>BDMB01000043.1:931834-1067262 GCA_016859785.1 Macrotyloma uniflorum | reverse complement strand
AAAAAATTTATATTTCTCATTTAAATAAGTTTATAAGTAATATTTAAAATTAATAAAAAATATAATTTATTTTATAAATATCTCACAAATTTTTTATTATTATAAATTTATAAATAAAATATTAATAAAAAATTATTTTTTATAAAAAAATCATAAAAATTTCTCACAAATAAATTAATAAAATTTTTTTTATAAATAAATTTATAAAAAATTTTCACAAATAAATTTGTAAAAAAATTTTATAAAAATAAATATGTAAAAAATATTTAATAAATAATTAGTTTTTTTCATTAAAAAAATTCATAAAAAATATTCTATAAATAGTTAATTCTTACTAATAAAAAGAAATGCATTAAAAACTATAACCTAGAGAAAATTGTTAAAAATATTTAATAATTAGAATTGATAACTAATTAATTAGCATATCAAACTCCTAATTAAACATAAACCAATATGGAATTATTCGTATATAATTAATTAAACTAGACTATTGATTTGCAATTATTTTCTTTTAGGTGGGAGGAATTTGTAATTCTTGGTCATTGTAGCAATTTCTGATAAGGTCTTTGAAAACCTAAGAAGAACCACAAGAGACCAACATGACAACTTTAACATTAAACCATCACAAGTTTCATGATGGACATAAATTAAAAGTTTGGTAGCTAGTACCTTACTACAATCTTTGGACATGTGCATATAGATTTTATATATATATATATATATATATATATATATATATATATATATATATATTTCCCTACTAATACTTCTGAGAAAATTTCCTTTCTGTGTACACCAATCACACCAGAAAATCATACACAGTTAATTAGGTTAACAATGAAAGAAAGGAAAAGCTGGTAGGTACTGCAATCCTTAGAAAGATTAAAATCCAAATGTAACACATCTTAAGAATTATCTCTGGCAACACTAATTATACTGAAAATATAATAAGCAAAGGTTTCATTGTTTGATAGAACGTAGAATATTACTATGGCAAACTACTCAAGTACTCACACTGCACAATCACAAGCACAACCAATTAATGTTCATGGCATGCTTGACATTGAAACTAGTAGCTGGAGAGTGCTGACTGTTACCCAGTTTGGTCACAGTCTCTTTGTTAATGAGAAACTCATACCTTGCATTTAAATTATAATAATGATAATTAAAGATATAATAAAAATAATATATATATATATATATATATAGGATGGTCATGTCATGTCATGGCCCTAGACGGTAGTGACCATCTGCCATGTAGTGACCATCCATGTAGAGAGTTGCACTTTGGGGATGCAGACCATCCATCACCATAAATTGCATGTCTTCAGATGGTTTCCAATGCCTCTTCCTTTGGTTTATGAACCAGTTATTTATTTGCTTTTGGTCCAAACCAGTTGATTCAGCCAATGCCACCTTCTCTGATTCCTGTAGTAATTATTTTTCCACCAACAAAACAACATAATCTTAGAAAATCAATATACTTTCAAACATATATTCATGGTAACAGATAACAGAAGAATCTTGTTATATATATTAACACATTCTCTGATATAGTATTTCTTTTACTACATTATCTATTATTAGTTGTTAAAATTGATCAAAAACTATAAAAAATGAATCATTAAACGATATAGAATTATCATTACCCCGTCAATATCTGTGTAGTTAAGTAATCAAATTTTACTGACTTTCTTTTATATATTGAAATCTGGGTTATGTATTACATAATAATCGATTAGGGCTATAATCATGTTGTAGTTTTATATAATTTCTTGAAATCTGAAAGTAGCTAGAGTAATTTATTCTGTTTTTTTATGTCGAAAACTTTGTTGCTAACAGTTTTGAGTGAAAGAAAGTGAGGTGTAACATACCGAAGGATATGGCCATTTGTAATGTAATTCCCACCAGTTGAGTAGCTTCTGCCTAGCATCTTTGGGGAGTTTCCCTTTCTTTTTCTTCTTGGAAAGTTCTTGCTTAAGGCTACTCAAGTAACCACTGTACTTCCTCAGCAAGTGGTTTTTGAGTTCACGATCTTCTGCTCGCGGATCAATCTCTGGAAGTTCTGTTTCTCCTCCACTGTTGTCTTGATCCTCTTCTGATGAACCAATCCCTTCACATTTATCTTCTGCTTAACAAATTCAATACCATGCAACAATCTCTTAGTCATTAAGCTCCTCATAAACTGGGAACATTCATACATTTTGCTACTAAAATATAGTATAATGATGCAAAACATTCATATATATATATATATATATATATATATATATGATCAATGCGCAGGTATCGATGATATACAAAGTTCCCAACACTGTTGTAATATAATGAAACAGTATGTAATTTTGTTCTATGTTTTTCTTTTTTTAATCCAATATTCTTCTAAGTTAAGACCTTTTTCCCTCATCAAGAGAAGAGGCTTAGTTTATAAGTATTTCTCACTGTCACAATGGAATATAGTAATTCAATACGAAGTGCTTCATCATATAACATACTAAAAGACACTATAATGCTAAAACTATTTTCAATACGTTGGTTAAGCTCCTCATAAACTTGGAATATGCATATTGCTAGAAAAATACTAGGTAGAGATGCATGAAAAAGAACATGATTTCATATATATGATCAATGCATGGTTATTGAATCATGATACAGAAAGTGGTATTAGAAAGAGTAATGATAAATGTCAATCCAACCCATTGTTGATATGGATTAGTGTAGAAAAAGAAGATTGAAATAGGGAAATAATCGAATAGAAAAAACAAATATACCTTTATATTTTTTTCCATTAGAAAGTACTCACAGAGTTCCAAACTCGGTTATCATATAATGAAATGAAACAAAATGTAATTCTATGGTTGTTTGCTTCAATAATTTTAAACAGAATTAGGGTCTTTTTCCATCATCCAAGAGAAAATGCATAGAAAATAAGTGTTTCCTTTCCCTTTGTTACCATGGAACTAGGTTTTTTTTTTATCAACAATGAAAACAGTATTATATAGCTTTGATACAAGCAGTATCAAACAAAAAACAAGCAGAATTCTTTACGACAGACACCTTAGTAACATGACTTGCATCTTCCCTTAGTTACCATGGAACTAGTAATTCAGTTCAGAGTGCTTCATCACATCATAATCATCAGATACCATAATGCTAAAACGCTTTGAACATATTGAATAAGGAATTCAACTATTTAAAATAGGGTCCAAAACAGAAAGCAATAGTTTTGGGAGACTTCTTTTGCGTGGGAAGAGAGAAATAGAGGGAGAGAGCCATTTTTCTGTCTTATAAAATAAACTCAAAAAACAGACATTTCTGTTGTATTTTGGTTATAAATACTAAATAATCTTGCTGTATATATAAATTAATCCATTTCATTTTACTGTCTGATATATAAATCTAATCTCATGTCAACATTTTCACAGGTCTGAAGTTATATTTCATTCCAAGCAACTCCAAAAAATATTGGTTTTCTGCCCTTTTCTTATTAATCATTCTAGATTATATCAAATAAATATAATTAATATCTTGAAAATGTTAAAAAGAAAAAACATCAATATTTTTTGTATTCAGTTTGAAGATATATAAGAATATAGTGCATGACAGCCTTAAAACTAATTTTTAACGAATGATCATGTCCTATAATAATTTCTCTTTGATTTAGTAGGTGATAGTTACCAGAACTGAAATACTCATGAAGTATGGAAATTTTTTCTGAAAATCAAGTTTGTGTAAAGAAAAAATAAAAAGTTATCTCCAATCATAAGACCAGTTCATTGAATACCACACAGGTGCATATGAGCAATACCTTAAAGTTGCTATTTTACTTTAGGCACGCATAATGGTAAATTACACTTTGCTTATAAAAAAAAGCTCATAATGGTAAATTAAATAGAAGCAACATATATATATATATATATATATATATATATATATATATATATATATATATATGATTGCTGAACTTGAGATTCATTCTGTTACTAAATTAACGAAATGTAAGATAGTTCAAGGACTGAGTACCCTTATATATACTCACTATCAATAATATGTAACCTTTTTTGTCTTGGAAAAGAAAAATCATGTGGTTGGCTGCAAAAACCCTCACCACATTGTACATATCAGATTCTAGGTCACCACCATGAAATTAACAAGCAGCTTGTGATTCACATCAGAAAGACATGGGTTGATGACGAAATTTTAAGCCAAATAACAACTAAACATCAAAACAGGATATCTTTCTTCATCAGTGTCGAATATTTCACGTATGACAATATATGAAAATAAAAATATATGCATAAGCTTATATCTGTAACTAATAATATATGGGGTATTATTAGAAACCCAAAAAGCAACTTCGAAAACCTTTATTTACACATAAATAACTATATACCTGTTTAAATATCAATTAGGGGACTTCTAGAAAATTAGACGTGTCAGATTATAATACATTATTTGGGGGCACAGACATATATAATCATATATATTTGTTAAACATCTGAAAAACTTACATTTGATTCGTACCGTAAACCTTGGGGATGCGGGGGATTGGAATGAATCAGCATCCAATGTAGTATTTCTGAGTTATTAATTGGACTCAAAGACCCAAAAGGAGGAAAAAAGAAGAATAAAAGACGTGATTAAAACGGAATTTTCTGTAACTAGACCAAAATCTGAGCACCACAATGATGAGAGTGTGTGTTTTGACAGTGAGAATGTCATCCTAAAAACCTCACGAATCCACGAAATGCATACTCAAAGATAGGTTTAGAAGTCATAACAGACCATAAAAAATGAATTAAATAGGAAACCCTAGAAGAATCAACTTGTCAGGACTCAGAAACTTGGGAAATAGGAGCGAGTAGAGGCGAACGTGTGAATTTGGGTTTCAAATAAAAAAGAAAAATTAACACTATAAACAAAAATATAAAGTTCATCTGGAGTCGTGAAGAATGGACAATACTGTAATAGAATATAAAAAAACTATAAAATAAAATGAAACTTGTCAAATCTCTGAAAAGAAACCGAGCAAAAAGATGTTTATTTCTCTTTTATTATAATATTTAGATTTATTTATATTATAAAAATATTTAATATTTAATATTTAATATAGGGTACTGATTAGGTTAGGGTTCTGTGCTTGACGAAATATCACTCCACTGTCTGGGACCCTTTTCTCCTACTATGTGTAGGTGGGTAAATATTTTGGTCAAACTTTCCTGGCTCACTACAGAAAAACTCGAGTTTCCGACTTTCAAGAGCTGCAGAACTTGTCCAAAATTTTGTGCTCCAGCACGTATTACTCACAGTTGAATGCTTGCAAAATCCATAATTAGTTAATTAATTAATTAATTAATTTTAAGTGAATTATTAAAAATTAAGATTAATGGTTATTATTATTATGACTGTGAGGAGAAAGGGGTGGAGAAGAATCAATTAATTAGAATAAAAGAGAGGGAATTATAAGAGAATAAGATCCTCCTCCTCTTGTGTTCTATAAAGAGAATGAAAAAGTACCAGAGAAGATCCTGACGGGTCCATTGCATAGCATATTTAGCTGAGTTTCTATCCTTCGCATGAAATCCATGGCCTCTTGAATAGGCCTTGTTAATTCCTCCCTATACTTCACAAGCATGTCATAGTATGCTTCCTGCAGTTATAGTTAAATTATCACACACCACCATTCCAATTATATACCAACTCTAATAAGGGTAAATCCCAAAAATAGTAATGGAATAAAATAAATTAAAACCACACATCCAAGGCATTAAAAAATAGTATACAGTGTTCACAATCATATCACACCATAATTATGGTCGCGTCAGTCAAAATTAATCTATAATTTTTTTTATAATATCAAGAATTGTGATAAAAAGGGAACTGTTGCAGCAACTTAGAACCTTTCACACACCATGAATTGATCAAGTTCAGGGTCTTTTGAAGTATCCCTTGAACCACCTGAGGATCTTTGCCGTGCTTCAAACTCTTGCTTTGCTGCAACCATACGCGCCACCACTTCAGGCGGAGCTCCTATCTAAAAATAGGGAGAAAGATAGAGATAGAGGGTGAAAGATAAGAGTTATATATGATTATTTATGTATAAAAAAATTAAAATGGGGCTATACTCATTACTCAAATCAATGTGGTGAGAAATGAGAAATCAATAATAATGGATTAATTAATAGGTGACCTTTTGGCAATCCATATAAGCTTCCAAAAGATTGGAGTACTGAGGGTGAGCAATGATTTTAGCCTTTATGGCTTCAACCTCACTAGTGGAGCTTGTTGGACTCCCTCCTTGTTGCTGGGGATGGTGATGCATAGTGTTGTTGTTGTTGTTGTGAAGGTTTCCTCTCATTAAAGGGTAGTGGAAAATAGGAGCATGAAGCTGAGAAGTGCTGGCTTCAGTTTTCACAGAAGGGTGTGGTGCCACTTGATCAGACTGAAAGCAATGATCCGATCCACCCGATTGAAGATGGAAACTGTTGATTGGAAACTGATGATGCTGGTGGTGATGGCTATGATGGTTATGGTGCTGATGCTGATGTTGGTTATGGTTATGGTTTCCACCACTAGGTGAAGAGTACAAGAAATTAGGCCTTGGACTTGGACTTGGACCTGTGTTTTCACTCAAGTGATTATTATTAGTATATTCCTCCATTAATCTCTGAAATTGGGAAACAAAAACCCCTCTCACTCAGCTAATTAACCAAGCTGAACAAGAGCTTCAACAACAAGGGCTTCTCTTTGGGTACTATGAGGAACAAGAAAACCCTAAGGGCTGCACAACCCTAAAATAGTAAAGGGATTGGTAATGGATGGTTGTAAGGTGTGAGGGCCACACATATCCATCATCAGCTCTTGTGTGATGTTTTTTCGGTGTTGGGGTCCAAGGAGGTAGCAAAAAGGTTAAGCTTGTGAAGTGAAGAAACTTTGACAAAGATGGTTGCACTTGCAGATTTTTGGGGTAAGGACAGCGATGAGGGGTAGAAAACCAGCGAAACTCTCACATGATGTGTTGTACGGAGGGAGAGTGAGTGTGTGAGTGAGTTAGTGAGTGAGAAGAAGAGAAGAAAGAAAGGGAAAAAAAAAAAAGAGAAAGAAAGAAAGAAAGAGTGGTAGAAACCGGTAATGGCTCCGTGTTGGGGGTTGTTGACAAGACTTTCTTTGGTTGTGAGGAAAAAAAGAAATATTTAAAAAAGGGGAAAAGGGTAGTGTAGCTTAGGAGATAAGCCTAGGGTGCATAGTTCAGTTTTTGTTTTTTGGAGGGTTTTGGTTAAATGATTAGTGTGTGTGTGTGTGTTTCTTTTCTTTGCTTTAGTAGTAGCAGTAGTAGTCCTCTCTGTACTCTGTCCCTTCATTTGTTTTCCTTTTTGTGTTACTCACAACTACCATTTATTGCAGACTTCAGACCAAACACCTGTGTTTCTCTCTATGCTCCTATGCATATATTATCATTATTCAAAATTACACTGCCACTTAACTCTAATCGACCTGTTACATTCTCTGCCTTTATTCTTATAAATATCAAACATTTTACTACAACAAAGACATCATCGATTTTGTTTTTGTCGGTCAAACCTAAGTATACTAGCTCAACCTGTAAAAAATCAAGAACAGTACTGCTTTAAATATAATTATAATTACTCTAATAAATGTGGTATATTCTTTTTTTAAAATATATATTAATAAAAATTTACATCAGAAATATAAAAAATAATTATAAGATATAATTGAGTAAAAATATAAAGAAAGTTAAATAGTTAACTAAATAATTATCTCTCTTCATATTGAATAGTTAAAAGATATTCACCAAGTAGATTATCTCTCTTCATATTGAATAGTTAAAAGATATTCACCAAGTAGATTATCCAACACATAAGGAATAAGATTAGGATTCATACACCATTCTGCAAAAGATTCAATAATCATTAAAATCTTAGACTTCACCCACAACCAGGAGTTTAGTTGAGTTAGAAAGAAAATTTCTTCTGCATCTACCTTCTTATTGTGAAACAAAGCGTCATTTATATGCTTTCACAAACTCCACATCACCCCAACCCACATCACCTTCCAATATATGGGTTAATCTTCTTGTGTTAGAAGTGAATGTAATGTTGTAACAAATATTGCTTGAGAATTTTAGTTCTACAAGTACTTATACTAAACCACTTATAGCATTTGTTCCACACCATATTAGCTATCTTGCATTCCAAAAATAAATGTGTGATGAATTTCTCCTCCACACCACATAACCTGCAACCGGTCACAGTTACCTGCATCTCTCTACCTCTTAATTTATCCCTCAAAGCTATTCCTTCTAATGTTACTCTCCACACTAATTACAATGTCTTTTGGGATAGTTTTAATCTTCCCAAACTTCATAAGAAAAACTTTAATAAATGTTGTACATGATGAAAATCAGAACAAAGTCTTTACTGTATAGATATTTTAATAATATATGAATGCAGAGTGTTTGATTACTGCATTAACTCTTCAAGATTGTTATGAGGTGTATTTAAATTTGTTATTCCTTCATCAAATCTGGATATCGTTATCTTCAAGCTTTTTATTGAAGCAACTATAGGTTAGATCATTTTTAAGTCTTGAATTTAAATATTATAAATAAAAAAGAATTTAATTGAAATAAAATTATCTTATTAAAGATAGTTAGAGAGATTCTTCAGTTAAAATTAATAAATATTTTATATGAATAATATAATTATTCAAAAAATATTGATAGAAATATTTAGAAAAACTCAGTCCCCAATTAACGGATAATTTACGAGATGAGATCAAATTCAGTGAAAGAAATTTTCCTATTATCAACTAACAAAATTTGTGGGTGAATTTTTCAGGTTTACCGTCAAATTGTTATACACAAATATTTGTGGATAGTTTGTAAGTAATTATTAGTAATAAATAAGTTAAATGATCATTTTAATTTCTGAAAAGTATTTTTTTTTCATTAGTCTTTAAATGTTAATAATCATTAAAAATAATTTTCAAATTTTATATTTGTCATTCGTTTAAAATAGATTCTTATGTATTATTATTAAAATATAATTTAGTTATTTTATATATTATATATGAATTAAATTCTATTTTAATAATAATATATAGAGATTAAATTATATTTTAATAACAATATCTAACGACCTATTTAATATAGAAAATGAATGTAAAAGATAAAAATGATTTCTAAAAATTTTATTTAATAATTCTAAGATTAATCAAACATCCATATACTTTTAAGTATCAAATTAATCATTCGATATAATAAATATTAATAAATATCGATTACTCGTGGGTAGTTGTTATTTTAATATTAGTCATAACTGCTATAATAAAAAGTTATAAAATAAATAAGGTATATTTTACAATATATGTTTCGAAAAAATATATCACTATAAATATAATATTATGCTGTTTAAGTTATTATTTATTAATTATTTTATTTCAATCATTATTTATTCTTTTCTTTCTTTCTTTTTTATTTAATCGTGATATTTTTGAAATATTTTTGTGGTTATTTAATTTTAATTTTAAATTCAAAATAACATTAATTATTCTTTTATAATTTATGTTTATATATATATATTACATTGAACGTTTAATAGGTGGAAATTTATAATTAATATTTTAAGTAAAATATTTTCTATTTAAGAAAGTGACGATGTAAGTATTATGATTTAATTGTAATTTAACTTATTTGAAATGCAATCAAGAATATTTATTATGATCTAGAAATATAAAAAAAATACAAAATAAATAATTTTATAAATATTTTATTAAAAATATTTTATATTTGTAGTTTTTTTTAATTAAATAACACTCAAAAGAAATGGAGGAAATATATAAGAAAATTATATTTCCAATAAAAATATTAGAATAAAAAAACTGACTTTTTAAAAATATTAGAAAAGAATGTTTGGAACCCAAAATATAAGTTGAAGTTGTCCTTGAAATATAAGCTTAAGTCCCATCCTTTCTTTTCTTAGTATTGAGTGTTGCATTTCGACACCAAGTTACGGGATGTTGTGATACCGCATTTAAAGTTGTCTCGTGTTTTCGGGTATCTTTTTCTACTTTTCAAACCCTTTTTCTTAGGGATTTTCATATCTTTCTCATAACTCAAAAAAAAAGACTATAGGAATATAACCTCCAATTTCCTATTCTATCTCTCAACTTCTTTTCACTTCTTCTCTTATCTCTTTCTATTTTAATCTTTATGTTTAATCATATTTCCCTTTAAGATAGTATGGATTTTAAGTTCATCTCATCAATTTTACTTTCTTTGGATATTAAAATCATTGAATAATATGTGAATTATAATGGAAACGAGTGTATATAAATTATTGCACATGTATTTAATTTGAATTTCTATCTTCAATTTTAACTTACCTTACTTAACTACTAAGATTTAGTAATTATGATTGTAATGTTGGGATTCTAGTTTTGTTTATTTGGTTCCAGAGGTATGAGAATTAAAAACGTATTATTATTTGAAATTGAATAGAAGCATTAGAATGTTAGTTTTATTTTTGGAATGTTATGGTAATTTATTATAGGAATTAGTTTATCTGAATTTTAATAAATAAAAAATAAAAGTTGTTTAATAAGTTTTAAAAAATATAAATAAAAAATTAAATATTTTATTTTTTTCTTATTTTAAAATAATTATCTATTTAAAATTTATTTTTTTCTAAGGTATTTTTTTTTCTAAATTTTTTTTTTCAATATTTGAAAATATCAAATTAAAATTTGTAAAAATAAGATTACTTTTAATTGATTAAAATTATGTTTTTTTACTCCTAATTTGTTGAACAGATTGGGTGTCCACTAAGCCGATCAATCCAATTTTGAGACTGTTTTCAAAGTCCAATATGCTGAGTGGATTGGATATTTGCCGAGTGAATTGACCTTGTTTCAGAAAAGATAAAATATGTTGAATTTCAAGTATAATGATGTATATAATTAAGAATTTGTATGAAAATATGAATGAGGAATTTATGATGACAATGAAGCCTGTGGTACTCTTATCCAGAGGAGGTTTGAGTATATGTTGTGAACATAGTGATAATTTGTAAATTAGTGTGTATGGATTTAAGGATATATTTTAGGATATCCAAACCTTAATAATTATCTATATCATATAAACTAATATGTCATATGGTGAAAGTTTATGAAGGTCTTACTAGTTATTCTTAAGAGACAATTAGTTAAGATTGTCCTGATCTGAGATTGGTGTGAGGAATTTATGGGATGAATCTAGGGTGAAAAAAACTTAGTGGTTGATCAGTTAGGTTTGTGGTCTAGGAATATACATTAGGTGTTAGTCCTAAATATTTTAAATTCATATAATCTTTCAAAAAACCGTATATCTTATATGTTTATGTTTGAAGGTGTAAAGTTTTGAATAGGTTCGATATGTAAATTATTATTGTGAAAATGATAATATTTGAAGATTGATTTGTTTTGTTTTACTTAAATTATTCTACTAATTTATATTTTTATTGTTTTGTATTTGCTAAACTGTTATAATTATATTATTTACACATAAAACAAATAATAAATTAGGAGGAGAATTTAGTAAAAATATATATTTATTATTTAATATTTTCATCTGACCTATATAAACATATATAAAAATAACATTAGTATTATTTATTATATATAAATGTAGACTTTATCTTCATACTTTAACACTATTCTTATTCTTATATTTTGTGTACCTTTATACCTTCTTTGAATTTTGAAATCACCTACTTCTGCTTTTGCTTCTCAACAATAAATGTTTATGAAGATTGTTCACATATTTTTTTAATATTTTCATGTATAACTTAATTAGATATATCTACCATAACAAATATAAAGTAACATAATCTTATCTCCCTCACTAAATAAACTATTAATACACATTTTTACTTTTTTAATTTATTTTCACCTATTAGGATCAATTTCAAAGATCAATTTCTTTACAACAAATATGTTATTGAAAAATATACTAGGCTTACATTTTTAAATAAACAAGATACCACAAATAATCATGTGAAGAAGTTGTTCCCAAGTAACACCGATATTATTTATCCTTTTCGAAATCAGTTTTAACTTTAACTTGAATCAATATAAAAAGTTTTCATCCTGGCTGAAGGATTAGTTGGGATGGTTAGAAGTGCTTTAGCTACATCCTCATTGATTGGAGTAAGAGTGGGGAATTCTGGAGTGGAGGTTAGTTTGTTGCAATTTGCAGATGACACATTATTTTTTTGTGAGGCATCTACACAAAATATTTTAATGGTCAAGAGCATATTACGGTGTTTTGAGGTTTCCTCTGGGTTAAAGGTCAATTTTCATAAAAGTAGGATTGGAGGAATAAGGGTGGATAGGAGAGGGATTGAGGAGTATGCAGTTATGTTAAACTGTGATCTGATGAATGTACCTTTCTTACACTTAGGCTTGTAGATAGGGGGAAATCTAAGGAGGGTTGAATTTTGGGAACCAGTTCTGAGGAAAATCACGAAAAAACTATCAGGATGGAAAAGGAGATACAGTTCATTTGGTGGAAGGGTGTCTTTTGTCAAATCGGTAATAACATCTTTACCCCTATACTATCTATCTTTTTTCAAAGCACTAGTAGCAGTAGCTCATGAGATCTGAAATATTCAAAGACGATTTTTGTAGGGTGTGGGAGGTGAAGAGAGGAAAATAAGTTGGGTGAAATGAGAAACTGTTTGCAAACCCAAGAACCAAGGAGGGCTTGGTGTCAAGGATGTGGGATCATTTAATGATGCATTATTTGCTAAGTGGAAATGGAGACTAGTAAAGGAGAATAAAAGGATCTGGAAGCAGGTATTAGAAGCTAAGTATGGAGGGTGGAGAGGTTTAGAGGATAAAAAACAAGTTAAAGCTTGTTCAGCATGGTGGAAGGATTTAAAAAAGATCTGTGGGGTTAATGAGCAAGGTGAAGGCTAGTTTGCAAAAAATATAAGTATGGTGGTAGGTAACGGTAAATCTACATTATTTTGGCAGGATAAGTGGGCTGGGGAAGAGCCATTCAGTGTGAAGTTTAGTAGGCTGTTTATGAATTCTCGTGATCAACATGGTCTTGTCAATCATATGGGCTCTTGGCAGGATGGTTGGTGGGTTTGGAATCTGGCGTGGAGAAGACCTTGGTTCAGGTGGGAAGAAGATTTGGTAAAATAACTCATGGACTTCATTATATTGAAACAACCTACTATTGAAGGAGAAGATAAATGGGTTTGGAAGGGGGATGACATGAGAATGTTCAGTGTTAAATCAGCTTATTCCATTATCCAGAATGAGTTACAAGGTGATTTTGAAAGTTTTTTTATTGAGCTCTGGAAGATTAAAGCTATCTCTAAGGCATTACATTTAGTATGCAGCATCAGAAGGTATAGCTTCGAGGGATAAGTTGAGGGGTAGGGGGTGCAGGTGGCTGTGACTAGTTGCGGGTTATGTGGTGAGAAGGAGGAATCCATCACACATTTGTTTTTGGAGTGTAAGATAGCTAATGTGGTATGGAACAAATGCTATAAGTGGTTTGGCATAAGTACTTGTAGAACTAAAACTCTCAAGCAACATTTGTTACAACACTACATTCACTTCCAACACAAGAAGGTTAACATATATTGGAAGGTGGTGTGGGTTGGGGTGGTGTGGAGTTTGTGGAAGCATAGGAATGACGCATTGTTTCGCAATAAGAAAGTAGATGCAGAAGAAATTTTCTTCTAACTCAACTGAACTCTTGGTTGTGGGTTAAGTCTAAGGTTTCAATGGTCGTTGGATCTTTTGTATAATAGTGTATGGATCCCTGGTCTTGTTCCTTATGTGTTGGATAATCTACTTGGTGAGTATCTGATAACCATTCAGTAGGGAGAGAGATAATTATCTAGTTAACTATTTAACTTTCTGCACATTTTTACTCAATTATATCTTGTAATTGTTTTTTATACTTTTTAATGTCAATTTTTATTAATATATTTGTCATTGTCAATTCAAAAAAAATATAAAAAGTTTTCATATATTAAAAAACAACTTCAAATACATTAAAATTATTGTGAGAGTAATTGATTATAATATAGATTTAATTATGTTTGTAGTTCTTAAATTTTAAAGTAAATATTTTTAATCTCTTAATTTTTTTATTTAAATTTTTTATATCTAATAAAATATGAATTTAGTCCTTAAATAATTAAAAATAATTTTAAAAACTCATTTTAATCTTTTAATTTAATATTTAAAGATTAAACCATAAGTATTTTTTTTTTTTAAATTTAAGAGAGAAAAATCATAATCATCTTAAATTTCAGAAACTTAAACATATAATTAAGTCTATAATATATTTCTAAAATTTTGAATTTGCGTTCAAGTATTCTATTTTAAAGAACCAACGCATTAGAACATTTCGTATTAACTCAAGTTTTGAAGGAGTAGTTTGAATTTAATTCTCTTATTTAAATAACAAAAATTCTTAAGTAAAAATAATAAAAATTGCATTTTATCAAATAGTTGGTGTAGTAGTTATCTATTTTGGTATAAAATTTGGATAAGAAATAGAAGTTCAAGCTCATTAAACCGTTTGATTAAACTCATTTTATCAAGTATTAATTTATATTTATTCAGTGTTTAACATCAACCTACTTCGTTACCCAGATATTAATTTCTTAAATAAATGAACTTAAACCATTTGATTTCTCTTAATTCCTTGTAATATTTCATCAAGTGGTTAATTTAGAGATAAAGGAATTTAAAGATTTTTTATTAGGATTAGCATATCCCTAGTAATACTCCAATTCTAGGTTTAAAAGCATTTCAAAGACAATTATTTTGAAGACAATGAGAGGAAAAGTATAACCAGATAACAACTTATAATAAAATAGAAAGTTATGAGTTTAGATTTAACAACATCAAATCCGATCAATGAATAATTATTTTTCATAGTTTTTCGTGAAAAAATTAAAAGAATTGAATTTTAACTTTAATTCATCATTACGGAAGTGAATCTTAACTCTAATTCATCTTCATAAAATCAGTCAATAAAGTAAGATTTGTAAAACCAACAAATTCAATAAAATAAGATTTACACATATTTTATATATATTAATTTGTTTTTATCTCTAGTTGATATGGGATCTCTAACATATATTTTTCACGTCGAAAGATTCAAACTCGAACTTGAACCAACATATGGGTAGTCCAACAATAACCCAATAATAAATGAGAAGATATATCATAACAGAAATGAACTTTAAATTTAATTAATTCTTATAAAATTGGTTCAATAAAATAATATTTGTACCTATTTTATATATATTAATTTAGTTTTATTTTTGTTTAATATGATATCTTTAACAAAAATAGTAAATATGGGTGAATTCATGACAAAAGCTTTGAAAAATATTTTCTACATGCTAAGAATTTTGATTATTTTTCCACACACACATGTTTGTTGTGCCTACTTATGTGACAATTATTTTCGAGTCTATACTTAACTGAACAATGGTTACAACTCTCTTCATTTGTCTAATGTCATTTAGCAGATACTGTTTTGAAAGTGCTTGTATAAAACTTAGAAGAGTCATAGTTTTAATGCTTAAGATCAAGGTTAATGTAAAGATTTAAAAAGTATGTTACAAAAGGTTAAGTTTTAACTCTTAGTATATAATGTGTAATGTGTAGTACATCACATAAAGTGTTTTTTCTTAAAGTTTAAAAATGTTTGAAGTTCTATCCAATGTAGGATTTCAACTCACCTTGAACTCCAACAATCTTCTCTTCAAACGTGAGTTTCTTCCATATTGGCACACACTCCCCCTCCAGTGAAAGCATTACAAGTTTCCGAGTAGTGAACAAGTTTTTTTTTTACTTTGACTTTTACGTGTACCGCCGTCCTTTGACAGAACACGCTTACTTGAAACACTCATGTCAGGAAGACTTTCGATACAAGGATCCACCTTAATTTAGGATGATCCCTCACCTATTCCTCGTGAGCCGGATGAACCTGACTCTGATACCACTATTATGTATCCAAGGAGGGGGTAACACCGGGGAGATTTTTACAAATGGGAATTCACAACTATATAAGTGAATACGACTTCATCTCTTACCCAAAACCTTAAGGCTACAGGTTTGTGTGTCTTTCTCCCTTATATACTATTCAACATTCACATTTCTACCCAATATGGGATTTCAACTCACCTTGAACTCCAACAGTTATATGATGATGATAAAAATAAAAAGTTATGGAAATTGATGGACATCATCAATCTAACAAATTTTATAGTATTATTTTTTTAATGAAGTGGTTAGTGAGGTTAAATTCATAGCACTACTAGAAAAAGACCTTTTTACGTCGGTTATATTGGACATTTAACATCGGTTAATGCGGCGTCGTTGAATGAGATGTCGTTAAATTTAACGTCGGTTAAGGGGACAACCGACGTAATATATAAAAGTTTCAACTTCGGTTATTTAACCGACGTTGATTAGATGATAAGAATAGAGAAATTACTTTTAATATCGGCCGCGATCAATCTACATTCGTGAAACCATTAGAACCATTTGCATTCCTGCCGGCATTGGACCCCTACCATATATCATTGGCTGCTCAAACAAACATAAGAACGCACAAGATCCAAGCAGATTAGAAAAAAGAATTAAAAAAGAAAGAAACAAATCAGTTCTAAATATACCTGTTGATAACCACCAGCAACACCATATCCAGTCCCTAAAGAGCCATAAGGATTTTCAGAAAAGTTGCCATATGCAGGATGAGGAAGATGGTTTGGATGGAGTCCAGGATTGTAGCCATACCCTCCATCAGGTTTTTTATCAGCTTGAGGCTTGGCAAGAATAACTTCAAGCATTTGACCTGCAGTTCAAATCCATTAAACATGAGATCTGTAAGTAAAGACACTAAAATGTTTCTGAGATCTGTCCGTGAAAGATTGAGACACATGGCAAGAACCACAAAAAAATGAGATATAAGAGAAGCGAGAAGAAACCGAAAGTTATTGAAAGGGTAAATGTTATGCAGAGATTCCTAGGTTTTATCACAGGTATAGGTTCAGTTAAAATTAAACAACCAAAAGGAAAGTTACCTCTTATTAGAGAGAGAGAAAGAGAGGGAGAGAGAGAAGAGGGAAACAAGCACTGGCGGCGGTGGTGGCAGTGATGGCGGTGGTCAAAAGTGGTGGCAGTAGATGTCGCGAGAGAGGGAGAGATAGGGGGAAAGCACGAAACAAAATAGCAGAGATCGCGCTGAGTTCTGAAATAATAACCATCAACGTCGGTTACAAAAAAAACTTACGTTAAATCAATATGCAACGTCGGTTATAATACCAAACGACGTTGTTACTCAACATTCCACGACGGTTAACTACAAACGACGTTATTTAAATGACTATCAACGTCGTTTAAATCAATAACCGACGTTGTTATATTTTTATGACAGTTGTATTTGTAACCGACGTGAAAAATGTAGTTATATTTACAATTTTGTCACCGCATCTAAAACAAAATCAGTTATATTTATAACCGACGTTGTTTTATGAAGTTGATTCGCCTTCTTCTAGTAGTGTAGAGACTAGTTAAGTTTGATTCTTCAGAGAAATAAAAAGTAATAATAAACAAAAATTAAAATTTTGAGTAAAAATTTGCCTTCAAAATCTATGTTTTCTTTCTCTCCTTTTTCAGTCTTTAAATTACATTTTGAACAAATACAAAGTGCTTTTCATATATATATATATATATATATATATATATATATATATATATATATAAAAATTTTAAATGAGGTCAATACTAATTAAAAACGTAATTGTTATAAAATTTAACACCCCAATACATATACACACTAAATTGATATAATAACAAGTATTATTATTGGAAATGAACTTAGTTTGCAAAATATATTTTTAAATATAAAGGCATATTATCATATTAAAAAAATTATAAATACTAGTACAATAAAAAAAATAATTAAAATCAGATTTTCCAAGTTAAAATTAGATTATATATGAGTTTATTTGTAAAAACTATTTTTTATATTAATTATTTTTAAATCTGATTTTTATCTCATTAATTTTAATTTTTGAAGATTTTATTTTATTTTTATTTCTCTTTTATTTCTCTTTTAAAAATGTCTTTGGAGAGGTTTATTTCAAGCAAATTCGGTATAATTTAATTTCAAAACTAATATATTTAATAATTTTTTATGATAATTATATTTAAAATTATACAGAAGATAATTTATAATTTAATTTATAATTTATATACATTTAAATTGACCGGTAGACATAGTAATTTAGATTGTATGTTTAATGGTTGTTTTTAAAAAACCTTTATATCCTATTTTATTCTAAAAATTATATTAAATAATATTATATATATTATTATGATAGAAAGATATTATATTGATTAAAAATAAAATTTGATTATGATATAAAAATAAAAAATAAATTTTATTTTCTAAATTAATTTTAAAATTAAATTAAGTCTGTAATTATTTTTACATAATATTAATATTAAGTTAATAAAATTTATTTATTAATAAAATTATTAAATTTAAATTGAATTATTTAATTACATCCAAATTAAGAAAATTTCTCAACATAAACAAAATATTAAAAATTTCTTACATTAATTAAATATAAAATTTAATTATAATATATTAACAATAAATAAATTATCTTTTAAATCGTCTTATTAAAACCTTTTTATCGTAATCATTTTTTACGTATTCCTAACCGTTCTAATTCTCAACAAACGTTCACTTACATGTCACTTTCTATATATTCCTTTCCTTTCTAATTCTCAACCAACATTCACTTGGCATAGAAGGTTTCCACGCACACGCATATAAATATAGGTAAGTTTGTTTTATAAGTGATAAAACATAAATGAATGTGACTTTATAATTACTGATATTAATTGTGAAGTGTTGGGAATAAATAATAATAATAAAGATAATGAAGTTTGAATTTATGTAATATTTTGAAAATTTTCATGTATCGCTTAGTTTATATGACTATGTTTTATTAGTAAACAAAGAGGAAAAAATTACTTTTATTGTGTTTTATACATACTATATTCTTTTTTGTTCAGTTTCATTTTATCTTCAATTGTCATCCTCCTTTTCATGCTTTTGTTTTCCTTCATCCAAACAAAAATTCAAATAGCAATTTTTAAAATTTTCATTCAATTTACAATGAATAAATGTTTCTTATTATATTTTTCTTTAATTATCAGTACAGATTTGGATTACATCAATGTGGATAAATAAATTTGAATAAAATTGTGATTAAAAGTTATCTTAAAATAAATAAATTGAATTAAACTAATCTCACTTTTTTTCTTCATTCTTCTGCACTGAAATTTTCTCTTTTCATCGAGTGCAAAAGAATTAAATAGTGTATCACTCTGAGCACTGCAAAATCACGTGTGCACAATACTGATATAATGATAGTCACCACCCCACACCAACAATTTTCTGCTTACAAATATTCCACATTTCCACAACCCTAATCCATATAACACTCTCACACATTCAATATTTTCTACAACAATTTATCTTAACATAGTTTTTTATGTTTATCCTTTCTATCATTATAATATATAATAAATGATACACAGAAAAATAAATATATAATAAATATATATATCATAATATCATAAAGACTTTTATTCACTTTTAAATTATTAATATTACTAAATAACTCTACATAAAAATATTTTATAAGGGTTTAGAAAATTTACAATCTCTAATAATATGTAAAAAGAAAAATCTCAATTCCCTTATAATACAATATATTTCTACTAGGACCAAAATTATGACATGTTAGTCATAACATAAACCTAAATTCTCTTGTATATTATCTTTCCATAATCATTTCTTTACGTTAGGAGGTCTAAAGTTTCATGTTACAAATTTTTTCCTCAATGTAATATTAAATCTGAGTAACTAAATTTAATCAAACCATTAAGATTTAAATAATTTTAAAATTTTAAATGAAGTTAATAAATTCCAAAAATTAATTTAATTTTGACACAAGAATTCGTTGATATAAAATATGTATGGGTCTTAAAATATTTATGATTTTATTTAAAAATTATAAAATTTTAAATACAAATAAACTGAAATATTCTTTTGTGTAAATTACAATGTTTTTTTTCTTATGTGAAAACTTAATGTCTAGTTAAGGAGTTAAAGTAGAAGTTTTTTTTTATTGGATGCATAACAATACACTCATTCATGATTCCTAACGTGTTTTTCTATAATTTATAGTAAAAACAATTTTCTTAATTCCTTAACAAGTGCTTTCAGGGCCCGGTTTAAAAGACAAAAAAAAAATTATTACAAAAATATTACTCCCTTTCTACACTTTCTTTTTCCAATAAATAGAAATATTAATTTTTTTTGCTAAAATTTTATTAAAAATTATTACGAAAATATGACTTTCGAAAACATATAATCCGTTTTCACTTTCCATGCACGTACGAAGATAAAAACGTAAAACATTATATCATCCATTATATTTTCTGACATAATAGATTGTTTTAATAAAATTTACATAAATAATTATTACATCATTAATATTTAATTGATATTAATAATATATAATTGATATTTCATAAATATTTATTTTATTATTATGATAATAAATAATTATTAATAAATTATTTTTATTTCATTGCATTTTTTACTTGTTTTCATTATCTTTTATTTAAATTAAATAATTTTTGTTTCACTTTAACCAAATAAATCAATAGAGATGTGTCTTAACGATGCTACATCTTACTTTTTAAACTCTAACGAAAAAATAGTTAATTTTCAATCCTTTACATAATTATCTCTCACAAACGCAATTGCTACAGGATCCTCCCTGTACAAAATGCGAACTTTCAACAGATAAAAACGTATCACATCCTACTTTTGGAGATAGCATCCAAGCAGGAAGAGTAAGAAAGAAAGAAGAAATGTAGAAGAGAGAGGGGAAAGAGAAGCCAAAGGCTACAATGCTGTCATACACAGTGTAGTCATCATGGTTTTTAGGAGATGAATGTAGAGAGAGCTCATGTGGATGAGAGTTGGAAAGTAATAGAAAGTAAGAGAAAGGAAACCAGTGAAAATGAGAAAGACAGCATGTGTTTCTTGTTCCAAAAAGCTTGTTTGAATCATATGAATTGATTTTGAGAGTAAGTTATGCTTATAATTACTTTTTACATTATATCATAACTTAATTAATAAAATTGTTGGACCTAAATTGAGTCACTTGTTAGATAACAAATTGTTAAGCCTAAATTGAGTAACCTGTTAATAGATTATGATTCTTTCTGTATAGTTTGAGGAGTTCTGATATTAATAAAATTGTTAATGGACCATTATGTATAAACTTGATTATTAGCAAGGTTGTTAGACCTAAATTAGGTAAAGCCTTGATTGTTAATAAAATTGTTGAACCTAAATTAGGTAAAGTCTTAATTGTTAGTAAGATTATTACACTTAAATTTGGTCACTTATTACCGGATCACATTCTAGTGGAAAAAGTTCTTTTAACGTGAAATGAAAATATTAAAAAAAATTTATATTAATTAAAAATAAAATTGAATTATAAAATATAATTATACAATAAAATTTTTCTATAAAAAATTATATATTGACTAGAAATAATATACGCTTTACATATTATACGTATCATACATCATTTATCTATAATAAGTAACTTCTTCAACTTTAAGGAAATTAGTGTGGAAGCATTTGATAATCAGTATTTTATAATGAGTTATGAGTTATGGTATCATAGGTGGCAAAGTAGGTAAAATGTAGGAGTGAAAAGGAGAATGGGGGGTGTGAGAGTTGAAGTATGTGAGGGTCTTAGTATTGGTTTTTCGAGTTTTGCAGGTTCTGTGGGATTTTAACAGAGACAGTGTGTGTGTCTGAGAGTTTGAAGACCCCACTGCACAATATGAGTATTATTATTCTGAAACATGCACCCCCCGAGAGTCCCGCGCTCCTAACAGTGGGGGCCACACTGCATACATACATCTTCTTCTTCCACTTCACTTCATTTGTCATTCAACTTCACTGTTCTTCGCATCTTCCCCAGGCATCACCCTTTTCATTCAACCTTTTCATTCAACCTCCAATGCTCTGTGCAACTTCTAACCACAAACACACACAGTTCATCCACTATTCACCTTAATCTATGCTCCTCCACAGTTTTTAACATACCTTTTCTGCTCTCAGGATTCAATACCAAACTTGCAGGATTACACTTCTTTAGCTTATTTGGTCATGTTTTCTCATCAATACAATAGTTGTAGATATAAACTTTAAAAATGAACTTATAAAATGAGGATAGTCTTTTATTCATTACAGTCATATCATTGATCAGTAATAAAAGTTTAAAAAGTAAACAAATTTTATATAGTGTGACACAATTCAAGGAAACATCAAAGTAATTCACAATCTATTAGAATTATCTGTAATTTTTTATATGTTGTTGGAAAGAATAAAATAGTGATAAAAAATTAAATAAATATATATATATATATACTTATTTAAATATTTATTTTTAATCTTTATTAATTTTTTATAATTCAATTTTTATCAGAATAAAAAAGAAGTATATTTATATTTATTCATATTTATATTAAATATATAAAATATATTTAAATAATTAATAAATATTAGGCTAAATTAAGATTTCTCATTATATCATAATTATATCTTAATATTTTTTTATTATTAAATAGTTATAAGAAATATCATAATATTTTTAATATTTTATAATTAAAAAAATATCATTTATTTACTTATTTAATATTGATAAAATATCTATATATAAGACATTAATGAATAGATGTTAAAATATTTTACATACATATATATTTACATACATAAATATTATTTCATGTTTCTTTATTCAAATTTGTTATTATTTTTATTCAGTGAGAAATTGCAATATGATAATTTTAGAATAATAAAAATAAAAACTATTAAGTAAATGTAAAATTTTGTAGAAAAATTAAAAAAATGGATGATAAATTTCGATTACATGTGACATGATGGATTTGACCCGTCTATGGTACTAATAAAACTGACATAATTCGTAACAAAATTTGTAAAGTCTTTTCTGTATGACATACCATTTTTCAATGAATCCTGATGTTGCTTATATTTTTTTAAGCATGTGCTTTAAACTGTGATTTACACACTCGTGATTTAAATTTGAAAAATAGTTACTACTCTCATTTTAAATAAACAAATAATAACTTTATCATAATTCTTTTTCTTATCATATTAAATTATCGTTCTCTCTTTTCTCACTTCCATATTTTATATTTGGATCTCTTGCAATTTTTAAAATAGACTTATTTTATTAAATAGATTCCAATCCTATTATTTTTCAAATGAGGGATATTATTTTAAGATATAAAAAAGAAAAAAATATAAAAATAATAAATTTTAAAATTTAATTTTTAATTTTTTTAAAATAACTATTTATATAATATATTAATTATTATTTCATTTAAAATTATTTTATATCTACAATTTTAAAAGTTACTATATTTAGAATCAAACTGAACAATTATAATATTAATAATGATATATATAATATAAATAAGGATATTTAGAATGAAATGATATATTACACATATTAATAATGATATATATATATATATAATATAAATAAGAATAATAAAAAAATTATTTTAATATAAATATTGAATTATGAAAGGCAAAAGAGAATTAGTTAAGTTGTTAAGGAGTAT
Source organism: Macrotyloma uniflorum (assembly GCA_016859785.1). Lineage (NCBI taxonomy): Eukaryota > Viridiplantae > Streptophyta > Magnoliopsida > Fabales > Fabaceae > Macrotyloma > Macrotyloma uniflorum. The sequence continues at coordinate 1,043,463 of BDMB01000043.1, read as the reverse complement.
AATTTTATAATTACTCTTCTCCTTCTTTTTTAAGGATATTTTCTTTTTTTCTTTAAACTCTTTTCTTCCAAGTTCCATTCACCTTTTCTTTACGATTTCTCATTCATTTTTTTTCTCCTTCTAGACCTAAGGCCATCTTTGGAGAGTACTTGAAGAGGAGAACCTTTTTCCTGAATTCTCGTTTGGGATAAGTTTTGGTGTCAAGTTTCTTCCTTTTCATTAGGGTTTGGAACTCGGTGTGAGGGTTCTTCCTTCCTGCATTTTGAGTTGGTTAGGAACTTTTAAGCTTGCGATTAGGTGCTTGAAGAGCTAGTCGAAGAGTGGAAACCCCCCTTTTTGGATTGAGCAAGGTTATTGTGAAATCTATGATTGTGTCTGAAATATATGTTGTATGTTTGAAATACATGTTGTGTGTTGTTTTTGCTATATTTAAATGTTATCGTAGTTTTGCAAAACTCTTGTTCTAGATTCGTTTAGTACAGGGCCCCTGCTTTGAGCGGATTTGTTCTAGGGGCTCTCGGGTTGAAATTCACTAAACAGAGGGCACGTAAGTGAATGATGTTTGCAAAAAAAAATTTGCTGAGCGAATTTTAATTGCGCTGAACAAATTTTCTCTAACTATTTTGTCTTATTTGACTTAAAATGATGGAAAATGATACGTGTATATGTATGAAAATCATCTTGGGAAAAGTGTGTATATGTGATTTATTGGCAGGAGACATGTTTTACTGCTAGTGAGATGAGGGTTTTTCCATTGAGCTATTAATATGTGAATATTGAAAATGTAGTGTGTATGGATTTCGAGAATAATTATGGGGTATCCAAACCTTAATGATATTCCAAGTCATGAAGATTAGAACATCATGTGGTGAAGATCGAAGGAGGCTCACTAATTATTCCAAAAGGGAAATACGTGAAGCTACCCTTAAGTGGTATTGGTTGTGAGGTGTTAAAGGATGACCCTAGATTGAAAAAGGCTCAGAAGGTCGGTCATGAGAAAGACCCTTGGTCCTTAGATATACCTTAGGTATTAGCCTCAAATATGTGAAATACATACAGTCTTTTAAAAATCGTCAGTCTAATTTTATAATTGTGCTTATGAGTGTAAAGTCTTAGATAGGTCCTTACACCTACGGTTAGATTTGAAATGTCGGAATTGATTATTTGATTGTTAACATGAATATTTTTCTACTAACTTATCTTCTTTTTTTTGTCTTGTGTATGATCGTGTTCTTTATATAAGATATAAGAACAGACAGCCGATCTATTAAAAAGCTGTCGATAAATAAAAATAAAAAAATATAATAGTTTCTCACTAATGATTAATAATGATAATATAAAAAAAATTTTAATTTAATAATATATTTTAATTAACTCAATAAGTATTAACTAAATATTATACTTTGATAATTAGAATTTGATATAATATTAATATAAAAAATCAAAATTAAGTTGAATAATTTAAATTAAAAATTGAATTAAAAAATTATGATATTTAAAGTCAATTAATTTATTTAAGTATATTAAATTTAAGGTGAATTTAATTTATTCATTTCCATCACAAATTATTTTATAATATAAATCTATATATTTATAATAAAAATTATGCCAATAATATATTTTTCATAGTTTAACGGTATAATTTATAGTAACATTAGATAACCCCTATACTCATAAAAAACATATCAAACTTTAACTTAAATTATTTTCCTGATTTTATAACTTGATTAATATTTTAATTTCAGAATATGTTTTTGAAATATTTTAAGTTTATTATTAAGTACATGATTGAATATAAAAGAGAGAAAATATTCAGAAAAAGAAAAAAAAAAGAACATGAGAACAGAAAGAGAAGTAAATACTCTTTAAAGACAAGGTATTTAATGTTAGTTTTTTTAGATAAATATAATTTATTAAAAAATTTCTCACGTAAACTTAATATTTTTTTTTATCAATTTTATATGTTCACACTATCTACCTATTCACCAAGATTTAATTTGATGTCTATATATAATGTTTATGTTCAACCCATTTATATAACTAAAACCTAAAGTTCTTTTTTAATATATTCACTTCTTTAAACAAACAAAAATTTCAAGTATATAACAGTCGAATTCAAATGTTTTACAAACATTTCAACTCTTTTAATTAGGTGTGCTTCCCAATCTATATTCCTAATTTTAAGATATACCATTTCTACAACTCTATATTATTTTGTGAGTTTTATAATATAAATATCAAATTAAAAAAAAATAAAATTGATGGTTAGTTTACAAATTTTCTTGAAAAGTAAAATGGATTCGTAAATTAAAATTTCTAATCTCCTCTACCAAAAGGAATTATTTAAATGGATGAAGATGACATTTCAATTTGTTTTGTCACTCTTAATTATGAATGTTTATTTAATGTGATTTCATAATTTTCTAAATAATTATATTAATAGATGTTGTTTGACTTAATACTAAGTTCAGATTGTTTTTAAGAATAAACATTCTTATAAAAAAATCACTTCGAAGTGAATGTGTTTATTTTATTAAACAAACTACTACCTTTTTCAGAAACCAATATTATTAAATACTTAGATTGGCACAAGAAGTACAATGTTGGATACAATAAACTAATCTGAATGTACATTAAAATTGTTATTATAAAACACTATATTATAAAACTAATTTAAATTTTTTATCAGAATTTTGATACTAAGATGGAGTATTTTAAGAAGTTTTTATATTATATTCTTCTTATTTATGAAAGTTTTTCGTTTCTTTTTTTTTCAATTTCAAAAAAAAAATCGTATATAAGTTAACTTATATTCCAATTAGATTTAGATAAGAATAATAATTTATTACTCATCTAACTTAATTTGTTTATTTTGGTTAAATAATTAAAGTAGGGTTAGATAATTCGAAAGATTACAAATAATCTATTATTTATTTTTAAATAATTTATAATTAAAATAAATTTAAAATTATCCCAAAATTACCGAATCCGTAAATAATTCATTAGTTTTAAAAATACTATATTATGTATTCTTATGGAAAATGTTGTTAAAAATATTAAAAAACAAAAAATATATATCTAAATTCAGGAAATTTTAGAAATGATTAGTGCAATATATTATAATTTATTTTAATAGTTTTTCAGTCAACTTATCCTTTTAAAATGTGAACAGTGAGTGAGTAATGAAAGTAATGACTTTCTTCTTTCCTAAAGAACATTCAAAAGACGTGGATGTAATAATATACTTTAAAAAGCCACTGTCAGTGATCCACACAAACCAATACACATATATTAAAAAAATATTATAACATAGTTATCTAAAATAAGTGATAGATTATTTTATGTATTTTGAATTTAAAATTTGAATTTTAACCAAAATTCTTATAATATTAAGCTAGATCTTGGTTGAGGAAATGGAGGAAGATAAATGAAAAAAAAAATATTTAATAAGAATAAAAGGAGAAGTTGTATAAAATAGTGGAAGTTATTATATTTTTATTATCATAACGATGGAATTTTAGAAGTTTATAAGCGTTGTAGTTTAATTAAATGAAGATGAATATTATTAAATTTTAAAAAATTATAAATAAAAAATAAATATTTCATATGTTATTTATATATTTTTTAAAATTTCACTATATTTGCTTTAGAATTTTATATTTATTTTTAAAATTTTGAGTCAATATTTATATTTTTTAATATAAAAGATATAAGGTAAAAAGTTCGTAGATATTTAAATAATTTTATCTTATTAAAAATTTGATCTATATAAGTTTTTTTATTTTTTTTGTTAAAACTTTATATAAGAGATTTGTTAAAAAAAGTTAAATTTCTTTCTAACCTAAATGATTAAGAATGTATTTTGTTTGTCAAAATGATTGTTTGATTTAGTTGGAACATCATTTTTTAAAATTTTTTCTTTTAGAGTTTATTTGGATCCACAGACGGATGAGTAGTGATAGCCGATTTGAGAAAAAACTCAAATTTTGAGATAGGAATGCATGAATTTCAAAAAAAAATTACTTCATCTCTTTTCCCTTCTTATAGGCAAAGAAATGAGCGAAAAGTCATGTTTTTACATTAATTATATTATTTATATAATTTAATATATTAAATATTAAATGAAATTATAATAATTATTTATTTTTATTTTAATATAAATAATTAAAAAAATATTAATAATAAATAATAATATTAATAATATTATTAAAATAATATTTTTTTTATTAAAATATTATTAAAAATAATAAATGTATTTAAAATATTTTTAAAATAATAAATTTATTTAAAAAATAAATAAAATTTTTTATTAATAATAAATAAAATTATTTTACTTTCTTCACATTTCCACTCATTTCTCTTAATCCAAATAATTTTATTTTCTACTTATTTTTCCTTTTTTTCTTTTCTTTTCTATTCCTTCAAATCATTTTTTCAATTCAAACACACTCTTAGACTAATGATATCTAGAGAGAAAAATTATTCTACACAGAAAACCCTAGTTTATTTGAAAAAAAAATAGATTAAGAGATTTCAAATGGTATAGAATTGAATTCTAAGTGGAGAATTTAAAGTAGATGATACTAAAAAGAAGCTTAAAGTTTTGAGTTTTTAACCATAGCAATATTATTTTTTAATATTTAAATTTTGATAACATAATTTTCTTTCTTTCTTTTGAATTAAAAATAATTTCTTTTTAAGTTATTCTCTTAAAAAAAATCATTCTCAACTTTAAATGTTACTATATATTTTAAGTTGTTTATTTCAAAATTTTTTTTTTTTTATTTTTTTAAAGGTTTTTTTTAGGTTTTATAGACTTTAAAAAATAGAAAGAAATTAGAAAGTAATTCATTATATATTTTTTTATTAAATTGAATGTTAATGGAGTCTACCTTTGTTTGATAATAGTTCTGAGGTTGTATTTTGCTATTAAATATAAACTTGTTTCCTCATCTTCTTTCTTCTTATTCTGAAGAATTTAAATATTTTCATGTTGACATGAGAATTTCTCTATTAGTTAACATACATAAAAAAATACTTAACTTAGAAAAAATAGAATCATTCTAAAATAGGGTGAATAACTTTAAACTAGAAAGTTAAAGAGTGTCTAATAATACTTATGTTGGTTAGAAATTTTTTACAAATAAACATTACATGAAATTTAAAGGATCTAGTCTAGGATATACTTATTAAATATTAATAAATTTAAAATTTGAGTTTATTTACTTATATTAAAATTTGAGTTTATGATTATTTTAAAATTTTAATAAAATTATTAGACGACATGAAAAATAAACTAGACTAAAGGTATAGTAGATAGGAGGGTTGAATATTATGTTTAGAAAATTAGTATGTTATTTACATACACATTGAATGTTTTTAAAGAGTGTGAGAAAGAGTCCAAAGGTGTTGATGATTTTTTGAAATGGATTGTTTAACTTAATTTTTCACCAGATAACTTTATAAAAAATAAAATTATAGGTTTTGTGTTCAAATGAAAAAAAAAATTATAAATTAATAAAGAAGTAAAGTTGAAACACCTAAGTTTATATTACTTTATTCAATTTGAGTTACACATACTTATGTTTCATTAATCAAATTGAATACAAAACTAAATATTTTTTTTCTTGTCATTTTTAACTTACAATTATTCATTATTCCACTTATACCTTACACTAAAAGCTCCCTTAATCTTTAGAATATCGAAATATTATTTTTTATTTTTGAATTTCACAAATAATAGTTATTTATAAGAATAATTACATACTTTAGAGTTCAAGAGAGCGAATACAAAACTTAAAAACAAAATATAAAATATTTTTCATACTATGGATTATGTCATCTTATAATTAAACTTTTTTTTATTACTTATTTTATTAACAGTATTTTCTCTTTTAATTTTTAATTTATGTTATTCATAGTCTCCTCCCTTAAAATATATACAATCTATAATCTATAATTGTTATCATTGAAATAACCATTCGTGTATTTGAAAAAGAAATAAGTTATCTGTCTAACTATTATGTAATGGATTACCGGAATTCATTGATGTCACCTACCATTCATATATTTGAAAAAGAAAATAAAAATTTTACCTTGGTTTTCTGACTTTTTTTTTTTTATCCTTAATTACTTATTTTGTTATATATTCACATTAAAAATTATTATTGAAAAGATTTGACGTCGATTAAAGATGAGACCTAATTATAGTATATAAGTGAGAAGTAAACTTCATCTTCTTAATCGATTTTGAGGATGCATTAAGTATCTTAATCACTTTTTACATGATATCGAAACCTAATTAACAAGATTATTTGACCTAAATTAAATTACTTATTAATATGTTGAACCCTAATTAGCATATTTTTTTGGATGGGTAAAAACAAATATATTAATAAAATTAGTACCAGAAATACCAAAAACAGTTACAAGTACATAATACATAATTGTAAACAATTGTGCTGAAAATTCAGCAATTAACAAGATAATTACACCTCTCATTACTATTCAATGACTTAATTTACCTTACACAAGATAAAGGATTTATACACCATTGAACAAAACTCCCAAAATTATTGTTTACTCTATTAATGATCTACGACCAAGTTCTGATTTGAATTAAATCAAAAATCTCATCTGCACTTACCTTTTCATTCTGAAATAGCACATCATCTCTATGTAGCCAAATAGACCACACCACTCCAACCTAGAATATATTCCATACACTCTTAAGTTGTTTATTTCCAGTCATCCAACAATGTTGAAGTAAATGTCTTTTTAAATTACTTGCCCTACATGTATTTATTCCAAACCACAAATAACATTTATCCCAAACAGCACTAATTACCTTACGTTCAAAAAATAAATGTTCATCATTTTCACTTTGCAGTTCACATAAATCACAATTGAGATTTGCCAATTGGATTCCTCTTTTTTGTAAGTTATCTTTTGTTGTTATTCTTCCAATTGCCGCTCTCCAAACCAAATGTACTACTTCAGAAATTACTTTAATCTTCCATAGCCTTGTGAAGAATTTTCTATCCTCTTCTTGCAAGTCTTGGTCCTATTCTTGCAAGTCTTGGTCCTATTGAAAACTCTCCCAAATAAGATTATATGCAGAATGTACAGAGTAATTTCCCAGCTCACCACTCTTCCATAATCATATATCTTCGTCACCCTAATTAGCATATTGTTGGAATGTTATGTAAAATTCTGATTATTAACAAGATTATTGGATAACATATCATGTTCGAGTTAAAAAAAGTCTTTTTAACGTGAGAGTGGATATTGAAGAGATCTCACATTGAATAAAGATAAAATTTAGCTATAGTATATAAGTGAAAAATAAACTTCATCTTTTAAACTGGTTTTGATAATGAATTAAACACCATAACCACTTTACTAAAACGATACTTTATAAAAATTAAAGGAATAAAACTGTTAATAGGTTAATAGGCATAAATATATTTTATTATCTTTTATAGATTAGCTGTTAGGAATCTTCGATAATTATTATTGTAACAACAAATCTCATGTAATCCCTCTCTTAATTATATATTCTCAAGAATATCTCATATTAATGAAAAAGATATGCTCTGCCACCTATTTAAGAAAAGGAGGCTGCTGAAGAATAGTATCAAGTTTTTCTACAAACATTGTGTCATATTATAATATGTTTACTTTTGTCTTGATATTTTGACATGGTATCAAGAGCAAGGTTCGTGATTAGAGTTGTGTAAGGCAATAAAATTTGTCTTGACACTATTTGTCATTCAACCCTTTGGTGGTTCCCTTTGGTGGTTCCCTTTGGTGGTTCCCTTTGGTGGTTCCCTTTGGTGGTTCTGTTTGGTGGTTCTGTTTGGTAGTTCTGTTGTATTTTGGTCTTGTACCTTGGAATTTTTCTGGGTGATCTGGAGTAAACACAGGGTTTGCAATCAGGTTTTATTTCTGAGAATTTTTTTTCTCATCATGTCTTATGATAAGTCTGATTCTTTTCTTGTTCGATTTAATGGCAAAAATTATTCTGCTTGGGAATTTCAATTTAAATTATTTGTCAAAGGAAAAGAATTATGGGGTCATATTGATGGCACACTTCCAACACCTACAGATCCAGTGGATTTGGCAAAATGGGAAACCAAAGATGCCCAAATCATGAGTTAGATACTTAACTCTGTTGAATCTCAATTTATTCTTAATCTTAGGCCTTATAATACTGCTAAGGATATGTGGGATTATTTGAAAAAGGTTTATCATCAAGTCAATGCAGCTCGGAGATTTCAATTGGAGTATGAGATGGCTAATTTCACATAAGGAAGTCTATCAATTGAAGAATATTTTTGTGGTTTTCAGAATCTTTGGGCTGAATATTCAAATATTATTTATAATGGTATTTCTGGTGCAGCCCTCTCGGCTATCCAAACAGTGCATGAGACCAGTAAGAGAGATCAATTTTTGATGAAGCTGCGATCTGAATTTGAAGTCACTCGTTCTAGTCTGATGAACCGAGACCCAGTGCCAACTTTGGATGCTTGCTTGAGTGAACTTCTTCGAGAGGAACAACGCATAGCCACACATGCAGCCATGGAGCATAATACCAACTCGAATGCTCCTATTCATGTGGCCTATGTAGCACAAAGAAAGAATAAGACTAGAGATATGCGTTTTGTCCAATGCTACAGTTGTAAAGGATTTGGTCATGTTGTCAAGGATTGTCCACAAAAGTTCTGTAATTACTGCAAACGTCAAGGGCATCATATCACAACTTGTCCAATTCGTCTTGAAAAGAAGCACAAAACTGCTTATCACGCTTCTGTTGATGCTTCTAGTCTTCCTACATTGCCTGCTTCAACTACTGTTCCTAAACCTCCTGCTAACACACTTACCCCTGAAATGGTACAACAAATGATTATGTCTGCTTTTTCTGTCTTTGGTCTCTCAGGTAACCCTCACTTTTCTTATCAACCTTGGTATGTTGATTCTGGAGCATCTAACCATATGACAAATTCTTCTATGTCTTTATCCAATGTGAAAAATTATGATGGTAATCAGCAAATTCACACTGCTGATGGGAACTCTTTGCCTATTAGTGCTATTGGTGATATTTCTTCTTCTTTGACTAATGTTATTGTGTCTCCTAGTCTCTCCACAAATCTTATATCTGTTGGTCAATTAGTTGATCATGATTGTAATGTCCAATTTTCTCGTTCTGGTTGTGTTGTGCAGGATCAAGTGTCCGGGAAGATCATCCTGAAGGGACCTAAAGTGGGACGACTCTTTCCATTATACTTATCTCCTTCCACAAATTGTCATATTTTTTCTTTAATTTCTCAAGTTTGTATTGATGATAGAAAAATGAATAAAATGTGGCATGATCGTTTAGGTCATCCAAATTTTCAAGTACTTAGTACCTTGTTCAAATCTGGTTCCTTGGGCAATAAAAATTCTTTTGTTTCTTTTGATTGTTCTACATGTAAACTTGGTAAAAGTAAAACTTTACCATTTCCACATAATGCATCCCGTTTAAATCATTGTTTTGATATTATTCATAGTGATGTCTGGGGGATTTTACCTGTTGTTTCTCATGCGGGTTATAAGTATTTTGTTACGTTCATAGATGACTATAGTAGATTTACTTGGGTATATTTTCTTCGGTCTAAGGCAGAAGTTTTCTCTATTTTTAAAACTTTTGTATCCTTTATTAAGACTCAATTTTCTACTCATATAAAAAAGTCTTAAGATCGGATTCTGGAGGAGAATATATGTCTAATGAATTTCAGAATTTTCTTCAAAATGAGGGAATCATATCTCGACGTTCTTGTCCTTCCATACCACAACAAAATGGTGTTGCTGAAAGAAAGAACCGTCATCTTCTTGATGTTGTACGCACTCTTCTACTTGAATCATATGTTCCTCCTTGTTTTTGGTGTGAAGCACTTTCTACTGCTGTTCACTTAATAAATAGGTTACCTTCTCCTACCCTACATAATGTTTCTCCTTTTTTTAAGATGTTTGGGCATTCACCTTCATACTCTGATCTTCGTATTTTTGGTTGTGTTTGTTTTGTACATCTTCCTATTCATGAACGTAATAAATTAACTGCCCAATCTGTTAAGTGTGCTTTTCTAGGATATGCTCTTACTCAAAAAGGGTATGTTTGTTATGATTCTCATGCTCGTCGCATTAGAGTTTCCAGGAATGTGGTTTTCTTTGAAAATCAATATTTCTTTTCATCATACGTTGCACCATCATCTTCCTCTTTATCTTTTATGCCACATTTTTCAGATTCTTCACAGGTTGTGGAAAGACGTCGTCACCATCCTTCTGGTACCCTTCATGATTCTGCCCCTACTCTTAATCCTGTTACTGCTCCTGCACTAGATCATGTTACTGCTCCTGCACTAGATCCTGTTACTACTTCTGCACCAGATCCTGCTTTACCCCTTCGTCGATCCACTCGATTATCTAAACCCCCTTATTGGTATGATTTTTTTTACACCTGTATCTTTATCAACTACCTTGTCTTCCATTTCTATTCCTTCTAGTTATACACAGGCTATGGAACATGAATGTTGGAAAAAGGCAATGAAGGAAGAACTATAGGCACTACAAGAAAATCATACTTGGGACATTGTGTGTTGTCCTCCCACAGTGAAACCTATTGGAAGTAAATGGGTTTTCTCCATCAAGCTTCGCTCTGATGGTTCTTTGGATCGCTACAAAGCTCAATTAGTGGCTCTTGGTAATAGACAAGAATATGGCATTGATTATGAGGAGACATTTGCTCCTGTTGTCAAGATGACTATAGTTCGAACTATCCTTGCCATTGTTGCTTCTCAATCTTGGCCATTGCATCAAATGGATGTAAAAAATGCTTTTCTTCACGGTGATCTCAAAGAAGAAATTTACATGAAACTTCCCTCTGGTATGACTTCTTCTTCTTCTACTGATGTTTGTAAACTACGACGTTCTTTGTATGGGCTTAAACAGGCTCCTCGGGCATGGTTTGAGAAGTTTTGTACTACGCTCCTTAAGTTCTCCTTCACACAGAGTCAATATGATTATTCTCTCTTCTTTCACAAGTCTTCCACGGGTATAGTTCTCATTTTGGTTTATATGGATGATCTCATCATTATGGGAACTGATAATGGACTGATTACTAAACTGCAAGCTGAACTACATGCAACATTTCGCATGAAAGATCTTGGACAACTTACATACTTTTTAGGATTGGAAGTACATCATCGATCCAATGGAATCTTTTTAAACCAACAAAAGTATATTCTGGATTTGATCAAATTGGCGGGTTTAGATGGAACTACTCCAGTTGATACTCCTATGGAAGTAAATGTTAAATACAGAAAAGATGAAGGAGATCTTTTGTCAGATCCAACTCTCTATCGGCGTTTGGTAGGTAGTCTTATATACCTAACAACAACTAGGCCTGACATTTCATATGCTGTTCACCAAGTCAGCCAGTTTATGTCTTCTCCTCGGCATCTTCATTTTGTTGCTGTTCGTCGCATTATCCGCTATCTTATAGGATCACCTACACGTAGATTATTCTTTCCGAAAGACTCATCCTTAAAGCTTATGGCATACAGTGATGCGGATTGGGCAGGTTGTCCAGATACTCGTAGGTCTACTACAGGTTGGTATATGTTTCTTGGTGGTGCCTTAATTTCTTGGAAATGTAAGAAATAAGATCGTGTTTCTAAATCTTCTATTGAGGCTGAATATCGTTCAATGTCGTCTGCTTGTGCTGAAGTTGTGTGGTTACGTAGTCTTTTGGAGCAACTTGGTTTTTTACAACCTAATCCTACACCTCTTCATGCTGATAATACAAGTGCTATTCAGATTGCTGCAAATCCTGTATTCCATGAACGTACCAAGCATATTGAAGTGGATTGTCACTATATTAGGGAAGCATTGACCAGTAATGTTATCTCTCTCCCTTACATCTCCACAGATCTTCAAGTTGCTGATATATTTACGAAAGCTATGACTAGGCAGCGCCATCAGTTTCTTGTTGGCAAATTGTTGTTGGTTAACTTACCAGCATCAATTTGAGGGGGGATGTTAATAGGTTAATAGGCATAAATATATTTTATTATCTTTTATAAATTAGCTGTTAGGAATCTTCGATAATTATTATTGTAACAGCAAATTTCATGTAATCCCTCTCTTAATTATATATTCTCAAGAATATCTCATATTAATGTAAAAGATATACTCTGCCACCTATTTAAGAAAAGGAGGCTGCTGAAGAATAATATCAAGTTTTTCTACAAACATTGTGTCATATTATAATATGTTTACTTTTGTCTTGATATTTTGAAAAAACATGTTATCTAATATTGTGATTAAAATGATAATATCAACCATAATAATAAAAAAATCTCTTACACTTGTGTTGGTTGTTCTTGTATCCTTCTAATTTGATAAAGAACTTTTGTTTGGTAGGGAATGAAACACCCTCTTGTGTGCCTGCCACTATCAATTATAGTAAACCCTAATAGTTAGGTTGAAATTATATGCTAAACAAGAAACTATTCATGGAGGTCCCATGTCTGCCATTAAATCAAATCAAATCAAATGTGTTTAGCTAGCTTTTCCATATTTAATTAGTCAAAATGCCAAACAACTTTGTTGCGTAAGAAAGACAAAACTGAAGAATTTAGAGATGAAATGTAAGTGGCTCAATATTATCTTGAACTACTTGTTAAGCCAACCAATGAACCTTTACAGTAAGAATCCCAGGAGGATAATGTTTAACTTTTTATTCACAAATTGATAACCACCTTCCAACAATAGGATCTCCAACAATGTCATCCACCATCTTTGTTAGGTTTCAATAAAATTAATTACCATTTACATATTAATGAACTCCAGCTGCAAAATAATTAATTCTAATTATTGCCCAAAAGAAAAGGGAAAATTTTAAAATCAAAAGAATTTGGTTGCTTTATTAGGTCAATTATTATTCTGCTTTTCTCTCAACAATAGAAATAAAAGGTGAATTAAGCCTCCTAAACAACTTATTAGTCAATAAAAGGTGTCTTTTTTTTATTAATTTAATTAATGTGAGAACAGTAACCACCACTATCTATTGACTAAAACTTGGAAAAGACATAAGATGTCATTTTAAAGAGATAAGCAAATCGATTTCAGGGAAAGAGACACAGAAAATTCGCATAAATATCAAAACAGTGGATTCCAGAAAAAATAACAGTGGCTAAAGCTATTTTTCTTGGTTAAACTAATAAATTATTTCGAATTTTTGTAATCTATTATTATATTGAAAATTCATTATTAATTAAATTTTTATTAAAAAAATTCATATTTTTCATAAAATAAATTTATAAATAATATTTAAAATTAATAAAAATATATAATTTTTTTCATAAATTTTCTATAATCTTTTCAATATCATAAATTTATGGATATATTAATAAAAAATTATTTTTTACAAAAAAAATTATTAAAAATTTTTCATAAATAAATTTATAAATTTATTTCACTAACACATTAATGAAATTTTTCTTCTCAAACAAAGAAAAATTAAAAATATATATATAAAACATTTTCATAAAAATAAATATATAAAAAATATTTAATAAATAAATAATTTTATGAAGTTATATTTTATATTTTTGTCAAATCATACTTGCTAACAAAAAATAACAGTCACAAATTACATAAAGTTAATTTAAGGTTTACAAATTTATCAAAAGTGAATTATTAAATTTACAATATAAGTTTTATCAATATGAATTGTTAAACTTAAATTTAACTATTCAATTGACATAAAAAAGTAAAGTATTGAAAGTGGTCCAATCAATCTTAGTATTTTAAAAAAAAAAAAAATCTTTAATACAGGAAAAATAATAAAAATATTAGGTTAGTTAAAAAAATGAGAGAGAGAAAATGGAATTCATTAATTTTTTTATTTTATTTCTTATTTTTTTCAAATTTCTCTACAATTAAATATTTTTATTTTCACTTTATTTCTTGTTTACTATTTACTTATCTTATTTCCATGTATTTTCTCTATTACATATTCATTTCCCTTTTTCCAAACCAACCCTAATTGCTGAAAATAGATATATGTTGTTAGATGAAGAAGGTCATCTTTTATATGCAAATTCTATCAATTCTCAAAATCCATAAACTATAAGCTATTCACATAAATTTAAAATTGCTGTGATCATCATTCTTAGCACAAACCATGACCTGATCATTATCTCCATCATTATTTTTATTTTTTTTTCCTTTCAAATGAACACATGTTGATTAAGTTATAATGTTATCATCAAAAACTCTATTTAAATCTTTATTCATAGCCCTTTTCATACAACAAACTGAGATTACATCATATCAGAGTGATGACAACAACTAGTGTGAGAGAAATCAATTGCCAGATGTGTGGAACAAATTTATAGAACTGAGTCAAAACTCAATGACCACCAATTAACTATGAAAAAGGTAGAATCATATAACATTTTTTTTAATGATTAATGCATGTCATTGATCTCATACTCTACAACATCCCAATTTTTTTTTTTTTTATACACTTTGCATGTAATTGATGACCAGGTCCCAACGAGACTCAAAGATGATACTTTCTTCACAACTTTTTCATCGTATGTATATGTTTTTTTTTTCTTCTATTGATAGTTTTTGCAAAGTTAATGGTTCGAAATATTAGTGCTTTTGTATGGAAGCTTGTTCCCTTATGCATCATGCACATTCAAAGCCATTAAATAAAGCATATTATGTTCATTGTGAAAAAATTAATAAGATAAATTGGAAAGAATCACTTTTCCATTAGTGATGACCATCATAATAATGGAAGTGACTATGTTGACAATAGCACACGCTGCCAAAAGCTAGAATCTGAGCTAAGAATTGTTCGATTTTTCATCTGATTGATGCACAAAACATTTATAAGTGATTGCATGATTGAGTTGATGATTCATAAAAAAAAAAAGAAAAAATGCTCGATTCGATTCTATCTTGATTACTAGTTCATCTCCTTGCATGTTTGCCACTTGTCATCAAGAACATAGATAGTTAAGTTTGGAGTCTAAAATGGCGTTGACCCCTGATCTTGATCACAACAAGTGCAATCAATCATTAGAAGTTAGAAAAAGAAAAATAATATACACCTTTCAAATTTACATTTTTTTTGTTTATCATATAAAAAGGACACGAGATGTATTTTTCTTTTAGGATATTAAAAATATCCTTTTTATTTAATGCTTTTATAGAATCTTAAAATTATTAATAAAAATATTTTTAAAATGGTTAAATGTTTTTCCGTCAAGCTATTTGAAAACCCATGTTTACAATATGTGGAGGTTAAGAAGCTCCACAAATTTTTTATTTAATATAAGTAAGGATAAATATATATATATATATATATATAAGAAAAATATAGGTTAATTTTCAAGAATATTGACTTGTTCCATAGTAGTATTAAATAGTAGAGCGTTAAAAATGTTTTAGATTTAATTATAATCTACCTGACTTAAAAGCTTAAAAAAAAGTCCAGGTGGGTGAAAAAGCTTACAAGATCTTATGGGTTAGGGTTTGCACATATATGCTAAATTTTAATAATTTAATTGATTTTTTAAATATTATTATTAGAGTTGAGTTGAAAATATTTTAATCGAGTAAGTTTGAGATATTATGATGGGAAATTAAGTTAAAAATATTTTAATTGAAATTAAATTAAAATATTTTGATCATGGTTAAAGATATTAGGAAAAACTTTTTAAAATGAGGTGGAAATGTAAAAAGTATAACTAATCTTTAACCATTATTTTATCATTATTTTAGATAAATATTTAAGTACCGATTTTAAATCTTAACTATCTAAATATGATGGTATAGAATACTGAAAAAAGAAAGCAAATTTAGTAACCTAAATCTTGGAGTATATATTGTATTTATAGAGTTTTGGTCATTACAGAATTTATAAATGCATAATTGAAAAACGGAAAAATCGAAAAACGGAAAAATTAAAAGATAATTGACTTCTGAAAATTGACCACAAAATATTATATAACGGTTAGATATAAGATAATCACCAAATAATATCTACCATTTTCACACTTGGTCCTTTTATTTCAATATCAATTTCAAAATAAACTAAATATACAAATCATGGTCACAGATCCTCTAATAATAAGTACTATCTCCCGTGTATCACAATATATAAAGTCTCTCATAAAAACTCATAACATTAATGAATAAAACTTATGTTTATTCTAGGTCAAACTAAATGATATTTCTCAAGATAAATCCTACATCACCTAATGATATGGTCACATTAGAGTATATTAAGTGATTGCAAACTTAATCTTATAAACTGGTTTGATGAAAATGAGTTAAGCTTAAAGTTCACTTCTATTTTGGTATTAAAGTCTATTCTAACAAGGTTATTGGACTTATTTGGCCACCTCCTATTAGGTCTCTATCAAACCACCCACAAATGTCTTGTCGCACAAATATCTAATCTCAAGTTCGAGTTAAGAAGATCTCGATATAAAAGGAATATGTTGAAAATCTCATATCACCTAATAATATGGTCAAACTAGAGTATATTAAGTCGGTACAAACCTTAATTATAAGTTAATTTTATAATGATGAGTTGAGCTTGCAGTCAAATTAAAATATATTAAATTGGTATAAATCTCATTTTATAAACTAATTTTCTAAAAATAGTTAAATTTAAGATTTACGTTAAATTCAAAACAAAAAATAATATAAATATAATAAATACAATAAACATTGTATTGAATAGTAAAAATAATTAAAACTCAAGTGTATTTAAAGATAACTAATATTCTTGAAAGGGTTTTTATAGTGCTTAATTATACTTTAAATTAAGCTAATTTTAAAAAATATATTTTAAAAAATAAGAATATTTTATTATTAATTTAATTTAAACTATACTAAAATATAAATTAATTCACTAAAATGTAAGACTAAGTATACATTCAAACTTTACGAACTAGCCTAACTTTTAATAATTTTTTTTTTCAAAGGAAGGTTATTTTTCAAAACCAATATTCTTGTTACACTTTTTCTTTAGTATACATACCCTACATAAGGTGGCATAATCAAAACATAAGTCTATGTACAACAAAAATTCATCTAAGATTTGATTTAATACCATCTCTTCTGTAATCTCATGTTTATTACCTGAAATCTCATGATAATCCTACTAATAATGGAGTAGGCACATATTATTAATGATTCAATAAGATTTGATATAATGAATAATAAAATGCCAAAATATATGAACAGTGTTCAATACTTTTTTAAAAGTTTTTGTGACACACTCACTCATCGACAAAGAAAAGAAACAAAATAAGATAAAAAACCTTTTTTTTTCAAGTTAAAAAGGAGATCAACATTGTATTTTGATAAATTAATCAGTGATTGATTCAAATAAAACCTTTTAAATAAACTTTTAGATTCTTGATTTTGTATACAAGAAAGGTGTATAAGTTTACATGTTCCTACGAGAACGAAGAATTAAAACTAGTATCTGTAAATTTTTTTAATCATAGATAAAAAGTAGATATTATAAGATCTGAATTTGTAAAACAGTTGATGCTCTTATACACAATGAAACTTTGAATTTCATGAATCTGTTGTTTTTCATAATAATTATATAATTTTTTTTAGAGGAATTTAGTTTTGTTATTTCCGACAGAGAGTAATTGGAATCATGAAAACCCGTACGTTGAACAACTGTGTTGTGTTTGAAACTTTGAGACTGAAACAGTGCACACATGAATCAATCTCTCAATCAAACCATGTCTTTTCTTCTTCAAACAAACCCTATATTCTTACATTAATCTCTCTAATTAATAACCTACTACATTAACTTTTTAAATATTTTACCATGCTTAAAATTTAGTTATTTAATATTTAAATATATATTGACATTATCTTTTTAATAGTATATTTTTACTAAATTATGATTTTAACTTATATACATAATATCTACTGCATATTATATATTTAAATATTTTATAATTTAATATCATTAATAAATCAATAATTATATAAAAGATAAAACGCACTAAATCTTTTATTTTCTATTTTATTTTTAATATATTATTAATTATCATAATTTTAATTAAAAATAATTATTATACATATACATATAAATATAAATATAATTTATCTTTAATATAATAATTTTAAAATTTATATCATAAAATTTTTATTATATAAATAGTTTTCTCAATTTATATTTATTTTTCTCAAATATTTATCTTACACAATTATTATTATTATTGATTGAATGTGACAACACCTTTTATTATTATTATTATTATTATTATTATTATTATTATTATTATTATTATTATTATTATTATTATTATTATTATTATTATTATTATTATTATTATTATTATTATTATTATTATTATTATTATTATTATTATTATTATTATTATTATTATTATTATTATTATTATTATTATTATTATTATTATTATTATTATTATTATTATAATATAAAAAAAATCATTTTCATCATTTATTTATTTTTAATTCAATAATTTACTATTTTAATTCATTTATCGTTAAATTAAAATAATGATAATAAAAATAAATAAATTCTTATATATATATATAAGATTAAAGAATAAATATAAAAAATTATTTTTCATTCTATTTTTTATTTTTTAAAATATAGTAATTAATCTTAACTTAATTATGATATAATAAAATAAATTATAATTTCCTTACATTATTCTTATTCTTATAAGGAAATCTTCTATATATAAAAATATATATAAACGTACATAGACTTAACTAGTGTTGTTGTTTGTTTCACTGTGAGTTTGAGTTGAGTGTTTTTCTGACAGTGGCTGCATTTTTGTGTCACCGTCACGTTGTCACGGTCACGGGTCCCACCTCAGAGGCTGTGTGCATAAAATTTTTCTGAGTAGGGGACCCACCAACGGTGTCGTTTCGAGGAGAGCGCGCGGGAACAGCGCGGGAGCTGTTTCCCAATGCACTGCACACTTCATTATATCATCCACTGCCCCCACCCCCATCATATCCTCCATGCACCCACCATCTCATCCTCTTCAATCTTCATCAATTTTTTTCTAATCTCTTCAATTCAAACTGTCTAAAAGTCAAACTCAATTATAATTTATTTATTAATTAATTAATTATAATTTTTTTGTTTCCTTGTGACATGTTGATTCATTTGTGTACATATTCGATTTTATTTCGATTGAATTTGACGTTTGGCCTAAGCACTCGTTTGGATTTTAGTCTGTTTTGGATTGAAGGAGGTGTGATTGATTAAATTTCAAAATTGAATTATTAATGATATTAATATGGTGATTATTATTAGTAACATTGATATTGATGTGGTTTGATTGGTAAGATTTTGGGATGGTGTCATACCTTACTACTTAATTAGGCGAACCAATGGGCCCAATTCCCATCCTTTCAAACTTTAAATCCAATCTGACAGAGACCCATTTGTGTGTGTTGTGAAAGCAAATTGAAGGAAGGGGCACTATGAACCCATGTGAGTAGTGGGCTCCATTGGAGGGTGAGAACCTTCAGGTATGGCAATGGGCCTACCCTATAGGGCCTGCCTAATCATCATCATCATTCTCATCTTCCTCTTTTTTATATCATGTAAAAAAAAATTATTCATTGGTAAAATTCTTCAATTTTCTAATACTTACTTTAAAAGTTCTCTCACATGTGATTTCTAGTTTATACCAAAAACATGTAATAAAAGCTTCATCATTTCACACCTCAAATTGGGTTGATACTAAAACAACATGGATTAAGTCATTAAGGTAGGAAAACGAAATAGATACGAAAAGATACCGAGAGAAAGTGATAGAAACATCACCGGTTTCTTTCTAGTTATTTTATTTTTTTGAATTGGTAATTATAAATATATTAATAAAAATTGATACTAGAAGTACCAAAAACACAATTACAAGATATAATTAAGTAAAAATGTGTAAAAAATTAAATAATTAATTAGATAATTATCTCTCTCCCTACTGAATAGTTATCAGATATTCACCAAATAGATTATCCAACATATAAGGAACAAGATCAGGGATCCATACACCATTCTGCAAAAAATCCAACTATTGAAATCTTAAACTTGACCCACAATCAGGAGTTTAGTTGAATTAGAAAGAAAATTTTTTCTGCATCTACCTTCTTATTGCGAAATAACGTGTCATTCCTATGTTTCTATAAACTCCACACCACCTTCCAATATATATGTTAACATTCTTGTGTTGGAAGTGAATATAATATTGTAACAAATGTTGCTTGAGAGTTTTAGTTCTATAAGTATTTATGCCATTAATAAACTACTTTTTTTTTTTAAATTAATTAGTAGTTTTTTTAAAATAAGTGAATATTTTCAAATAAAAGAAAACTTCTTTTGTTTTAGACTAGTATTTTCTATTACACACATTCTAGCAAAAGCATGTGTTTGATAAAGGTATTTGAAAGTTGGTTGAAATTTTATAAATTATAACCGAAAAGCTTAAGGTAGGTAATTGAATTAAGAGTATTGATGAATTGAATTATTTAGGGTAAATAAGATTTGAAATAAATTAGTAAAGAAAATATGAATTAAAAAAAGTTAAAAATATGAATTTATATAAAATAAGAGTGATGAGAGGATATAAATGGATAGTGGGAGGTTGTCATGTTGACGTGAGTGGTGTCTGTACTCTCTGAACACTGTCTCTCTCAAGCTGGATCTTACACATCACACAATTCCATTCCATCACTTCTCCTAATTAATAATACACCTTCTTTCTTCATTTTTTTCTAAACACTGCTTCGCTATTTTCTATTTTTAACAAAATTTAAACTTCTTTTTTAATATCTATTATTTTATAAAATACATTTAAATTTAATCTTTTTTTTACCAGAATGGGATATTTTAAAGTAGTTTCTTTGTAAGTCTTTATGTACTTCATAACTTTGTTAATTCACAATGGAAAATATACATAGTGATTGTATTTTTGTTATCCTCCAAAATTTTAGATTTTTATGTATGTAAGACTGTATTTAACTTTCAAAGCAATAATATAATTTAAACAAAATAACTAAAATAATCAGATACAGGATATATATATATATATATATATGATAAATTATATTTATTTATTTATAGTATCTTTTATAAGATCAAATCGGTCTTTTAGTTTAATTGACTTTATATATTAAATTTTTACAATATTTATTAGTTAGACCGAATTAATTTTATTTTTTTATTAATAAAAATAAATATATTAATAAAAATTAGTATTAGAAATAAGTAAAAGTGTATAGAAAATTAAACAGCTAACTGATAATTATCTCTTCTTCTATTAGATTGATAAACATATAATCATCAAGTCAGTTATTCAATACAAGAAGTAGATTAATGATCTATATACAATTCTGCAAAAGATCCTAATATTACTAAAACTCTAGATTTGATCTACTTATATGCTATACATTTCCTTTTTAGCGGAAGTATTAGAAGTTTCTAAGTGGTGATTTTCAAGGAGATCCCTCACTTATTCCTTATAGGCCGGACAAACTTGCCTCTGATAGGATATTTAAGGAGGGAGTAACAACCGAGAGATTTTAACAATGGGATAAACCACAATTATATAAGTGAATACGACTCCACTTCTTACCCAAAACTTTAAGATTAAGGGTTTGTGTGTCTTTCTCACTTATATGTTATTTAATCTTCCTATTTTTATTCAATGTGTAATTTCAACTCACCTTAAACTCTAACATTTTCTTTTTATTATTCATTATTGTTTTTACGTTAGTTTAATTTTCAGTACAAATTTAATCTCCTTAAATCAATTAATTAAATAAAATTTATATTAAATCACGTACTTTTAATTGATTTAAGATATTTAATATTTATAAATATATTTTTTTATATTTTTATATTTTTTCACTTCACATAACTAAATACTAATTATGTATTTAATTAAATTAATTTTATCAAATTTATAAATATATTATCGATTCAATTTTAATTGGGGACACTAAATTGAATTCAATCACTAAACCCATAAAATATATAAATTGAATTGGATTATATGATAATGGGAATTAAGTACTAATAAAAAAATTTATTTAAAATGGGAAAATAATTATGTAAAACAAATATTTCCTAATAACTAATTACTTTGAAATCTTTGATTATTCTAATAACATAATTTTGTTTAATAGTAGAATATAAATATTAATCATATATAGATTGCATATGGTTGAAGTGGGTCATGTCCACCGTTTCATGGTCGCGTTAATGTATGATGGTGTGACGCTCCATGTTGTCCCAATAAATTATATCTTCTTCTATCACGTACATATAAATTTTTATAAAAGTTAATTAATTCTAAAAAAATAATAAATTTTATAAAATAATATTTTCAATAATTAAATATTCTATTTATAAACTTTTTATCTTTTAACATCTCAAAATATCCATTCTTCATATTAATTAAATCACTTCTATCTTTAATTAATAAACTTGTTCTTACACCATCTTAATTGTTTTTTTTTTTAATTTAGACTTAAAAATAAAATATTTCTTTTAAAAATATTACTATTGTATGTAAGTAAATTTCTATAACTAATTAATATATATATATATATATATATATATATTAATATTACTTTTGTTTAGAAATAATATTTGGATCATTATAAAAAAAAATATTTTGAATTAAAAAAAATGTAAGAGTATTTAATACTTATTTTTGAAAAAAAATAGGTAGGTGGGGGTATTAATAAATTCTCATTAAAAAGTATAAAATTTAAGAAAAAATAAAATGCAGATTATTATATTTTGTAGTTTAAATTTTGAATAATTAAAAATTGAGAAAAATGTATTAAGAACGTACAAAAGAGATGAATGAATGGGTCATGAAATCAATCAATCTCATCATCCTAAGAATCATTGGAAACATCGAAAATCATTCCATGTTCCTTATAAAACATCAACCACTTCAATGGCCTCATAGTTCGCCATTGAACAATTACAAAGGTTTATTTTTGTCTTCTTAAATTCTTAATGGATACTTTTCCATGATCTTTGGAAAATACAATTTTTAGAGCTTTTGAATAAAAAAAAATCGTAAATGTTCTTCATGAGAATTATGTAGTAGTTATAACTAATGAATTTTTTAAAATGACAAGAATTAAATAGATATTAGACATCAAAGTTGATTCATAAATTCTCTAAAATAATAATAATAAATTGTATTTGAATTTCCTTTTATACAAATCCAATATTAACTTTATTTTATGTAAGGAAGAAGTAATTAGAATTGAAAAGTATAATAAATCATATTATTAGTGTTTTTGGAATAAGATTGCAAGAAAAAATGATGTAATTTTTAGGATTAGTTTTAACTTTGCTTCACGTAGAATATTAATTTGGATTGTAATTAAATTTGATTCTTTATTTAAATCTCAATTTTTAATGGATAATTCTAATTTTTTTGTGAAATTAAGAAGTAATAAACATTAAGTTAAGTATTTCTATCAATAACAAATATCTAATAACAATTAGAAAAATTTATAATTTTCAATTTGTTAATATGAACTACATATTAATATATATTATTTATATATAAATATATTAATTATTATTTTAATATTTTATTATTATTATTATTATTATTATTAATTAGGGTGTCAAAACATACTCTCAACTGCATTACTTTCTTTCTCTTTTTTACTCGTTTTTAGAGAAACTCTCTCTTCTTTTTCACTTTATTTTCTTTTAAATATACAAATATAAAAAAACATACTCTTAAATCTTTTCTTCATTTGTGTTTACAATATTTACCATAATACAAATAAAGTACTAGTAGATCTATTAAGTTGTCAAGAAAAAATAATATACATTTAATAAAAAAAACTAGTAGCCAATTAGGAGATAATGAGAATTTTGATAACATTAAACTTGATCTACAATATATTAAATTAAAATTAATTCTTGATTTTTCTCCAAGATTATTTGGTTGAGGAAAAATCATACAATCAATTATTTTTTTATAATTAGATATTTTTTTGAATTATGTAAGTTAATGTGTGTTTTTATTTTGATGTAATGTAAGGTTAAATTGAAATATCCAACATATGGTATTAGAGCTTCATTACAATTGAATTATTCAGACTAAAGTTTGTTTGATTCATATATTATGTAGATAGTTTCGATTTTATGAACTTTAATATTGTTTTGGGAAAATTCATAAAGTTTTTTCTTTAAAATAATTGTATTTACCTTTTCATCAAATATAGTTGTGACCTTTATTTTTTAATCAAATATGGTGTTATTTTGAAAATGATTATATATGTGGATTTGGTTGATCCTAATTTATTTGTAGTTTGCTATTTTTTTTAATTAAATTAATTGAAACTGTATATTCTTAAAGCAAATTCTATTGTGTAAATTGATTTGATTAAAATTACTTTAACGTTAGTGTGAAATTATTTAGGCAACTTGTCCTCAATCCAAAGAAAAACACAGTTTTGCCAACTAATAGTGATTATAAATATGTAAAAATGATAAAAAAAAAATTATGAATAATAATTGATTTAAAGAAAAGACTGAAAGTATTAATTACAATAAAGAAACAAGGAATTATAGAAATTCAAATATTATGCATGTATAAGGTTAATATTATTCAACTAAGTAAATAAGTAAATAATATATAATTGTGTATCTAAAATTTTTTGTGATAATATAAGATTAATACAAAGTTCAAGTTATCTAAATCAGATAAAATGATATTGGTATAAGAGATTTAATTTTTTCATTATTTTGTTATAACAAATTGAATTTAAATTACTGTATTTGATAATATCGACTTCATCATCTTATTCATCTTATTCTTATAAGTGAATGATATATTAGTAGGTAAAAAAAAATTTAATCTAAAAATTGAAAATAATACACATCAAATGTATTTCTTAAGCTTTATGACTCTCCACAAAACTTTTTCTTTACATTCAACACCCTCCATTACTACATTAGTATATTTGAGAGATTTCTATTTGGTAACTATTTTTTGGACTTGATTAATTGAATATATTATTTATTTATAAAAGTTATTATAATTATAATAAAATATAAATAGGTAAAAAAAATAATTTGTTTGGCACATAATTAAATATAGGGTTTTACTGATTTTTTAAAATTTAAAATAGAATGTTTAATTGAAATTCACATTAAGAATGTATTGAAATTAATATATATATATATATATATATATATATTAATATCAATTTTCTATTTTGAATTCTTTAACTTTTTTTTAAGCAATTCTTTCTTTACTATTTAACAAATTTAGTAGCGTTTGTGTTAATAATAAAGAGAATGTTTTTTAAATAAATTGTTATATATTATACAATAAAATTTAGTACCTTAGAGATGTTAGAATTTATTTTTAGGAGGAATATAATTCGAGTGTGAGCTAAAAAAAAAGTTAGAATTCTTGATAAAAATAAAAATAAAAATCTGTTAATTAATGATAACTTAGAAATTAAAAAAATTAAAAGTTGTTTCTATCTAAGTGCAAATGTGTGAAAAAACAAAAATACAAATAAAAAATGAAAATCAGGGAGCAAATAATCTATTTTTTAATGTTTCCATTTTGTTGAAAATACTCTTTTTATATTTTCTGTTATCGTTCTAGTCAATATTTATTAGTTAGCAAAATAAATTTAATTCAATAGACTAGTTTACTCAATAAATGAGTTAAGCTAAACTGAAATATTTATATCAAAACTTATTTTAGCTTACTCCATTTTAAGGTTAATGTTTTATGGATTTTTTTTAATGATTTTAGCACTTATTTATCGTTGTAATTGATACATTTTATTTTATTTCTATTATTATTATTATTTCTAT
This sequence comes from Macrotyloma uniflorum, assembly GCA_016859785.1. NCBI lineage: Eukaryota > Viridiplantae > Streptophyta > Magnoliopsida > Fabales > Fabaceae > Macrotyloma > Macrotyloma uniflorum. The sequence continues at coordinate 1,017,506 of BDMB01000043.1, read as the reverse complement.
TGTTATGTATTATATTTTATTATTTTATGGTACAAATAAAAATATGGATATTTTTTATTTTATAATGATTAAAAACATTTTATTAATGTTATATAAAAACTAATTTATTTTGATCTTTTAATGTTTTACATATTAAAAAATAACTGACCATGGGCCCGTCCATTTGACCCATAACTCACTGAGGACTGGCTGGGCTAGAAAAATTCGAATCTGGGAGTGTTTCTTGTTATACCCCCACAATTTCTTTGTTGCACTTCCCATGTGTTTAGGTTCCGAAAAGTTCAATCTGGAATGTACAGAGGTGTTCAAGAAAATTGTGGGGGTGTACGAAGTTGGAACCTTGAAGCTGATGTCAAATTGGCTAAGTACGGCCAAAAGAAAATGTTAGCCCGTGATAGACTAATCCGAATTCACAACATAGAAAGTTTGAAATGAAAAGCAACTAGTAATAAAATGAGCCACAGGATGCATGCAGTTTATAAGTTCAGAAAGTATCATTGTCATTTATTTTTCAGTTCTTATAAGTATATTTATAATAAGGTGAAACATTTACTTTTTTGAGATTTTGTGCAGATTGCAGACAAGTCAAATCCACAACAATACACAACCAACATAGTGTTTCATTCAACCCAAGGATATGAGAAAGACACCAATATTAGTTCTTTAGGTGAAGCAGTATGGTTATAAATCAATGGATACCACTAGTGGCGTGTCACCTTTGTCAAGCACAAATGTCTTGGAAATTTTCTTTGACGGGGTCACAACTTGCACATTGTATGTTCCATGAAAGCCTCTGAAGTTGTATTGGCCTTGTTCATCAACATGGCCACGGCTGTGAGACAGCCACTCTTGTTTTAGAGCTAGGAACCTGTTCCCAGCCTCGTTGATGTCACCTTCTGCATTCACCAAGTGTGAATTGTCCCTACTCATAAACAGTTCCCAAAAACCCCACAGCATTATGCCTTCTACCGCAGGATGCGCCATTGCTTCGCGTAGCATAACTTCAAGATCATCTGCTCTGACATATTCATTGATAGAAGACACATCAAGCTCAGTGAACCATATAGGTAGACCAAGAATGCCCAACTTGTCAAGGGAAGAACTCACAATAGGCCCTATTGGACTATCTATGTGGCCTTGAATTCCAATTCCCCCAACTGGGGCACCTTGCTCTTGCAAATCAAGAATATGATGGATGTACTTATCTGGACATGATCTAGTGTCACATCCATCCTCAACATGATAATCATTCACAAAGAGTGTAGCAGAAGGGTCTAGTTGGTTTGCAGTTTTGAACATGTTAGCTCTTATGTCCTTCCCTAGCCTATCTTGGAAGAATGAACCATGCAGCATTTCATTGTTGACATCATAGTGACTGAACTTGCCCTTGTAGCGTGTCAGAAGGCCGTTTAGGCGGTTCTGGACAGCCGTCATCAAATCGTTTTTGTTCAGTGATTTGATCCACTGCTGAACTACTCCATCCACTTCCCAGAAGATACAATGACCACGCGTTTGTATATTGTGCTTCTGACACAGGCTTAAGAGATCATCAGCATCCTTGTAATTGAAATTCCCTTGTTGTGGCTCCGTCCAATACCACTTCAACTCGTTTCCAAACACAGCCCAGTTAAAATGCTTCACAAGGAAGTTAACAAAGTCATCATTGTCAATGTTAGTTCTACTGATGCATGTTCCAATTGGGAAATCATTTTGTGTTTGTCTAACTTGCACCGAGGTGTTGGCGTAGCTGCCAGTGTCTAGCCCAGAGAATTTCAGGATAACATCTCGTTTACGAATCTGCAGTGCAGCAAGTCAGTATAAATTACAATATATATAAAAATATGCAAAGCATCACATATCCTATCAATGAAGAATGGATATTAACGTAATGATAAAGTACTACAGTCTGAAATATACTTAGCTTCATGTAACATTTATTTCCTGAATGGAAATTTTTGTTTTGTTCGTAAGAAAAATTATGCGTTTTAGTAATCTTAAACAGATTTTAGAGATAGAGCAATTCATGAAATATGAGAGTTGGAAGGTCATATACGACACATAAAACAGGAAGGAGGTAAACATGTCTCAGTATCATACGTCAATCAATTCTTTGGACAGGTTAGTGGTAAATTTCTTAATCTATATGCTGGCACCATGCCTATGCATTAAATTTTTTAATCTGCATATAACTTATTCTACATATTTTATTCTTTTCATGTTCGGGTATGACCGAGGGAGGGGTATTAAGCAAAGATTACTCATTCAAACAAACACAAGTGCAAGGCAATTTGGGAACATTCCATAGGTTTCTGAAGCTATTCTCTAAGACTAATAATATGAGATATGGAGGGGAACTTAATCTCACCTTATCTGTTTGGATCTTTAAATATCTAAATCTTGCATGTCTATCCACAGGAAAAATTTGAAGTCCAGCCACCATTAAGTCCACACCAGAAGCAGGACCTTGGATATAAACCATAACCTTTGATGGCTGCTTTTCAATTCTAAAGGAACCTCCAATTTCATGCCACATGTCATCAGAAACCTCAGTTTGTCCACCATTGACCCACTGGTTGTCAACACCAAGGGCAACGTTCACATTCTGTGACCCTGATGATCCTGAGCCAATCCGGACCCAAGCTGACACTTGATAAGTCAAAAAGAGTTTCACTTTATCAGTGATGATCTGAGCAGGACCCATCCATGTTTGTGTTCGATTAGTTACAAGGATGTAGCGCCCGCTTAGGAGTTCATGAGGACCAAGAGAATCTCTTGCCATTGGTGGAATTATATGTGGTGAACCAGTTTTAACACTTAAAGTGCAATTGCCAAGGGGAAACCATCCATTGGTGCCATCAGCTAGATTGCTGTTCTCAATTATATTAATCCCATAAGTAACATTCTGCGAAACAAAATCAACTTTTAGGTGCTTGGAATGTAGAATTGGCAGCACAACCAAAGTATATTAAGGAAACAGCTAAGTTCTTAAGCAATGCTTGTGCAAAACAAATTTTCAGGAAACACTAGCATTAATGTTATCAAAGTAATTTACAACAGAAGAATGTTCCAAATGTACAACCTTTACATCTGGTGGGGTTGAAGGAGGTGTTTTAGATGCATGCTTTAAGACCAAATTATTGAGAAGAATGTCGGTGCCTGGAGGGGGGCCCTCTAAATAAAGGACCACTTTTGATGGAGAACCATTTAGAAGGAATTTCCCCTGCATAGTAGCCCAATCTTTATCTGTTGCCTGCATACTTCAGAACACACCAGCTTTGTTCAGCAAGTGGAAGAAATGTTATAGGAGCATGCTAATATTATTATATCACTAAAAAATACTACAGCAAGTTTCTTTTTATTTTTTTTATCAAGATTCAAGAATAATAAACAGTCATGCTATGCCTCAGATTCTATGTCAAATAAAGTGATAGAAAAATAAGACAGATACTAACTTTGCAATGCCTATATACTGCTCTCTAAGATCTGGTGCTTGGACCCACAAAGTAGCCCTTACATCAGCAGTAGAGACATTGTTTCCAAATATTCTAACTAAAGCAGTGACCTCATAGGCCAGCTTGGGCTGCACCCGTCCAGTGATATCTTGTTGAATTCCATTCCAGTTCTGTGTGCGTTCTGTTGCAGATGCAAAGAATTTCCCAGATTTTGGAACAATTTTCCCGTCATTCATGGAATCATGCAACATAATCTTGCAACCTCTTCCTGACCAGTTATTCAGACCATCTTCGAATTGCGGGTTGATGATGATGTTATCATCTCCCGTTGAAACACATGCTGTGCTTGTGGTCTTTTAAAAAAATAAGAGGAAAAAGGTACACTTAGTATGTTGAAAACATACAGATTCCACAAGACATAATTACACTAACAAATATTTATTGCAATTTCAATCTTACTGTAGAAGAAGAAATAACCAATGTACAAGCATGAACTATTATCAGAGTATTAGACTTTACCAATATGTAGAATTGCACAAAGAAATAACATTTCTTAAAATACACAACCTCGTAACATACATTATTATTTGGACTTGAACAGTTTATCTCTACGGATTGTATGAGCAGGTCAACTCCAGGAGAAGGTCCTTCCAAATAAAATACAACCCGATCAGGCATAGTTGACAATGAGAATGACCCTTCCAACTTTTCCCAGCTATCCTTATTAACAGAAGTTCTGCAGAAAATCGTGGTAAGCATGTAAGGGCGTTTTCCTGAATTTCCTTAAAACAAGGAAGAAGATACAATGAAATCACAAAACTCCATACCTTCCAATGAACAAGTAACTACTAGCTGAATCAGGATATTCTAGTTTTAGAGTAGCTAGAACATCACTAGATCCCTGAGAAAGCCTGGATACTCCCACACAAGCCGAAACTGTGTAAGTGGAACCAGTGGTAATTCTGTCTGTGATGTCTTGCTCAAGGCCTTGCCAGCATTCCTTTCGATCAGAGATAACAGCATAATTAACACCCAACTCCATCGAAATTCCTCCTTGGGTACCTGTTTCAGCTGAAATAACATAGCCAGTGCAGGAATTAAGATGCCAAGAGTTCAGCCCACTAGAAAAGTCATGATTAAGTAAAATATTTGCACCCTTGCTCCCACTTGAACCAGATATGTTTCCTGCCATGATCTGTCAAAGAAAACAATATCAGAAAACATCCTATAAAGAACTCTGCATGGTTTATAGGTTGCTATGTGTTTAGCAGATTGGAAAGAACTCTCTTAAATCCCAAATGTGACCTTCCATAAATAGCACAGGAAGAGGAGGAAAGGAAGTCAACAGTTCCACTTTTGAACTGTATATCTTGTTTTATCCTGGCCAATTTTATTTATTTTATTTTTCCATAAGAGAACTTAAGAATGCCTCATTTTCTTCTACTTTCTTATACTAAGTTCGTATTTAATGGTTGCAACAATAGTCCTTGCTAGCTTGCAAATTACAAGTATCTAACAAGTTATAGTTTTTACACATTTATTAAATCCAACACAAGCACACATCTAAGTAGCAGTAACCTTACATAAACCCTTCAGAAAAAACTAAATTCAGCAATGAAGCTTGAAATGGACATCTGAGAGGCATGATCTCAGACTCCATCCCTTGTGACGGTACCAAATGATGCGATGTGATTAATGCAGGATAACCTTAATTAATGAAAGGAATAAGCTAACTAATCAAGGGGTGCTAAAGCAAAAATGGCAGAGGCATAAACAATTCATAACTAAAGAAATATGAATTATTGTGCAAACACGATGTGAATGACTCGACACATAGAGAAACTACCCTCAGGGATAGGATACCTGAGACTGAGATTGGTTATGCTTCCAGTGAGAGTGAAACTTAGAGACTCTGCTTGTGAAGCAGCAGGCAGAGAACCTCTTCATTATATACCCTCTTGCTCAGCAAATTTGTGAGTGAAGGCTACGGATAGCACTGGGGCCAACCAGAAAACTTGATCCTTCATTTGGATATATTATTATTATGATCCAACCTTTGGGGGATCAAATGAATTTAATAATCAATCAAATAAACCAAATAGCTAAAAAAATGAAAAATAAAATGTAAATTTCTGGAATTTCCTTTTACTCTGCATCTTCTCTTGCCTCACTAGTACTTTTTGCTTTATCTTGCAGATTAGTGATGCTTGAATTGGAATGGAAGCCTAAGTAAGGATGAAGGATCGGAAGTTAAGGATGAATGCTTTGGTTCCTTGATGAAATATTAAAAATCTAATCCACTTGGATGAGTCTTAGATTGCAAGATTTTGCAGTGTTAGGTGGAAATGGCTTTTCTATCCGTACTTATAACATAATGGATCCAATTTACTACGTATATATGAACATACAAACTTGAATTGAATTGCATAAATCCAAGCCACAGCAACACTACAACTACTATAACACAATCTCTACAGCACCTTGCAACATTCAAATTCAAATCAAACCAAAATCCTAAACCCTATGTTTATGTTCTTGTACTATAACTTTATGTGAAAGTGCATTTTAGCAAAATAAAACCCAATTGAGATCATCAATAGTCAATTCACAATTGCTCACCCAAACATATCAAAGCACATGAATACGGGTTGAAATTACAATTATGATTATAATAAAATAATATTGAAATAACCATTGCTGCGTCGCTCTTAATTTTACAAGTAAAACCACGTTTACTTTATATAACACGTTTGTGAATATTTGGAATTAAGATGGTGAAAATAAAATAATAAATGATGGAATATGACTTTTTTGAAACGAAAATGACGGAATATGATATAATGCAGTAAGTGAGTGTTACCTAAATCAAAATGAACTAGTTGTTGTTTGTCTGTCTCCGGTTCGGTCCAACAAGAAAAGGAGCGGTTCGTGCGATTAGGAGGTGGTGCCGCTGTGTGGGAAAGACGCATCATGGTACTGTGACTACGAAAATGGTCCATTGACTGAAAAACGCTGCGTTTCATGGTTTTGGGAGGACCAGAAGACAGACAAGTTAATTTACGTGAAAAGTATGGCGTTCTACCACATCCTAGTTACTTAACAGAAATACTCACAAGTCATAACTTTTAATATTTCTAAGTGCATATCAAAATTCTTGTTGATATATACATAAAATACATTTTCGTATATATTTTAAGAAAGGTATCCATTCCTATAAAAGACTTAGTTTTTATTTATATTATTTATTTTCGAGAAATCTGATTCTTAAATATTAAATTAAAAAATATAAGGATAAAAAATAAATTTCCTACACTTGTTTTGGGAATAAACATATTCTTCTTCATATTTTAATAATGTTTTACCTAGGAATATAATAAAAATACCTTTCTTCATACAATTAGTCAAAATAATCCAACAAAATTTATTGGAATATACAAACTTATCGTTGTTAAGTCAACTTTAGTAAAAACAAATTATTTTTGTTGTGTATTTCAAAGTATACTTTTATGCGTACTTTGATATACTTTTTTAGAATATAGTGAAATTTTATTTTCGCTCCGTATTTTGACATATATAACAAAAACGTATTTTGATCAAAAGTATTTTTGTCAAAACAATTATAAAACTGGGAGTGAATTAGAAATAAATGGCGTAAGAATAGCAAGGATGAGGATCTAATGGACTAATAGGCCCAAACCTTTTATAAAAGAGCCTCACTATATTGGTAATTATTACATGACAATTATTTGAATATTTCTTCGGATACTCTGAAATCAGAAAAACAATTTTTGAAAGAATATGTATGTAACTCTTCTCATTTAATACAAGGTATACCTCTGCATTAGTTATAAAGTCTCTAGAATATAAACAAATTAATAACATACAGAGTACACGGAAATGCCTGAAGCTGATATCTTCAATTCGTCAAAAAGAGAACTCTGACAAATTAGACAAGTTTCAATGCTACTTCAATATAATTGGACTTCAACTATGATACAGTAACATTGGAAATTTTGAATAGCAAAGCATAACTTTGCCTAAACTATTAAATACTAGTTAACAACATTTCTTTTCTCTTTAGTTAATTAACGAATTGCATCATGCAAATTAAGTTCACACTAAATAAGATGACATAAGATTCCAACTAATTCTCATATGAGATGGCATTGTTGCCACAAATCGAAGAACATCAGGCTGCTGGCTAAGTGAACGGTGCAGTTCTCCTCCTGAACTATTATTCAAAACATGTAGAAACTTGGCAATGTTGGGGAGCACAAGTTCTCTGCAGTGAAGATGTAATAGAGGAACCTTCGATAAAACACTTCCCTTCTGAACATCTAAGCCTTCTGGCCTCCGCAACTTGTAAGGTTGTCCAGTTGTTGGCTCGATATCGACTCGTGGCATTTGTTTCCATCGGCTGTGAACAAACCAACCATACTTGTAGTCACCCACTATTGGTGTGCCAAGAGCTTCAGCGCAATGGACGCGCAACTAGAAAAGGGGAACGGAAATCACATGAACTCTATTGCTCAAACGTTACTTAGCAAAACAGAAATATATTAAAGCAGGGAACCACATGAGATGAGATAATTTGAACAATAAAGAATTCATTATCTAGTTGACAGATAGAGAATACGAAACTGCTACCAAGATACCTGATGTTTCCGGTAAGTAAGCGGACGTAGCTCAACCCACGAGCATCCATTTATCTTTGGACCAAGCACCCGATATTCCGTTATGGCCTCTTGGCGTGGTTCTACACTCGAATGGTGCGCTAGTATTATCCTCTCGGTCTTCCCATCATTTAGAAGCACCTGAAATAAAAGAAGGCACACAATAAACACGCTGGAAGATAGCAACCGCATTAAGAATGTTATCACTGAATGTATATAGAGAAGAAAATAAAGTGAGAGAGATCATAAACCTTAGAAAGGGGAGCATGAATTGTGCCTTCCTTCTCCTTGGGAGTCCCTATGACCAATGCCCAATACCTCTGATACGTAACTTCACATGCATCATTCCAAGCCTGAAATAGCCAATTATTGTGAAAATTCAAATGAAAATAGTAATCAGTTGTTCAGAGTGTTTTTAAAGGTTCACTAACTAAAACACCACGTATAGAAAATAGGAGTTTATTATTTCTAGTATGTAAGGCACCTTACAAGAAGATTTTGCATTGTTAATGTTAGTGAACAACCATTGGAGATGAGATACACTATCTTTAGTTCTCCCCAGTAAAAGGATGCCACTGCTCTCTCTGTCAAGACGATGAACCTGAAAAGGCCAACAAAATAATTGGGTTCTCTCGTATTTTCAATATGCATAAACCATTTCTAGTGAACAGCTTCACAGTCCAAAACAGATTAATAGAGTAGAACTGTAGAAGATCTGAAAAATTAACTACACCATTTGACATATTATGAAGAAAATAATCAGGAACTCAGATTATATGAGAAACATTAAGCCTCTGATGCATTGATCCTTTAGTTAAGCATCATATCCGTGTTAAGATGTATCCAATACAAATACATTTGAGATACATATCTTCAACATGCTGACAAGATTTAAAAACAAAAAAAATTATATGTTTTGATTAGCAATGGATTCGTAATTATACATCTTTTGATAAGTTTGGAGATAGAAAAGGACTATTATTATCTGCAGTGGAAGGGCATGTAGAAGCACATAGTTTGTAGGAAGCAGGGTGCATTGCAGGTGCGACATGCGTCTTCCAAACCAAACCATATAAAAATCTGAAAACCAAACCTTTTGTTAAGATTCTTTTGTCTTCTTAGACAATGTTTTCATTCATTCTTGTTGTAGTGACTACTCTTCTATTCATTCTTTCCTAATTTTTTTATTTTCTTGTACTCTTATTTCTTTGAATATTGACCATTTGGTCCAGTTTTTAATTCATTCCCTTACTATTTGTTAATCACTTATTTTTTTCTCTTGGTAACAAATTGAAATTCATCAAATGATCAAATCTAATTGTTTTATTTATATTTAAATAGAGGCAATATTTTATTTAGAATGACTCGGTGAATAAACAAATTGTCAACAACAATACCAAATTCTTCTAATTTCAATTAAAAAATTCTAGGTAAGTTCTTTTCAAAAGATGTTCAACAAAATGATCATGCTCCTCTATGGACTTATGTAAGTTTATTAGACAAAAGAACACAAGGAGTTGGAGTCAAGAGATGTCTTGTAATTTTACTGAAAATTTATAGGACTTAAATTGGTGAGTTCAAACATCAATGGTGAATATTTTATTGAATTAAAATTTGTTTTTGAATTGGTTTAAAATATAATGAAACCTTAGCATGTTCCCACATCCTTGAAGAAGATAGACATTAGATCACTTCATTAAAAAGGAGGAAAAAAGTGGTCCTCTAGAGAGAGGATTTAACTTAGAAGATAGAGACAATCTCAAAGCTAGAATGTTCTATTCTTTTGGGTTGCTTTTAATCTTACAAGAAACTTCCATTATTTGAATTCATATTTGTTTGTTAAAATCATAATCTTAATGGTTTCCTTCCTCTGGATACAATGTTTTGAGGACAACACTCTGACAACAAGAGAAAACACATGTTAAGAGGCTATTTAAATCAATTAAATCAACTTGAAACAAGAAAAGGGGTTAACATAGTATTTGATGAATGGATAGATTCTCAAAGAAGACCTTTAATTAATTTTATGACCACTATTGAGGGGGTTCCTATATTTTTAAAAAGTTGTTGATATACTTTAAGAAATAAAAAATAAGCATTTCATAGCCGATAGAATTACTGAAATTATTAAAGAACTAGGGAAGAAAATTTTGTTATAGCATATAATGCTGTTGTGTGCAAAGATGCTAAAATGATTATTAAAATTTCATTTCCTAAAGTTTTTTGGACACCTTTTGCCATGCACATACTGAATCTTGTCTTGAAGAACATATATGTTCTGTAACATTGCAGTTCCGCTTTAAATAATAAGACTATTGTGGATGTTATTGTAAAAGTCGTTTTCTATTCTTGAAAATGTATCAAGAAGATGATCATCTATTGCGAAAAATAGTAATACTCAGTTTTTTATTCTCCAAACATATCGGGAAGATGATCTGTTACAGATCTATTGCAAATAGCAACATATCTAGTTTTTTTTAAAACTTTGTAGACGTGTTACATATATGTAGCTGCAACGTATCTACATATCTGTCAAATACGTCTTTGCACGGTACATTGCCTACATGAACATATCTATGCATCATAGATTTAATGTAATATTTCTATGTATAGTACTTATACTGTTAAACGTGTTAGAACTTAAGTACAAGAAGAGAGTTTAACCCAAAAAACTAGTCCATTAGGTGAAAAAACCTCAAGGCTTAAGTACCACATCGAGTAGCTTATCCTACTCAATGTCAAGCTCCTAACATTGCCACCCCCTTTTAATGGCCAACATCCATGTCGGCTTCATTCTATCAACACAGATGGTAGCTCTTTTCCCTTTGACAGTTTCACTCACTTAGTAGTATTCGATTTACACCTTATTTAAACCTATAGGTATCCCTTCATAGTCCAACTATAATGAAAACACCAATTGTTAGGACTTGAGCACCCAGAGCAAAATTAAACCCAAACTAGTCCTTTAGGTGGAAGAACTTCGAGGTTTTAAGTACCAAATCAAATAGCTTAATCCTACTCACTGTGGGACTCCTAACAAAATAATACAAAAAAAATTGTCACTTCCTCCATGGGCAGTGAATTCCTACCAGAAGGTATTGTCACTATAAAATTGTTATACACTCTTGACAAAGAACACCTTGGTCCTTGTTGCAACATCAATATTTTTCAAACTAAGAACAATTTAGTCGAAATTATCAATATGGTTATGAAAGATTTACTTTCATACATTTACATATATAATTGTTTCTTCAAGCAAAAAAAGATTATGGAGACTGTCATTTATTGACTTTTTAAACTCTTCTCAATGCTTTTCAACAATCTTTTCTCCAAAGTCTAGCTTTAGAAATTCATCACTTAGCAATGACAATATTGAACTTTTTCTACATAGACTGATGACAAGATTTGGAAAAAGCTACAAAGTCAAAACATGGCAAAGTCTCTCCATAACTGTTTGTCTTAACCTGAAGAAATACTTATGTACCATAAAATGCATGAAGGTGAATCCAAACATGAATATATTGATAATTTCAACCATACTACTCTTAGTTTGAAAAATATTGATGTAATAGTAGATGACGAAGAACGAGTTCCTCTTCTTACTTTGCCAAGAGCTTACGAAATTTTTGAAAACACATCAATTTTAGATAACCGTTCATTTTCCATGGAGGAAGTGAAAAGATCTTAGTCTTCAGAATTAAAAAAGTGAATTACCACTTAATTCACACAGTGATATATCAGCTCATGTAAAGATCTTATGATTCATATGGTGATACCAGCTCAAGTGAGGATCTAAACAATGATATGGTGATACCAGTTCAGGTAAGGGTCTACATCACACAGTATAAATAAGAAAAATAACAAATGTAATGATTGTAAGAGAGAAGGACACAAGAAGAAAAAATATTCAAAGCTCAATAAAGACAGATTGAGTACTTGAGAGTTTATATCTCTTTTTTTAACCATAAGATATATACATTGTCTTTGTTTCAATGATTGGATATGCCTCAAATGAATCTTATTCAAATTAATAGTTGTCTTGAAGGTTTTTCATCTAATGGGAAACCAGGACTAAGCCATGAAATTGACAAAACCATTCAGAGTGATCACAGATTTTAATCTGTTAATATTTTTGTAAAATTGGGGTGCCAGCATATCGATATGAATAAATATCCATCTGTTAGATGATGATTCATTTACTGTCAAGTATAAACCAAATCGTTGCATTGTAATGATGAACAAGAAGAGTTAGAGTAGTTTACTAGTTTAGGGCCCTCATCATAATCATAGGACAGTGCAGCAGCTGCCAATGCATCCATGCTATTATGAACTGGCAAATTCCCCTAACAAAGTCATACGCAAGAAATTAAAATCTCAATAAACTCAAAGTAAGTGAATTACGGTAAATGTGAAATAATAGAAATTCAAACCTTAACCGGCAATTTTGGAGGTTTATTAAGCACAATAATAGCTGAGTCCTGAAAGTAATACATATGAGCACAATACGCAATAAATAAAATATATTTTCATGGAACTGAACAATAAGAATAGCATCAGAAGACTGTAAGAAATAAAATAAATTTTATATTAAATGAAAGGGTTTACCTTGTAAATCACAAGCCTTTGCAGATACTTAATTTCGTCAGCATTTGGATATAGTGTTCCACTAGGAATAGCATCATATCTTTTGGAAATCCTAGTCTCAGCAATTGATACAGGAACATGAACTCTGGCACCATGTTTCATCACTTCATTAGGTCTAATCTGCAGTTAAGCTGTACAGTTGTAATATTATTAAACCTAAAACAAATCTAAAGCAATTGACCAAAATCTATTGTTGAAAAACAGAGACAGAGACAAAGAGGAAATTACCAAAAGTAGTTTTTCTATAAAAAATGATGAATTAACAGGATAGATGTAGACATGAATACCTTTCGCATGGGTTTCATGAGCTTTTCTTTCTGAATGCAAGAGTCAGCAGCAACTAAGTCCTCCATTTGCACCTAGAAAGAGTTGCAATTGTGGATTCGAGAAATTTCACTGTATAACTCTATAGCACCTATTTAACAACATTGCAGCAGCTAAAATAAAGTGTAAATACAATAAAGCAGTAGACACTTACAAGACCCTCCCTGAAATGGGATTCAATGACAGAACCCCATGTACCCTTGAAGTAATACTTAATCCAATTGACAGCAGTAACATAATCACGCTGTCCAGGATCACTGGTTGAGCTCTTGGCAGGCAAGGGGTGACCAGGAAAAGGAGGCAATGATAACAGCTGTCTGGGTTTCGGACCTTCTTTAGGAGCATCCAGGCGGGCAATATTGTTAGATACTCTGATTACTGGTTCAACAGAAATAGGCCTTGGGGGTTGAATTCTAGAGTAGTACCTCACTACAAACAACAGCCATGAGCAGCTATTGTTATTGCTCACATGCTTCAACATCTGTAACCAACAAAGGAAAACACTAGTTCATTAGCAGAAATAAATGGGCTGTAGGCCTATATTCTTTATTCATGATAGAATGCTTCAACAGTAATCACATTCACAGCTACAATCAGTAAAAAGGTAAAAGTTGAACCAGAAAAAATTGAGACAAAAAATAGGAAGGATTTCATTGCTAGCGCTATCAAAAAGCCAACCCACCCCCTTGCATCTCTAGCCCGTAGGGCAAAAGAACCTGCAAAGACAGAAGCCCAAAGGGCCTTATGGGTTATGGCCAGACCATGGGCCTGCTCACTAAAAGCTAGCCACCTTTAAGTGGACTAGCTCTAGCCATTCCCACGGCTGCTGTGAGTGTGAAATTCAAAATGTTCTTGCTTGAATTGATAACTAAATTTCATATCATCATGCATTTTTTTCTGATGATCCATAGCCCCCATTGTTAATGTTTTAAGTTCGGAAAACAGATTTTTTGTGACTTCATGGTGTCTCATTATGATTACGATATGAAAGCAACATACATACGTAGTTAAAAAATCCATGATGTTATAAAATACAAGACTAGTTTCAATACAGGGTACTCAACAGCCTATCGCCTAATCATCTCTGTATCTGTCTCAGAAAATTGTTACACATCACCAGAAGTAATCAACAATTAAGTAGCTTATGAATAGTCAACACAAATTCAACATTATGGCAAAAAATGATAAAATAGATGTACTTTACAACATCAAATTCACGCATAGCAATCAACAAGCCAAAGTAGAACCAAGCTTAGGGAAGCACTTCCAAACACCAGAACCAACATCACCACTAAAACCTAAAGATAATAATCCATTTAGGACGCATGCAGCAATAACAGAAAATAAATAATCTCAAAACAAAACAATATAACGCAGCTATTGAGCTATATCAATAGCATTCAATTCAAATTTCAGATTCCCAACCAAAACTTACCACTCCGGAAAACACAATGAATCTTTCAGTATTATCCTAATTCAGATCCCAAGGTGAACCGCAACGCCGGCGGTGACCCGACGTTCACGGCGGAGGAGGAGGAGATCGGTGCTGGTAGGTCTAAGAGTGTTTGTTGCTGTTTCTTCGCAAATGCGGTGATGAGTTAAGGTTCAGACCAATGCTGTTATTGCTGAGAGTACGCGTTGCGCCGCGGAGCAGTGGCCGACGCGGCTGAACCACTTCGTCTGAGAGAGGCGGTGATTAAAAAGTAGCGAAAACGTCTTCACTTTCAGTTTTGCGTTTTATAACATTCAATGTTCGCTTGAAGTTAATACAGGTTTTAAAACGGTCCGGATGGACCCGTCCAATAAAACCGAAAAATGGGTTAAGATATTAATTTTAATCCGAAAAATAGGTTGAACTAATTTATAATTTTATCAGGTCACCCGTTAAAAAAAATAATATTTAAATTTAATACAATTATCTTGAATATTAATATTAAAATCTAGTAATTTAGTATGTCTAAAATAACGAAGAATGTAAACATTTTATTCGAATATTAATACTTACTGAAAAAAATTATATATTGAATTAAACAAATTATTTTTTCATATGAAACAAAATATTATTAATTAGGTAACTTTTAATATTATAATTTTAATAAATATAAATTTTCTAATTCAATAGAAAAACATGTATAAATGAGTTCAAAATCAAATTATTTATAATTATATTTTCAATTAATATAATTTTTATAATAAATTTAAATTTTAAATTTGTAACCCCTTAAATATTTTGAAGATAATAATTTATAATTAAATTTATTTTTAATTAGTGTTAGATCCTTGTAACGTTTTAAACCTCATACCTTATTAGATCTATTACCATTAGTTATAAAAGAAATGATATTATGTGTCTCTCAATCACTTTCTAGATAATAACTTACAATAAAAATATGAATGATACAACAATAATAATCCGATAACGGGTAACCCAATAGGTCAAACAAATGGACTAAGATAAGTTCTAATATCATAATCTAAGTAAATTTTTAAGTTTAACTCATCTTTATAAAACCGTCTCAATGAAGTGAGGTTTGCACCCAATTTTATATACTAATTTGATTTTATCTTTCGTCGATATGGAATTTCTAACCATTAAACTTATTCTTATAAACTTATTCTTTCTCATTTTTTATTTTTATTTATAATTTTTTTTTTCTTATTTATATTTTATTTATATATATATATATATATATATATTGTGTTTCTTCATGTTGCATTTATGGAAGATGACATTTTTGTGTGTGATGGTAAGTCCTTTAGTTTAGTTTACTTATTTATTAAAAATATCTTTTTAAACTTGAGAATATTTTTAAGAGATGAGAATCTAACTTTCTAAAATTTAATAGGTTAAACTTGTAATCATACATTATGAGTATAAAAACACAACAACTTGTATTTCATTCTCATTATGAGTAAAAAAACACATCTAAGTTAATGATAATCATAATATTGTAATCAAATTTAGTTTATCATGAATGAGAGAAACATGTAATTGAAAAGAAAAAAATCTTTCTTAAACTAATAATTTTTATTTCAAATAAAAATATCATGCCACATTTATTAAATCTTTAATTAAGATACGTAGTATTAAAGTGTATGAAAAAATCCTATGTAAAATTTGTTGATTCCCATAATACATATATAAACCTTTCCCATAGAATTAATCAATTATAAAAAAATCATGACTATCGGAAAATAAAAATAAAAAATCCTCATACCAAACACACTCGTTAGAAAGATCTAAACTAGAAATTGTGGAATACAAATACTATTAAAACATATTTTTCAACATAATTTTTTACATTAACTTGAATTTATTAAAAATATAAATTTCATATTATACATATGTTTTTTACTTAATATTTTTCTCTCTTAATTTATAATTTCCAACTAATAAGAAAATACAAATGAAGATGCATTGCTGAGAGAGTAACACTTGTAAAAAAAGGGCAAGAAGATGGACTAAACATCCATTTTTGAAGCAACAACAAACAGGCCCATAATTTGAACCCAAATTGGGTTTGTACAAACTCGTAACAGTCTCAAAACATGGTCTCATCTTATCTTATTAATTATTACAAGTTAATACAATGTTTTGTCTAGTAGTTGACTGGGTCCCCCTGTCTCAGATGACACCAACTTTATAACACCTTCACCAGAAAAAAAAAGTCTCAAAGTCTCATTGTTCTGTTCTTTCTGTGTTCATTGGAGTTTCTCTGTGAGAGTAGTGTGGCCATGGGAAGAGCTCCTTGCTGTGACAAAGCCAATGTCAAGAGAGGACCATGGTCCCCAGAAGAAGATGCAACACTCAAAGGCTATGTGGAGTCTCATGGCACTGGTGGAAATTGGATTGCATTGCCCAAAAAAGCTGGTTTTTCTCTCATCTTTCCCATTACCATATACACATTTTTCCAACACTTTCTTGGTCACCCTTTTTCTCATTTGTATACATGAATATTTGTTGATCCTTTGTTCCTTGGTTTTTCTCTCCAATTGAAGATCAAAAGCAAGGTTTTCTTAAGATAAAGGACTTTTCTGAGACACCCATCTCAAGCAAACATGATTCTATTTAGTTTCTTTTGTTCAACATGTATACTTTTCTGCATTTCTTCTGTTATATATATTGATACATGCAGTTCACTTGAATTTCAGTTATCATTTTCATCTGCTATCTACTTTTTGGATACTCTTGATGAAAAGTATTGAATTCCATTTAAAATACTATCATTTTTTAAGAGATGTTCTTTCCTAGAATTTACAAACTACAAGTTTATAGAAACTACATCTCACTATATTTATGATACATTAAAATACATTGACAAATGCAGCTGTTTTTTCAATCCATTTCAGTTTCCACAATTTGTTCAATTTCCAAGTCCACTAGTAGACACTGTTTTTCCGCATATGACATGCTTTCTTTTGAATTCTTTTGGTCAAATCATAAATAGCTTGTGCAGCTTACAAGGCATGAAACAAGGAAAGGGAGTTTCCCCTGTTCTACTCTTAACTAATCCCTCAATTTGTATTATTTTATCATAATTTTAATACAAAATATTCATTTTTTTTATATAATTTAATAGTTTAAAATAATAATTCATTATAAATAAATAAAATCTCTAATTCTTATTTTTAAATAAGGAAATCATTTATTTATAATAAATTTAATTATGATTTATTATTTTAAATATAATATCATGATATATATTATTATTATTATGCAGGCCTTAGACGGTGTGGGAAGAGTTGCCGTCTACGGTGGCTCAATTATCTGAGACCAGACATCAAACATGGAGGCTTTACTGAAGAAGAGGACAACATCATTTGCAACCTCTATAGCCAAATGGGAAGCAGGCAAGTTTTTTTTTTTTTTAATTATTTAAAGTTAACACTATAATATTTATCATCCATTAAAAATAATCTAACAAGAGATTATTATAATTGTAATTTAACCAGCTATTTTATATTTTGTGTTTTTATTCAGTAGAGTGTATATATGTGAAAATATTAAAAATATAATTATTATCAACTGTACTGAAAAAAAAAAAAAATCCATTTTAGAAAAAGTTTTTAACTTGGGACCACATCATGTGGTAGAAACCAATTTTTATATAACATGTATGAAAAAGTTTAAATAGTGTTGTAGATTTAAGCTTTATAATTATAATTGTACCAAAAACTTTATAATTATAATTGTAAAGCGTTTGTTATAATTATGCATTGTAAACAAATATTTTAGATAAAAAAATTATTATATATCTTGGAATCATATCACACCATTTCAATTAATTTTTATATGAGAAATACACATCATCATTATCATCATTATGAGTGATAAAAAGTTATATTATAATTATATTTTAGATACATAAACACTTTTAAGATATTTACACAATATTTATAATTTATTCATTTTAATATATTTATATTTAACACATATTTTTAATATAAAAAAATTATTTATATATTATTATTTCATTTTAATTTTTAGTGATGAATTTTTTTTAATAATATTTTAAATTTAAGTTTTATAATTATAAATAGTATGTTATAATTATGTATTGGAAAAACCTATTTTAGAATAAATTATTATATGATCAGGACCACATGGTTTCAACCAATAGTTTCAGATTTAAATTTTATTATTGTTATCGTACATCCATAATTTTAGAGTTAATTGTGATCTAATTAATTGTTAGAGTTATATATATATATATATATATATAATATGTTGATGAAATTTGTGTTTTTGCTTGTGCAGATGGTCTGCCATAGCCTCTAAACTTCCTGGCAGAACCGACAATGATGTGAAAAACTACTGGAACACGAAACTGAAGAAGAAGATCATGGCAGGAAAAGTTAGCCTCAAAACATTGACTGACAATGACACTCTTCCTTCAACTTCAACCCCATTACCAACCAACCAAACTCTCAATACTCAAAATTCACCTTTGAATGTTTCACCAAATCAAACTTCCCTACCCTTGGTGCTGCCAACCTTAGATGCTAATAACAATAATACATGCACCATTAATCAAAGCAGCATCATTAGTTTTGACCAAACTAATCATCATGGGTTGTATAATCCACAAGTCATACATGGAGTCTCACAAATTGGAGCAAGTTCAAGGATCAACAACAACAACACCAATGATAATAATAATCATCACATGGTGTCATTGTCTCAAGAAGGTTCAAGCAGCATTTCTGATTCATCTTCAATTGCAATGAACTACAACAAGAGTGTTGCTGTGTCACAGCCTGAACAACAACATGCTAGTGATGACTCTATGGACATGTTGATGGATTTTGGCTTTGGATTTCCCTATGATTTTGCCAATGGTCCTAACTGCCATTATGAGAGAGTTGGTGAAATGTTTGCTCCAGAGTGGGTTGATTTCAGCTATGCTGACATTAAGCCACATTGACCAAATCAAAGTGTTAGCTAACTAGTTGTTTTATTCATACAATGTATAACCAAGGGAATATATCATATGGGATATTTGTGTAAGGAAAAAAAATGCAGAAACTTTGTGAAGTGAAGGGAAGACTTAGGTGACATTTAGTTTTCTAATTTGTTGATGATCAACTATATAGTATATTAATCTGTAGTTCATAGATAGGAACTTTCATAGTTTAATTAGGTCAAAGTTTGAATTAAGCAAATAAAATTGTTAAATATTATTGAGATGCTCTTGTGTTATTTGTTATTAATTATTCATGCATGGTAGTGGAAAATGGTGTGGTTGTGGAGCCCAGAAACATGGTTTTTTATCTGGTTTTTTGTTTGATATAAGGATTTATTTATGTAGATGTGTGTTGATGACAGAAGCATGTTGGTCACGAAAGTTGCATGGAGGGGTGGCCAGTTCAAACCTAGAATTGAATACTGTGTCTTTCTTCTTGCATTATTCATTAACCATAAAAGATTCTCTGTCTTTTTCTCTTTCTCTGCTCGCACATCTCGTGATGCACTCTCAACAGTCATACACTGAATAAATTATCATTCTGAACTTCCAAATATTAATTTGAAGAAGGAAAGTTGAATGTACTTGAAAATTTTGAGATAAGGATAAAGATATGAGAGAGAAAAATTAATATATAAATGTGGTAAATGATGCAATCAATATTCAGTTTGAAAAGGATGAAATGAAAATAGGGTATATATTAAAAAAAAATAATTAGAAATGGATGTATAAATATAATAATTATATCAGTTTATTGTAAAAAAAATTCAAAAGAAATCACTTATTATCATTTGTATTGTACTTTCCAATATAACATGAGAGAAGAGAAGGGTTTTTTTTAGATGCTAATCCTATTTTGGTTGAATAAAATGATGGAAGGTGAGAGAATATAAAAATGAAAAAAAAAATGAATTTATATAAATTAAGTAAGAAAATATAAAAATATATAGCAATTGAAATAAATTTAATTGCTATTAATAATCTTATTTCTTTAAATTATTTATTATTATAATAAAAATATTAATTAAATATTTATTTATATAATAAATATTAATTATGAATATAATTGATTATGTCAATTTATAACTTATTTTTTTTAAATAATATATTTTTGTTCTTATATTTTTTGTTCTTATATTTATTTTTTAAATTGTATTCAATTTTTATATTTTTAAATTAATTATTATTCTAATTTTTTATATATCTAAATCTAATTTTAATAATAATACTCTGATTCATAACAGAATTAAATATCATTTTAATTATTACTTATATCTAAATATAATATTTAATAAAATTTATTTATATTATAGATAAAATGATTAAATTTACATTTTTTTTTTTAAATTTAAGAATGAAAATCAAGTTTGATAAAAGAAAAAATAGAATTAAAAATATGTTTAATTATTTTTTATTTTTTATACGTAAAAAATAAAATTCTCTCATAAGTCGAGTTTATAAAAAGAATTTCTTTTTTACAATTCTTTATCTTATTCCAAATACAAATATTGTTTTATATTATATATATAATGTAATTTTGACTGGTTTTAGGTTTTATTTACGCTATGCATTAATAATATATATATATATATATATATATAAAGTCACTGTATCAATAATGTTAATAATTTAAAATTTGATTTTAAATACTAACTATATTCAATTAGATAATATTATCATGAAATTATAAGTACGTATTAAATTTGAGGCAGACTTCATATTTGTAAGTATTCAAAATAATTGAATGAAATGTTAATTAATTTTAAATTTTATAAGAATATATTGGCCTGACTAAAATTTCAATTTCATGGAGAACATTTGAACAAAATTTGACTTTGTTTCTTCCAGTAATAAAGAATTTGATTTTTTTAACAAACATTTGAATATAATTTGAATATAATAATTAAGTGAAAAACATATAGGTGGTGAAATAGCTTTATCATCATCATAATATATATACATATATAGTTAACTCTAATTAGTCAGATTCCAATGCACTTAAAAAAAAATGTTGCTAAGAAAAAAAAAAAGTTATATATGTGTCAGTCTCATCCCTAGAAATAATTCCCATAGCTAATGATTATAATTCGTAGAGCTTGCAAATAAGATTTGTATAATTGGGTCAGTGTCTGCTAAATTGTCTCACACTCAAGTTGTTGTGACTTTGATGACTACTTTAATCACTATAAAGTTCAGGAATCTTATCCTTAAAAATAGAATAAGACTACTAATGTCATTGTTCATGTGCCAACCATAGGAAGCCAAATTTTACTTGACTATTTCTTCATTGCTTTTAATATTCTGCAGAACATCAATGCACAATATTCAATTTTTAGAAGATGGTTTGTTTTTATTTTTGAAACTTTGTTTAACTCTCCTCTAAATTTAAAAATTCAAATTATTTACAAACAACTTCTAAAACTTCAATTCTAAAAGAAAGTCTAGATAAAAAAAAAAAAACCAATTACATTTCAATCACAAAATCAATAAAACCAGTCTTTTTATATATATATATATATATATATATATATATATATATATAAATAAAAACCGTATATTGTTGTTCTTATTATAAGTTTAACGATGAAACCGACAACCTTCAAATATGATAATCAGCTGTCAATTTTCCTACTTGTATAGTTCTTCATTCTACTCAATAGGAAGTGTATTTATTGATTATACTCCGAATATATTTGTCGAAAATAGAGTAATTGCTACAATAAAGAATATAAAACCTTTAAAATTTACATTGACATTTATTACCTATTTATAGTATTGGGAATTGGCCAGACAAGTGGGCCTTTAGGTCAAGATTGTATCTCACTCCATCCTTGACCTAAAGCTTAAATTAATCCCTAATGAAGGGTGGCTTAGGGTAATCCGGGATGTTACCGGATAACCCTTCCCGTACAATTGTAAATTAAGATAAGCGGTTAATTTTCTCCCAATATTCTTCATTCACATATATTTATATTTATCGAATCAGAGAATTTTATTTTAATAAGCATTGTAAATTAAGGTAAACGATGTAAGAATTTTTTAATATTATTTTTACACAAATGTTTACTGAATTAGACAGACTTATTAAAATAAATAACAAAAATAGATATAAATTATGATACCATATTAACAAGATTGTTAAATCTAAATTAAACTATTTATTAATATATTAAATCTTAAATAACAAATTATTGAGTTTAGATTGAGTCATCTTATATTAAATTATGATTTTTTATTAACATATTATTATGTAAAGTCCTGATTGTTAATAAGATTGTTAAACTTAAATTAAGTTACTTATTATAAAAATAAATCTCATTTTATGAATTGATTTCAAAAATAAATTAGACCTATAATTATTTAATATCAATTAGTTTTAAATTAAAATTTTATATCATCTTTAAAAAAATAAAAAAATAATGCAAAAAGTAATTTTTATACAAAATTGGAATGGTTGAGAACCACTTATTTGTTTGTTCTTATGTTTGCATTTACCAATTTTAACACATGTTTGTATGTTCTGCTTCCTCGTGGCATTACATATAAGGATGAATATTCCTTGACAAATAGCTTTAATATAAAAAAGACAAACATTATGATAAACACTAAAGACCAAAACATGATATTCTTTTTCTAAATAGGATTCACTTTTACATTTGGAATCGTATGAAACATGCTTGTATTTTCATATAAAAAAGGAAACATCAACTTTGAAATTGTTCTCCATTTTTGTATACTTTCATCATCCACAAGTTTCACAACCCCCAAATGAAAATTGCTTTGGGGAAGAAGGTTGGTTTCTTCCTCCATTAGTTGGCCCATTGATATCTTCAACAACAAAAATATAACATGCAATTAATAATTGTTTATAGAATAAATATAATTGTTTAATTGAAAAGTTCTAGCTAACCATCACTCTGCTTAAAAAAATCTATAATAAAAATTTCTTATTGTTAGAGTTGGATTAAAAATTAAGGAAAAAACGTATTATTACACCTTCTAATAATTTTTTTATATATTTAATTAGTATTGTTAATATGTTTTGAAAATGGAATTGAATAGTTGCTTGAATCGAAAAATTAGTTAATATATGCAAATAAACTACAAAACTAATTCGAAAATCCATCAAAATAAGTAGTAAAAACACGACTTTAAGTATATATATTAAATGAATTTGAAAATGTGAAAAAAACTTCAATTCACATTTTTTTAGAGAAAATTTAGTAAGTGAAATTTATTTCTTTAAGCAAATGATATCGATAATATATTTTATACATAGTTATATATTTATTCTAATTATTTTAATATTTTTATGGTATTTAATTATTCATATTTAATATAATTTTATTATTTTATAATAAAAAATAATTTAATTTAAATATTTGTTATTTATATAAAATATTTATTCTTAAATAAATTTGTTCAATCTTTTATACTTTTCTAATAGATTATTTCTAGAAAGATTGAAATATAAAAAAGATATTTTATTAGAGGAATATGTGTGCAGGGGAACACATAAATTTATCATAACCAACATTTTTCTAAACGAATGGTGGTGACATTTAATAGATTATGGTAGTCAATAATTCTAAATTTTATGAGACTATTCAAATTATTGGGAGGTGATATTATTATTAAATATTATTTAGTGGTTATTACATATTATCTAATATATTGCGGTTAGCTTATTTTTTTTGTTATATGGTTACGAATTCTTTGATGACCAGAATATGACATATGTTTCTAAGTTTTAAGAATATCAAAATTCGTTCTCTTTTTCAATATACCATATTATCAGGTTTAGAAGGTTAGGGTTTGGAATCAGTTACTTAAATAAATTTATCTAGAATAATGACTGAATGTTAGTTTTATTTTTGACGCTTTCGCTTCATAACATTTAGAATTTTAACCACTACACTAGAGTTTTAATGTCTTAAGTATCCAAGAAGCAGAAGATTTTTACCAATTGGAGTAAACCAACAATTATATAAGAGAATACGACTCAACTTTTTACCCAAAAACTTTAAGGCTAAGGGTTTGTGTGTCTTTCTCACTTATATATTATTCAACCTTCCCATTTCTACCAAATGTGGGATTTCAACTCACCTTAAATTCTAACAATCTCTCCCTCAAGTGTGAGTTCTTTCCACATTGGTACACATTTCTCCTTCAATGGAAGCATCATGAGTTTCTGAGTGGTAAACGAGTTTATTTTTAACTTTTTGACTTGTACCGCTTGAAACCCATGTCAGGAAGACTTTCGATACAAGGATCCACCTTGACTTAGGATTCCTCACCTACTCCTCGTAGGTCAGACGAACCTGACTCTGATACCACTTTTAGGAATTAGATAATAGCATAAGCACACGCAACTAAAATAAAGATGAGAAAACAATGACAATTAAGAGAACCCTCTTTTAAAACAAAGGAAAGAAAAAAAAACTATTAAGAGAACTTTAAAGGAAGAACTAATTTTCCTTTAAGGTTCTCTTAGTAGTTGTCTATTGTCATTGTTTTCTCATCTTTATTTTAGTTGCGTGTGCTTATGCTATTATTTGATACCCAACAAGTATTCAAAAGGGGATAATACGGGAGGTTTTTACCAATAGGGGTAAACCAACAACTATATAAGAAAATATGACTTCACTTCTTACCCAAAAACCTTAAGGCTAAGGGTTTATGTGTCTTTCTCACTTATATGTTATTCAACCTTCCCATTTATACCTAATGTGAGATTTCAACTCACCTTGAACTCTAACATTATGTGTTATGGTTGGTTATTTATTTGTTTTAATATATTTTCTTAAAATATATTTATACATTGTTATTTATTTATAAGTTTGCATTATTAAGAATATTATATGCAAATATTTAGTTCTCTTAATGTCTGGTGAAAGATATAATTTTGATGAATTAGAGAGTAGCCACAATATATTTAATTTATTAATATTTATATCATATTATAAACGTTAATTGTAATTAATTACATGTAATATGATAAAATATACCCACATTAATTTTGTTATATTTATACGATTAATTAGGATAAAATATTAGATTATATGTTTTTAATTTACCTACAAGGATTGAGAAAAGGAACATAGTCTAATAATTTTGTCATAAAGTTATGAGTTTAAATTGAATAGAACTTTAGCGCACAAGTAAGTTTTATATCACTAGATTCATTAGGACATATTTTACATTGGTAAATGAGGGTGCTACTAAAAGATTTATCCGATGAGACAAATTGTTCATCAATGAACTTTAGTAAATCTTCAACATTGTCATACTAGTCAATAGAATCTCGGATTATAACAGAAATATTGGTCTTTATAAAGGTTGTAGAGAGAAGATTTGACCTCTCCCACTTTTGATAAAGATAAATGACATCTGGAGTGTTGTTCTTAGTAATAATCGGTAGTTCAAGTTTCCTAATCTTATAATTATCTCCTTTTAATCAATGTCCATCCAACCTAAATGTAGAAAAATTTTCTCCTTCCAAATCTTATAATTATCTCCTTTTAATTTGAGTATGTCACATATCAGAAAAATTCATAGATTGCATAAATGTAAAGTTAAAATACATGCTCATTATCAAAATTTGAGATTACAATAAATGTAATGTTTTACCAATGTAAAAACATGCCTTGATGAATCTAATGATATAAAACTTTCATGTGGGTTAAAGTTCTATTCAATTTAAACTCATGTAACTTTATGACAAATGTCACTTTTTACCAATGTAAAACATGTCTTTGAATCTAGTGATATAAAACTTGCATATGGACTAAAATTCTATTCAATTTAGACTCATAGTTTTATGACAAAACTATTAGACTATATTCTTTTTCTCAATCCTTATGAGTAAGTTAAGAAATATAATATAATATTTCATCTTAATTAATCACACAAATATAACAAAATTCTTATAGGTATATTTTATCATATTACATGTAATTAATTACAATTAGCGTTTAAAATATAATATAAATATTAATAAATTAAAGATGTTGTAACTATTGTCAAATTCATGAAAATTATATCTTCCATTAAACATTAAGAGAATTATATATTCTTGATAATACAAACTTATAAATAAATAATAATGTATAAATATATTTTAAAAGAATATATCAAAACAAATAAGCAACCCACCATACCACATAAAATTTTATAGTGTTGTGGTTAGTATTCTGAATATTAAAATAATTAACCTTTAGATTCTTAATTTAGTTTCTAATAAAAGTATTTGATATTAATTATTATATATTACATATATTAGTGAAAATATAAAAATTACATGTCTAAAAGTTAAAAAAATTAAAAAATTAAATAATTAGTTAAAAAAAATAAAGAAATTATAAATAAATAATAATAATAAAATATATTTTAAATAAAAAATTAAATAATTTTAAAATATAAGATGATACTCAACATATAATGATACGAAAAATAAATATAAAAATATTATATAATATAATAAAAAATATCTTTTATCTTTTTATATATTATTATAAATAATATAATAAAAAAATTATTATTTAATTTTAAAAATATAATTTTATATTGAAATATAATAAATAATTTTGTTTAATTTGATTTTTTTTATTTAAAATTCAAAATTTGAATTAAATTATGTGATTTAAGAAAAAAAATATAAAATAAAATTCAAAAATAAATTAGTTTTAATTGATTTTTTATTTTTTATTTTTTTTTTATTTTTTTTAATCGGTTTAATTTTCAATATCTCTAATTTCTACAATCATCTTTTATTAAATATTAAGAATGTATTAGAGAATTGTTGTAAGTAACTTGATGAAAACATTCTCTCAATTAATGTATGGAAAGTATCATGTATAGTAAAATACATGTTCATTTGTTTATTTATCTATTCCTTCTCTTTCATAAAACATGATGAGATTGTTGCTCGAAATAGTAAAATAAGAAAAAAATTAAATTATTTTATCATGACATGTGTAAGTAGCATACATGCTATGAACTTTGAAATTTTCAATAAGCCTAGTTGCCAAGAATTTAGGATGATTATTCATTGCAAGATGCAAAATCTCAATTAAAAGTTTATCCAATAGGATTTCAAATACCCTAATATGCTTGAAACCTTTTTTTTTTAATTTGATAAATATTTGTAAATTAAATTTATTTTAATAAAATTTTATACAATATATCATGTGGCTATATTTATTTATTTTAAAAAAATAATAACTAATTTAGTATCTTATTTTTTTCTATTTTAAAATTACTTACTAAAACGATCATTAATTTCAATTACAAATTCAATCATTAATTTAAGTATAAATTCAGTTACTAATTATATCACTAATTTAGTTACTAAATCGGTTATTAGTTTAGTTAATAATTTAGTAACTAAATAAATTTGTATACATCGTGACCAATAAAAGAATAATCAATTTAAGTTAATTATTATTTTGATTAGTAAATAATTTTGATCATTTAGTAATCCAAATTTTAGTTACTAATTATTTTTTTTTAATGTTCCATAAATATATATATTTGAATATATATATTTTTTTATCTCCTTTATTCTTTATAAAATGTCTAATGTAATAATCTAACTTAAAAAATAGAAATATAATACATCTAATTGAGCTTATTAAAGATATTATAATAAAAGTTAACAATTTATTTTTAAACCGATTATAATCAATATTATATATAATAACCAATATTTTCAACATCAATTATAAATATATTATATATAATATAATTATACTTGTAATCGATATTATATATAAATATTTTACATCCATTAATATTAAAATGTGAAAATTCTTTAAATAAATTATATTTATATTAGTTATTGAATTAATATTATATTAAAAAAACAATTTATGTTGAAATTTATTTTCTTCTTAATAAATCTTAAAAAAAAAATTAAATTAGTTATATGAAAAAATGTTTATCATAATTTTATTTTCAAGACTACAAAATACATTTTAAAAAAATTATAATAAAATTTACGCATCACAACTTATAAATTTAAAAATACAGAAATAATTTTAATAGTTTTTTTTCTAGAGAACCTTCACAACATATATGAAACTAAATTATATATTCAATCAAAATTATTTAAATATCACATTACTACTTAGAAATATCACGTAATTTCTTATTTAATTTCAACTATTCATATATAGTTATAAGATTTGACTTTATAAAAGAATATACTTTATTAGAAGATGAAATAAAATACATTTACAATAGTGAATTAAAAAGACAACAGTATACAATTATGATAAAATATTTAACAAAAATTTTAATTTAATTATAATAATTATTTAGACTTCTTTTCGTCTGATCTTAACCACTCATACCACTTGTAAAAAGTAATTGGTAAATTAAATTTAATTAACAAAATATAATTTTTTTTTTGACAGTCTAAATTTTATTTATTAAAATATTTAGGTTTAATTGTTTTTTTTATTTTTACATTTTTAAAAACTTTCGTCTATATAATTGCCATTTTTCACCTTTTTATGTGTTGATTAATGTCATTTAAAATGATTGTGGTTTATGACGGTGTTAAACAATTTTAGAAGAAAATCAATTTTTTTTTACACCAATAAAATCAAACATTTTAAATTATATTGATAAAAAAACAAGGAAATTTTGGGTGTATGTCTAAAAAGAAATTGTAACAACTATGAGAAAAAAATATAATTAAACCAAAAAATAAAATAAAACTTTTTTATATTCACATGAATTACAAAACATATTTATTCTGAACAGTAAAAGAAGCAGGGTTATGGAGAAATTTCAGAAAACAAATTAACAAAAATTCTCTCCGAATGTTTTAGATCTCAAATCATTGCTACTGGAAACTGCATCAATCGAATTCGCTGCAATTAATTTAACAATTTTCCAACCTTTCTCTTCAGATCGGATCAGATCCACAGCGTCTCGTTTCGCCGATCCACCGCCATGGATTTCATGAAGGTCTTCGATCAAACCGTTCGAGAAATGTGAGCGAGCCTCTGGATCCTTCCTTCATCTTTTTTTGCATTGCGACTTTCGTTTTTGCCTTTTTTTAACAAAAAATCTAAATCAAAATCTATTTCAATATTCTATTTGAAAATGTTAATTCGCCTTGTTCTTATGATTACGATTTTTTGTTTATGCGAGAACAGAAAGAGAGAGGTGAATCTGAAGGTGCTTAAGGTTCCGGAAATCGAACAGAAGGTAACACTCTGATTGTTGTGTTTTTTGTTTTATTTTTGTAGATTTCATTGAAAATCCGTTGAGAGTACGAGAATTACAATATTTTGAATTCTGCGTTTCTCTATAATTGATTTTAATGGAATAATGCGATTTGGAATTGATTTCGGCATAGTGCTTCGTTCTCTACCTATTATCACGTAAGTTTTGAATAATTTGTTGATGCAATGGTGTTGGATGACTGGCAGATTTTATATATTTACCAACTATAAAGCCACTAGGATTGGCCGCTGGTATTATTCTATTGACTGTTTTAGCTTTTTTCACAAATTAGGTGCTCGACGCAACTGATAATGAACCTTGGGGTCCTCATGGTACTGCACTGGCAGAGATTGCTCAGGCTACTAAAAAATTGTAAACAACTATCTATCTATCTTTTTTCCAGTTATTGATACTTTTTATATTTTGTTTTTGTTTTTTTGTTTTCGTATTTAGAGAAAATTTCTGATACTTGTTCTACCAAATTGATTGCTTCTACTATACTTTCAGTACCGAATGTCAAATGGTCATGAATGTCCTTTGGACAAGACTGGGTGAAACTGGAAAAGATTGGCGATATGTATACAAGGTAATGCTTTCCAAATAACCATGTCATACAAAGAAAAGGGCTTTTTGGAGGTATTTTCTATGTTGATACACACAATTTGCTTTTCTTTCAATAACTTGAGAATTACTTTTATGTAGGCATTAGCGGTTATAGAGTATCTGGTAGCGCATGGATCTGAACGTGCAGTTGATGACATAATAGAACATACTTTTCAGATCTCAGTAAGGGAAATTCTCTTATTTAGCTAATTTATGCTTGCAATTAACAACTGTGAATAAAAGAGTATTTCTTAAGTAATCTTAATTTACTTTGGATTGGTAAAGGCACTTTCTAGTTTTGAATATGTTGAGCCAAGTGGGAAGGACGTGGGACTCAATGTAAGGAAGAAGGCTGAAAACATTGCGTCCCTTTTGAATGATAGAGATAAGATACATGAAGTCAGAAATAAAGCGGCTGCAAACCGTGACAAGTAGGCCAAATTTGTCAATCTTTTCATCCCAGAATTATCAGGTTGATACAGCTATAGATTGTGTAGTAAGAAAATAATTTTCTTGTTTTTCTTCGGGGTGCTCAATGTAGGTATATTGGAGTTTCTTCTAGTGGAATTACATACA
Organism: Macrotyloma uniflorum; assembly: GCA_016859785.1. Classification (NCBI taxonomy): domain Eukaryota; kingdom Viridiplantae; phylum Streptophyta; class Magnoliopsida; order Fabales; family Fabaceae; genus Macrotyloma; species Macrotyloma uniflorum. The sequence continues at coordinate 986,534 of BDMB01000043.1, read as the reverse complement.
AGTCTGGTGGGTCAGCCTCTTATAGTAGTGGTGGTAGCTATCAGAGCAGTGGTAAGTATGGAGGTTTTGGAGCTAGAGATGGTGACAGGTTTGGTGATAACTATAGAGACAAGGGATCCTATGAAGAAGATTACCATGGGAAATCACACCATGCCATTGCAAGTGACAATCAAGAGAACTCCTTCAAGAAGGGTTCAGCACGCTCTGTCAGGTAGGACACACCTAACTTCTGTTATGGGCGGAAAATACCGGTATATGTATTTTTATGAGTGTTCCATATTATAATCGGAGTATATTGCTGTATCCTTAGGTGTGATTTCTGAGAGCAACTGATGATTATCTTAGAATTTAGTGCATAAATTTAGTTATTACTGCCAATTTGATTACTGCGGATGATGTTGTGGTTTGTTGGAAGCAATGTGGCTATAATAGAATAAAATGGCATATGTTCATATAAAAATGATAAAGATAGTTGTTCAAGAGTTTGAATCCGGAAACAGCATTTTTGCATATGCAAGGGTAAGGTTGTGTACAATGGCAGTCCCTCATTCCTTAGCATAGTAGGAACCATTTGGAACTAGAGTATGTTACTTTTTTGTTGTATATAAAATATTATATGAAACTTTTTTGCAGACTATAGTGATAAAAACTAACATGTATAAAGAAAAATAAAGTAGAAAACATGTTAGAAATAAATTTTTACCACAAGTTATCAACTATTAGTTTACAACAGATCACAAACTTAAGGAGAGACTCAAAACAGAGGAATATAAACTTTTTACTAAATAACAATAATCCATAGCAAGCATACCATCATTCAATCAAATGTCTGCACATTCAAGTTTAACACGGGTATAAAGATTGAATAATATATATTTATGCAGTAAACATTTTTAATTTCTATCTTCCTTTACCTTGGAGTCTTGATGCAAAATAAAACCTCAAAATTTGATACTATTACTTATAAATGCAAAATATTAGATGAAAAATGAAGAATAATTAGAAAATCACCACTTTAGATATTGATAACATAAGATTAAGATTGGCACTAATTGTAATTTGCCCCTGATTACTTTCAAAAGGTTTTCTTAATTTTTTAACTTCAGAGGAAATTTTATCTCATGGATCAATTAAAATATTAGAGAGGTTTACATAAAGAAAATATTATAAAAGCAGAAAGGAAGTTAAATATTTTAGTGTCAGAGTCCGGGACATGTTACCTGTGCATAATACATGTTACATACTCATTGCAGGACGCATGTCCAGACTCAGGCCTTTGAGCTGGACTCTTCCTTTCCTAGTTCAGCAATCTTGTTTTGACTTTTGAATTTTGATAATACTTTTAAATGGGGAACTTGGTTAGTGTTTTAGATGCTTATCTCAATTTTAACCTTTTAGTTGACAGGCTTTGGTTTTTATTCTGGCAAATTTTACCTCTCCATACTGCAATGATTTTATTGCCTTATCCTTATTCCAGAATGTCTGTCTTGCAGCAAAACTCAGGAGAACAAGTCATCTAGAGTATCAAAATCGTCAACTAATGGAAATAATTATGGTTCAGTTTCTTCTCAAAGTTCAAGTGTACCTGCAAGCAATACTGAGGATGACATGGATGATTTTGACCCAAGAGGAACCTCTACTAGTAAGTATTCTGAAAAGACAGTCTCCATATTACAATTGCTGATTCTATTGATCTGTTCATTAGAGATTAATATATTTTCCTTCAAGTGGAATATAAATTATGGTGCACATTTTATTGTTATATAAGTGATGCACATGCAACTTGTACTTGAGTTACAAGCCTTCCAAGTCCAACATATTGGTGGTAGAATCAATAATCTCTATATTAGGTTCTCACCATCAAGTTGACTAAAAGCTATAGTTAATTGTCTTTCTTGCCTTTCTTCTTCGAGTGTGACTTGCTTTTATATTATTGCTTGTGCTGATTCTATTCATTTAAGAGAAATATTAATCTATTTATTCAAGTTGAGTATAGAGTACTATGGTGCACATTTTACTGTTATATGTGTGATGCACATGCAACTTGCGCATACAAGTCTTCAAAACTCAACCTTAGAAGCTATTTGTCGGGGAACAAGTCACTTCATTACTCTACTGAGCATCCTATACTACTCATGTCAACATTCCATAATACCCAAGTCCCTCTCATAGCACTGCCCTGAGAGTTAATGTCCCAACGCTGCACTCAAACATTTCATTCAGCCTTTCTAGTTAGCCCATTCAAAGGTAGCTCATTCTGAGATGACAACCTGCTTTGATACCAATGATAGACACCCAAATACTAGGAGAACCCTCCCTTAAAATTTAGCTCTCAAGGGGCCAAACCACTTAAGTACTCCGTTGAGCATCCATATTACTTGATGTTTGTCTTTGGCGTCCCTTTTCGTTTCTTTCTTTGATTTTGACCTGCTTTTTTATTCTTATAATGACAGACTAAGGCCATCTCCCCCTGAAACAACCAACGAACAAGGTTGCTTTAAGTTTTACACCCCTTCTCCGGCCAGCCACTGGCCAAAAAGAGAAGAAAAACCAAATTAAGCATTTGACTATATATTTGGTGGTGATAAAAGACATTTGGAAAAAGTGCTAAATGTCTCAAGTAGTATAATAAAATATAAGCAGAGTATTATCCTCTCAGGAATTGGTTCTCAATAACCAAACTCATTATGTGAAAATTATTTGAACTAAATTGAAGTGAAGGAATTTCATTTTTTGACATGAATATGTAATCTACAGTAAACACTATATGAAAAATAATTCCAGAAATATTTATACAAATTTAAAAAATTTAGTTAACAAACTTTACGGTTAGGATCTTTTCTCTCCTCTTCCTATGTAAGCTATTTCCACTCTCAATTCAAGATATAAATCTCTTAATAAAATTTCAAATTCACCAAATTAAATTAAATTCAATTCCTTGACATTTAGCTGCTTTGTTCAATTAAAGAATCCTAATCCCTTAGGAGCCCCTAAATCAAGTAATAAGCAAGGGAACTTTTGAGATCTCTTAACTGCCTAGTCCTATTCCTAAAATCTTAAAAAATTACGGTGATTCACTTCAAAATTTCTACTCAAAAAACAATTTTCTAATTGTGAAATTGACTCTAAGTTCCACACCTGGGTGACCAATCTAAAAGAAGAATTAAGCATGGAAGAAATCACTCAATTAAAACTAAAAAGAAAGGAACTTGAATTGAAATGGAAATAAGCAAATTACTCAAGAATTATAATGAAATTCATCCTTCATTAACATAAACGTTTACCTGGATTGGAAACAGAAATTTGAGAGAAGAGAAGAGAGATTAGAAAAAACTCCATTAGAATTTTATAATCGTGCTAATTGATTCCTCAAACTCAAAGTTCCAAACCATAATGTCATTAGAGATTCGAGTTTTGAAGTCAAAACTCAAAAGTTGCAAAGTTTAGGGAAATCTAAGTATTTATAGTGTATTCTGTTGTTATAAGTGTTAAGCTTAAGGGCTTGAGTATTTCAACACACTTCGTCCAGCATGATAATGCACAGGAGGGGATAACATGGTTATTCTCATGTAACTCCGCTTCAGTATGCTAATGTTCAAGCCATGTGTTCCAATGCTTGTAAAACCTTTTCTCCAACTGCAACCAATCAAGTACCCGTGCAAATGATGGAAAGGATAGTCATCGTTCAAATAAGAAAATTATCAATGACAAGTAAAACGGAAAGTATTAATACATCTTTAAATTTCTATAAAATTCTAATACTAACAGTAAAGGCATACATTTCATTTCTCTAATTTATCACAAATATAGTATGCACCTTTCAGTAGCCGGATTAATTTACCTTTTAAATGATATGGAATCATTTCTTTCTTTTCAACAGAAGCTTCAGCCGGAAACTCTAACCAAGTTGATCTCTTTGGACAAGATTTAATTGGTGATTTCATGGATGCTCCAACATCTGTTCCTGCAGAGAAGCCAGCAACTGGTAATTTGCCAGAGGTTGATCTTTTTGCAGATGCATCATTTGTATCAGCACCACCTCACGTGGACAAAGGAGCCAGTTCTCAACCACAGGTTAGATTTCATCATCTATATTTTTAGTGTTACACTTTTATTTTATGTCAGTCACTCATTTCTTTAATGGAATGATGTCTATTATTGATTACCTAAATCTTCCATGATCATTGGTGCCCCCAAAAGTGAGAATATTGCCAATATTGCTCAAATATGACCATTTGACTTGACAGTACGCCATTAAAGTAAATATATTGGTATGTTGAATTATAACTATCAGTTTCATTTAATGTTTGATATTATAATTCTGGTTAACTTTAAAAGTTGGGACGGTTAAATGGTCATGGAGGGGAATCAAGACAAAATGCAAGGTGCACCATTTATAGTATATTAGTGTTGTGCAATTTTTTCACATGGTTCCAAGCATATTAATTGCATGTGAGAAAAATTTATTTGTCTTAAAAGTTTTAAATTGTGATCGTGAATTACTCATGGAAGAGAATAATGAATTTAAGTGCTTACCTTCCTCTACATTTTTTGTCAGAGCTAAAATTCCATTTGTGTCTTGTTGATTGTGTGTATAGGCTGAGGTGGATCTATTTTCTTCACAACCAGCCATTCCTACAGTTACACCAACAGTTGACTTGTTTTCCATTCCTGAACCGGTAGTGCAGCCAGACAGCAAGCCAGAGAACTCTGGTCCTGTAAATAACAGCACGTTTGATCCTTTTGCTGCTGTTCCTCTTAATAATTTTGATGGATCTGATATTTTTGGTGATTTTACTTCTCAATCTGATTCTGTGTCTTCACAGCCCACCGATAATGTTGTCAGTGATGTAAAAAATGATAATATCACTGGTAAATCTTTAGCAGACCCTAAAGTTTCATCTAAAAAGGATACTTTCCAGGTGAAGTCTGGTGTCTGGGCTGATTCACTAAGCCGCGGACTGATTGATCTCAATATAACTGCCCGTAAGTTAATTATCATGACTACTAGCGTGATATGTTTGTGAAAAGTTAGATTATTTCCTATATCTGCATATTATAAATTATCTGTTGTTTTATGGCCCTTTTTCCTCTAAGAGTATGTTCAAGCACTTATCGGACACCACATGGTCCCCTCTAACAATTAATGCATTGATTCTCGTATATGATATCTTAAAGATGCACTAGTCCCTTGCTAAAAGATAAGTACATTAATTGGGTTCGATGATCTCAGTAAATTAGTGTGTACATCCACTTCCCCTCACTATGCTTGTGTATGATTGCTTTTTATGCTGTAAATTTACTCTAAAAAGGAGCAAGTTCTGTTTTTTTGCTTATTTATGTAAAATTGTGCAAGTTTCTACGAGCACAGTTTGTTGTATGCCCCCCACCCCCAAGATGGCAATTGTTTGAATTGCTTCTGGTATTGTTTTGCAGCCAAAAAAGTATCCCTGGTGGATGTTGGGATTGTGGGTGGCTTGAGCGATGGATTCGACGAAAAGGAGAAAGGTCCTCCACCTTCATTTTACATGGGGAGAGCTATGGGTTCAGGATCTGGTCTTGGACTTGGTAGGTCTGGATTCGCTCCTTCACAACCTGCAGCACCTGGAGACGACATATTCTCAAACCTTGGCACCCAACAATATCAATTTGGTGGGTTCCAAAAGTAAAAAGCTGATTCGTCCCATCACATTTTCACTCATTCTTTGTGTCGGCATTACAGAGCTTGTTAAGCTTTTTGGCATGGTTTTGTTGGTATATATTTCTCACAGTATTTTGTGATTATATTATTTTAAATCTTAAGCTACTATTGCGTCCAAAACGCTGCTTATGTCCCCGATGGATTGCCATCCTGTGGACTATTTGCTGAAATATATGGTGGCACTGCTTTGAGTTGTAAAATACCCGTGTCAACTTTAAGAGGTTGCTGTTGCTGTTGATGTTATTTTCCTTATTTCTTCCGATTTTGTGTGTTGAAACATTTAGTAAAACTTAATTATATTTTTTAATTCTTGAAATATAAAATTATTTTGATTTTAGTCTTTGAAATTTGAAAAGAATTATTTTAATATTTTTAATTTGATAAAATAAAATATATTAAAAAAAATTAAAGTTATTTTTAATATTTCAAATTTATCATTTAGTGACTAAATTATTTTTTGTTTAAAAGAATAAAAATATAGTTAAATAATAAACAAATCAAACGAAAGTGAGTAACAATTTTTTTATTCTATGATTTCGTACCAAAATTGATAATTTATTTCATGCAAAGGAAAGCATTTTTCTTGTGTTTTTTGTACTTAACCCTTTGAGGATTTGCCTCGCCACAGTTTAGAATACCAGGATATCGATTTCACATTTCCATTCAATTAATCATCAATAATACTGTCTTAGCACTTTTATTATCCCTCCTATCTGCATAAACCAAACATTAATGAAATTAGCTTTATATCTCCAACGATTATTTAGTGATCTATTTGAATAAGATCTTTTTTTTTTTTTTTTAATAAAACATTCAAAATTTTATTCACTATTTTTTTAAAATGTTTGGATAAATCTTTTGAAATTCTCAATTTAGATAATTTAATTATTTTTATATGCATAATGATTTTTAAAATATTTAATATTTAACATTAAATTTTATGAATATAGATATAAAAATTGTGAATATAAACATAAAAATCGCCATCAACATTAATTAATAGAATAGATAAATAAAAAGAGAGGGGGAATGAAGAAAGTGGGTAAAGTTAAAAACATGACCATCAGTTTAATATTTAAACACTCCCACTATTGGCTTAGGATTTTAACATAATCTTAAATCAAATTTTAAAATTCTCCATTTTCATTTACATGTTAGCATTCTTATCCGAGGAGGGATCCATTTTCATTTTAATATGTTTTATCATGATGAACTATAATAATAATAATATTGGAACATTCATTTTTAATTTTTGTTGATTACTTTTTTTGTTTCACTTTTCCACTAGATACAGGCATGGGAAAAGGAATCTCAAGTATTGGAACATCACATTCCTGCCCCAACTAACTCAAGTCCAAATATCAGAGGCAGTAAGGCAGGAAACATTATTGCAAAAGTTCAGTCGAAAGAGAAGTAAGGGATACTACATATCCAAGATTCTACCCCGAAACATGGCCTCAGCTTTCCTCACTTCCTTCACTGGTCCGATGATAAAGACCTACGTAAAGGAAAAAAGAAAAGATAATAGTGGAGTTTAATAATAACATATTAAAGGTTAAGATAATAGAATGCCAGACTGTACAAGTTTCATTTCATGTTTTTCACTGCAGATGATCTTCTCCATTGACAGCAATAAAAATTATACATAATCTATGGTACGGAAAGTTCCAAGAAATAAAGGTATGTAGATATATTAATTAATTTCAAGTATCTAAGAAGCTGGCGCTTATGATGAATCACATGGAAAATGATGCTTGTATACCAACCTTGTCAGGTGGGCCCTTGGGACCTCCAGTGTGAATTTCCGCACTGAACCAATGAGAACACATTTGAAAAATTAGTATAAACAATAGAACAATTATTGATCAAATTATTCATTAAGGCATAATAGTTTGTCATCTAAGAGTGTATCATCACCATTTCAAGTGAGTCTACAGTGCTAATTAACTAAAAAGAAGTCCTAAAAGTGTAGTATATTATTTCACGTTCATTCTTCATAAGTCCTGCATTTTATTATTAAAATGCAATTTATCCACTGGGAATTAAATTATACTTTAATGATAAAATACAGACAGATATAGAAAATCATCTGAAACAAAAGACAAATATGAAAGACAAAAACACTTTCAGGAACTTCTTAATTTATTTGAAGTCAATAACTTTTAAATTTGATATACACTTTCAGAGCCCAAGTTGGCCATTATAGCATTCACTAATATACCAAAAAGTATTTACTAAATCAAGAGAATGGAAAGAAGAGACAAATTATTACTTGCAAGAACCCTTAATTGATAAAATTGTCGCTCCTCTTTTCCCAATAACTCGTCCCATCTTTCCTGGTGGAACATCAAGAACTGAAAGAATTTCCTCCTCTGGACCATTACCATCAGCATTCAGGCTATCTACAAGATAGAAGCACATTCTTTAAACAATCAAATAGCATTCCTGGCACAAACATATCATTATAATAGATGTACATAAAACCTAAAAATGAAATACTTGTCAATTGTAAAATAATCTAACAAACTGCCAAAGTTCCACTGCTAAACCCTAAACGTTAAAACAGGGAACAACCCCAACTTCCACGTTGGTGTTAGTTCATGTCAAATTTCTGTTTATGAGCTTGCCTAACAGCTATATATGTTCACTCTTTTTAGGATAATTTTTTAGCACCAAACCTTTAAGTTAAAGGTTACTAATGACATAATGGATATTCCCATTTTAAAGGCAACTGGCAATATAATGAATAAGGAAATATGTTTTTTATGAGATTCTCGTTCAGATATTTTATAGACCTGGAATCAGAGGTAGAGATGGCCAATCAGCAAAATTGTTATTGTTCACACAGAAACAGCGGCAATACAAGGCACCTCGGACTGCAAGATACCATAAAGACCGCTCATTTAATTTCTCCATCATTCGGTGATAAATGTAGAGGAGAAACCGAACATCGTCAGCAGCAGCACGGACCATTAATTCAGATAATGGTCTGTGTGTCCAAAACTCAGGGTCCTGCCAAAATATTTACAAAAAAACATCACTAAACTCTTCTTATTGACCTATATCTGAAGTTACAAATCAAGATCTATATGTGGATCAACTAAATTCATAAATTATGACATGCAAAAATGAAAATGATATGACATAAAGATTAATAGTGTGTTTGGATGGAAAATTTGTAAAAGGTAATTCATTTTTATAGAGAATTTAAAATGCTTTATGAAAAATATGTTGTTTGAAAGGAGAATTTTAAAAAAAATTAAAACTAAGAATTTATAAAATTAAAAAAATTCAATCCAAATACAAAAATTAAAATTCAATAAATTTGAATAACCTTATCCAAACAAAATATTTGTGAAAATAAAAAATTTGAAATAAAAGCAATTCAATTTCATTGTATTTAAATTTCTTGGAAATTATAAAACTCCTCATCCAAACACAAGGTAAAGGTGTTTTAGTGTTTCGTTCATATAGAAACTTTTTTCAATCAAATGCTTTGTACTATTTAGTATCAATCAAACCTTAACATAACATCACTATGAAATCAAACATGCATGCAGGATCAGTGACTTATACTTTTAATATGATGGCAAAGTAGATTATTCTTTTCAACAGAGACTATTCTAAAACTAACCTGTCGAAGGAGGTCGCGGACTTCTTCCTTCTCAACATATGATATGCCTACGTGTAAAACCGTCAAAGTGAATCAAATCACTCAAAGGAACTTATTAGGAATTCTTAATCATTATGCCTAATCAAGGTCATTATAAAAAATCACGACCATCAAAAACATTTCAATGGATACCACGACAAATAGTACCACACTACCACAATAACGTGGATCTGCAAGGAGGCCAACAAATGAAATGTAGTCATCACGCAATCTCTTTCTTCCTTCTTGCTCCTCTATAAGTGAATAAGCAATCTGAACCAAACAAGAAATATGATCAAATAATCAAAAGAAGACATGGATGAAGGAAGACAAATGAACATATAAATAAGCAAGTGTAAGAATTGCATGGAATTGTTAGTCTTTTGTAACACTAATACAAGTGCAAAAATTGCTAAAGAAACTTATTTGTATTACAATTTCCACCTTTTTCCAACCTTTGACATTTCTAATTTCAAATAATCACTTATATGAGAGGGACAAGCAAAGAAATCCAACTTCATGAATGACACATTTAAGAGGGAAAAAATACACATCACCTATTAATGTTCAGGTCATATTCTGATAAGTCCTCAAAGTTTAAAAAGCATGTATTAGTCTCTAATATAAAAGGTGCATGCAAGCCAAGGATAAGAAGAAAAAAGTACAGTTCAAGAGATCAGAATTGGTGCTTAGGCACAGGGAATGAGATAGTCACAGGTCAGAAACCCTCAGAGAAAATAATTAAACAATTAGGTTTCAGAGATGCTACCATGCTCTTGAGTGTATGTTATGGGAGAAACAGTACATATATGCTAGAACAAAGCACATCAATCTCTAATTTTTAGTATGGATACAATCAATTAATGAGATAAGTAATACACATCAAGGAGTAATTTACAAGCTAATTTGCAGCAATTAAATAAATACAGTTGACTAAATACTAATATTCTACGCATAAATGCTGATACTTATAAAAGAAAATGTACATTTGATGCAACAAAAAAGGAGAGTGATTTAATCATGTACCAAATAAATGAGTAATTTCGAACAAAATGGCAAGATAATAATCATACCATTGTTAAAAGCATCAAATATAAATCAGGGCAAAGTACTTGAATTTAGATTTAAAAGCAGAATCAACTGAACAAAAATTATAAAAATGAAAAACATATAGGCAGCAAAATTACGGAAACTGAGAACATTAATCAATATCTATAAGCTGATATACTGTGTTGCATTCCGCTATCAACAAGCATTGCTCAAGGAAAATTGTATTGGGTCCATATAATGAGAAATATGTGATATGTGATATTTTGGAAGTGTATATAATTCATTCTGCCAACGTAACAAGACACATAAGAATGGGAAAGAAGAACAGGGAAAGATGTGGCCCAGTAACAAGGAAGCTTACCTGAGTATCCACCACATTGTTCAACTTGATGCCAAACTGAAAGAAGAGTGCCTGGTAAACAACAAGAAGTTTATAAGTGCTTTATATGGCCAGATAAAATAGGTAAATGCTAAGACCACAATTCAAGCCTCTCAAACATTTTATTCCTCTGATTGAGCACATTCCGCAAATTATAACATACACAAAACAATCAAATAAATCAGAGACCTCACTGTCCCGTTTGCAATCATGAATCACTTTTGTGATGTAATTAGATTCAAGTGCAAGCTTACACGCTTTGATAAGCTCCTCTCCCCCATCAATCGCATCAACCAAGTACACAGCATCAGGAAACGCAAGCTGCAGAAACACGAACCTCAGTTCAAATTCTACGCCAACAAAGTAAAATACAAGTAAATCACCACACACTCATCTCGCAAAAACACAATAAAAAAATCCTAAAAGAACACAATCACCAGCCAAAAATCATAACACAATTAAATCACAAACACAACAGAGAGGTAATAGGTTACTCCTACTACTTACACTCCTATCTACATATATATTAGTTCCTATTTATATATTTAGATACTTGTTATACCAAGAGTTTCTCGAATTAGCATATAACATTCCAACTTCAGCATATAATACATAATTACCCAAAATTCTCATTAACATATACTAGTCATACCAAAGAGTTTCTCACATTAACATATATAAGATTCCAACTTCAGAATAATATATAACTATGTAAATTCCTTCTCATTGGAGTTACCAAAGTCCAAATATAAAACGACGAAGGAGAGAATCGACCTGCATTATGCAGAGAGTGCCTTTGCGACACAAGTCAACACCCTCGCAGTCAAAGCCAATGACGAGCTTCGATTCAGGCGAGGGTTCCAGGAAGTCGGCGGGAAGTTGTGACGCTGCGGTCACGATATGAATCGGAACGGGCGATTCGTCGCCCTCCACGCGCTTCTCACCTAATTAATCGCAAATCGAATTAGTTAAATTCCGTTCCACCAGAACCGAAAACACGTATACGAACACGAAAAGAAACTCAAACGATGAAGATACTATGGCATCATAAAATACACGATCGAAGTGTTAAACAGTTGGAAATCAAAAGTTTGGGAGTTATCGGAATTTTTTTCTTTTTCTTTTTAATGTTGTGGTTCGAGAGAGAAAGAGTGAAATGAAGAAAAGGAAGCCCTAAATCGGTGGAAATGAAGAGTGACCTTGGTGAGAGGGAGACGGTGGATGAAGAGGAAGGTGTGTGAGAAAAAAGGAGGGAGAGGGAGAGGGAGGAGAAGAAGAAGCCATGTGATTGGGAGTGAATGTCCAACCACATCACACACTTCGCTCTTCTAAGCTTGCTCTGCACTCTTCTCTACTCGCTCTCTTTTTCCTGTAGAAGAAATGAGCACTGTTTTCCGTCCAATATTCAACACTTTTAACGCTGCGTTTCGGAAAAGAAAAAAAGTAAGAAAAATGAAAAACCGCAAGTGTGATTGTAATGCACCAGAATAATATATATATAAATTTTATATGTTATTTTCATAAAAAAATTATCTTCAAAAATTAGAATTAAATATGTTTATATTCTTCTCTTTTTTTTTTTCTTGGTCTTTAGTCTTTATTTTTTAAACTGGTTATTTTGACTTTCAAATTTTAAAAATATGTAATTTTAATTATTTTATTAATTTTATAAAAATACGTAAATATTATTCAATATTATATTTAAGTATAAATAATTATTAAAATTATATTTATTTTTTTATCAATTTTATTAAAATAAAAGTCATTATAAAAATATTAAATTTAAATATAAAAAATACTACTTAACATATTTTCATAAGTTAGAAAATAAATTGATTAATTTAAAAATATAAAGAAAAAAATAATTTAAATAAAAATATAAGAACAAAAACTTTTTAAAAAAAAATTATATATGATATCTAATATACTTATTTTAATTGGTAAATATTATTAAAATTTTAAAATTTCTTTTTATTTAAATGACATACATAATAATATGTAATTACTTAATTAAAAAAAATTATATGAATATGTTTTATTTTAATAAAGAATAAATTTTAGTTTAATTAAGTTTTCAAAATTTATAAATAAAAAAATTATTTTTTATTATTTTAAAACTATTATATTTTAGAAATTTATCTTTAGAAAATTTTTTACTTTTTTTCTATGATATTCACATATTCTTTATTTTTTTTTAGAATTCAAAGAAGAAAAAAAAATATTTTTATGAATTTTTAAAAGGAGTATTTTAAGAACAAGTTAAAACATTATTAACTTAACTTTATTTGTTGAAAATTTATATAGATAAGGGAAGTTGGTTGAAAGTTAAATTTTATTATAATACTCAAGATAAAGGACTTAGATTGTGGAAATATGATGTGGTCACTTTACTTGAATTATGTTTGAGTACTTGTGTGTTGAAATATTTATGTAATGTTGAAGTTATAAGTTGTATTAATAAATTGATGATTTCATTGTAATTGAACCCAAGTATATAATTATGATTAGTAGAAAATATGAATTTTAGATTGAGTGAAGATAAAACATTGCTTTTGAACATTAATAATTGAGTATATTTACATTCATGATTTGATTTTATGATTTGAAAAATATTGAGTTAAGGTAATTACATAAATTGATATTATTTTAGAGGAGATAAATATGTTGATTCTATGAGGAAATGATTTTAGTTAGTAAAAAAGGATTTAAATTGAAAAGGTTGAGTTTTTTTGGTAGAAATCTGGTCATTTATTGCTTTAAAAAGTTTTTTACTTAAGCCGAATTCATGAGTTTGGTCTTAGTTTTGATTTTCATTTGAGCAAAAAATTCTTATCTCAACAAAAAAATTATTTTCACTTAATTATGAAATTTTATTTAAATAAATTGTAAATATTTTATATTTTGAAGAATTTAAAAATGTAATAACTTTAGTATTTGGATATATTTTATTAAAATGTATGAATAAATAATATGTGTAAGTTTATTTGGCTTGTTATAATATATATCATTCATAGGAATAAAATTTTATTCCATAAGAAAGTAGGTGATATCCAAAGAATAAACAAAATATCCATAAGAAATAATATACTATTTAATAAAATGAGATTTTTTTGGACAAAACATCTCAATATATGATTTTACTAATTTTGATCTTTTCAATTGCATCCTACAGAAGAAATAATAAATAATGATGAAATTAAATCTATACTTAATTTCTAATATTCACCACCAAATATTTAGTAAGATTTCATAACTGATTTTAAAATTTTGAAATAACATTCATAATTGATTGCTGATGGTAAAACTAGTTTGGATTTTTTTTATAATTATAATCGCTAATTTTGTAGGTACTCCACTCTTTTGTTTTGAGTGTTCAAATTCTCCCTAATTTTATGTTCTAATAAATAGTTAATAGTTAATTGATTTTATAAATTTAAACGTGAAGTTCAACAAATTTTTAACTATATTTTATTTTTAATTTTTAAATCTTTTAACATTTAATACATCAAATTAATATCGTTACGAAGGAAGGTTCTATTATTTGATTCTCATCACTTTTTCTAGGTAAGTTGTATTTTAGATGAATTAGTAAAAGAGTAACATTTTTTTATATGGTGTTGATGAAATTTTTAATGAATCTAAAAATAGAAGTTTTAAAATGAATTGTCATATATTAAAGCATTTTCTTTTAAATTCTATCGCTTGTGGAGAATAATATGGAGGAGATTTCTGTAAAGATACTAACATTGATGCAAAATAGGTTTATAATAATATCTTTTAATAGTAGTTATTAATATAGAAAAATTCAATATTATTTTTATAATTAAATTGAAATTTTGAATGACATTCTATTTTTTTTAATATGAATCAAATAGACATGATCAATTTATATTTTATAATTATATTTTGTAAAAAATATTAATATTAATAAAATAAATTATTAATTTACAAATAAAGTATAATGTGTAATTATACTTTATATTATATCAAATTTAGCACACAGAAAAAACAATAAATAGACATTTATATTTTATATTATAATAATTTAAAAATTAAAAATTAAAAAATAACGCAACAAATGGACATTTATTTTGTTGTAATTATATTTCATATTATAATAAATTTAGAAATAAAAAAAAATCATACAATAAATAAACAATAATATATACACTATTATATTTTTACTATAATGAAATATTTATTAATAAGAACAAATATTCATGTTATTATATTAGTTTTATACACAAATTTTATATAATTTTAAAAACAATAATATAATATATGCAAAATTATTATTTTTTAAATAATAATACTCAAACATGTTATCATTAATAAGGATGGTATGATTCTCTCCAACTATTTTTCTCTGTTGTTGTCTTCTATCATTTATTAATTATTAGATTTGTTTTTCCTAATAGTTTAAATTAATTATATTATTAAATAAAAATCATTTTAAAAATTTTACACATAATTAGAATTATAACATATTTAAACACATATTTTATTATTTGAATAAGAATTAAAAATAGAAAAAAATTAAAACATAATTCTTTCGTATTTATTTATATTCATCTATTAATATAATTATTATTTAAATATTTTTAAAATATTTAAAAAATAGTCACGATAATACATTTTTCTAAGCAATTTTTTATATGTTTTATTTTTCTTATATTTATTTTTATTTTTTATTTTTCCGAATTATTTCTCTTGGTACCATGTGATTTTTTATTTTTCTTTTGTTCTTTATATTATTTTCTTATTAAAAAATAATATCACAAGATTTTTTTCTATAATTTTTTTAAATAATAATATAAATAAATTTTTATTTTTTATAATTCTAGGATTTTTGTACTCCAAACCAAATACAAGAAGATTAAAAATCAAAATTAGATATGATTTATTCTGTAAAGACCCTATAATAGTTAGACTAAGTGAGATAGTGAGTTTAAGTTGTGAAAGGGTGGAGTTATTCAGTAAATTTTTAAAAAGAATTATAAATAAAAGAATCAAACCCTTCAACCTTCATTATTTCAAATCCACCATTTCTCTAAAATTCTTTTCTCTCAAATATCTCTCTACTTTCTCTCTAACCTATCTTCCTTCTCTCTCATCCTTTTCAAGATCTGAAGGCACCAAATCGAAACTTGTGAAAAGTAGAGCACATCCTTTTTGGGTAAGTTTTCTTACTCTACTCCTCTTTTTACCCAAACTGTTTTGCCTTGCTTGTGGGCTTTGCTCCCCTTGCATGTAGACCTTTTCTCATCAATATGACTCTATGCTACCTTAGGTTCTTAGTGGTGTGTTTGGATTGTGAAACAAATATTTGGATAACTAGTTAGAGCATAGAGAACTTTGCACTTTGGAGTTGAGAAAGAGGGATTTTAGAGTTAAAATAGGTAAGGGAAGCTAGCTGTCTTTTTTTTTTTTTTTTTTAAGTTGGAATGGATTATGGAATTAGGATTATATTCTTGGTAGAAAAGTTAATTGATATCCTGATATTGCTCAACTATTAGGGTATTGGAATCTATTGAGGTTGTGGCTTTTGTAAAATTAAGGGTTATTTTTAAGCAAAAAAATTATGTGAAAGGGTTAGATTGACTAGATTTTATTTTTTAGGGTCAAATCATGCTTCATAACACAACTTCATTGTGTAGAAGTCGTGCTTCATAGCACGACTTTGTAATTTTTTTTTATAAAAAAAATACACTGAAATCGTACTTGATAGCATGACTTCAGCTTTCCAAGTTTTTTTTTTTTAATTCATCTCAAGTAATCTCCAAGAAGTACAAAACACCTCCGTCAGCGTTGAGGGAACTGATTTTAACAAGGTTGTTTGCTGAAAAAAACGAAGACTTCCAATTATTGATCAACCCTTCATCAACTATCACAAAACCCTCCACATATTTAAATCTCTCACTCCCTACTTTCCCATTCAAAGAAATCAGATACTCCTGATCCTTACAAAACCTTCCAAAATTCGAATACATCCATCCAACCTGGTCATTCTTCAACACACACACACATATGTCTATATATATATATATATATACATATATATATATATATATATATCCCTCCGGGGACATCCGATAAAATTGGAACACACACACACACATATATATATATATATATATATATATATATCTTACACTAATAAAATTTTAACACCACATTAACAAAAAAAATATGAGATGGGGATAGTATTTTTTATTCGTTAACAGAAGTTACTAAATTGGATTAGAGAATATCCTCGCAAATGAGAAATCCAGCTTTATATTATTAGGAGAATACCCAAACCATCCCTTCGAAAACAACGCTTCTTAGGTTTTGTCGCTGTTGTGAAGAAAAATTTCTGAAAAGATGTATTGTGTGCCCCTCGTGAAGTTGTGCTTATAAAGATGAATTTAAAAAAAACTGAAGTCGTGCTATCAAGTACGACTTCATTTATTTAAAAAAAAAAGTAAAGTTGTGTTATCAAACATGATTCGTGTATTTAAAAAAAATTACAAAAGTCGTGTTATGAAACACCACTTCGACACAATAAAGTCGTGCTTCATAGCACGACTTAACCCTAAAAAATAAATCCGGTCAACCTAACCCTTCCAAGTAATTTTTGCTTAAAAATAACCCTTAACCGTAAAAAGCCGTAAAACTATTATTTGGGAGATTCTGTGTACTGAATTATTCCTTTTATAGGTGTTGCTGTGATTTAACTAAGAACTGCATTGTTTGAGATGATGAACTTACTAAAGTGTGAGATTGCTTTGATTAGATGATTAGAACTCTAGTTTGATGATATGTTGTATGTTATGTATGCTGGAGTTTGATTTTTGGATGGTGCGGGAAATGGAATGTGTAGGTTTAATGAAATTGCATGAGTGAACTTTGATTAAGATATATTTCGTTTTGTGATTCTAGTTCATTCTGTCATGTTTCCATTGAGAATCTGGGAAAGTGGTCTTCATGAAAGTTGAAGCCCCAAATATTAGCTATTCAATGGCTTTTATTTCACAAGAAAATGATGTGTGTAGCTTAAGTTTTGATTTTTTTTTTTGTAATTACAAGTCATGCTGTCAAGAGCATTTTCACTTGAGCGAAAATGGCTCGCTTGAGCAAAAATTGTATTTTCGTGAGCAAGAATCTTTTACTTGAGCGAAGATGCTTTAGACTTGAGTTTTCCTCTCGGGAATATTTTCGCTTGAGTGAAATTTCCTCGCTTGAGCGATAATTGTATTTTAACTTGAGCGAAAGTGTTCTGCTTGAATAAAAATACCCTGAACTTGAAAGTTTGGTAACTTAAAAAACAATGAATTTAAAGTGATTTGAGGGGTGAGATATAAACTTGAATGTATAATGAAATGAAGGACATTTATGTTGGCATGAGGCCTTGGTGTATGTTGAAATGGTGAGTTATATTTTGGCATGAGGCCTTGGTGCTTCTATTGAGGGGAGTTTGATTTTTCATATGAGCATGATGTTGGTAATGTAGTGTGTATGGATTTAGGGATATGTTATAGGGTATCTAGACCTTAATGACTCTTTAAGTCACATAGACTAAGATTGTCATGTGGTGAAGGTCGATAGAGGTCTTACTAATTATCTTTATGATAGTTGGTGAGACTACCCTGATGTGAGATAGGTGTAGTGATGTTTTGTGGGTGATCCTGGGGTGAAAAAGACTTAGTGGTCAGCCGATTAGACTTGTGATCCTAGAGTACACATCAAGTGTTAGCCCTAGATATCCAAAATTCATATAATCTTCCGGAAGGCGTCGGTCTTGATTATGATTTAAAGGTGTAAAGCCTTTGGTGGACTCTTTCACTTGTGTGAAATTATGTATGCTTCTAGATTAATGGTTTTAAATAAATTTTATGGTTCCATCTTATTTTCACTAGTTTACCCTTTTATGTGTGTTAGGATTTTTTTTTCTTTACCAGCAAGTGCACTGGATCAGTGGTAGTACAAAACAAGTGTCGTATCCTCAGGGACTTGTAAAATATTCAATAACAATTATGATGCCCTTTAAACTTGCCTTCTTTCAAAGAGATTTAATTCTGATTTATATCTATTGATACAAGAACTGTTTAAACACTTAATAGAAATTAAAATTACTGAGTTCAGATAATGTATTGAGAATGAATTTCACTAATTTCCTCCTTCTGTACCTAGTGTTCAATGTTATTAACTCCTGAATTTCCTTCTAAACAATTCCCTACTTAGAATTTCTAAAGATTATATCAAAACAGTCAATTCCTTGCACCATTAAAATAAAATCTCTACATTGAGCACAAGGTTAAATTAACTAAAGGACTCAAACCTATTCCTAGCATTCATGTCCAGCAATTGATCTGATTCAGAGCAGGTTTAGACTCACTTTTCCAACATGAATCCAAACAGAAATTAAGAGATGATTAAGCAATTCATCTTAGCATGGAATACAGAATCATACCAATAACATTGAATCACAAAATAGTATATATATACAATCACAAATTTATACAGCATAGTTAATCAGTTACGTTCATCTCAATACACAAAGAAAACTTAGCTGGTCATAATAATAAAGGCAAAATTAAAAACAGTTGCAAATTCCAGGTTGAATCTTGAATCTTCTCCCGTTGATTCAGACCTTCCTTCCTTGCCTCTGCGTTTTTATGAACACCCAAGCTTGCTTTGTTCGAAAAAATCCCCCAATCAAAGTTCCAATTTGTCCATTTATACGTTCTCTATTTTAATGAACCCTCGCTCAAGCTAGCATTCTTCGCTCAAGTGATGGAGAACTTCTTGCTGAAGAAATGAACCTTCGCTCAAGCTAGTGTTCTTCGCTCAAGCGAGATAGAGAACTTCAAGCTGAAGAAATGTCCTTTCGCTCAAGCAAGAATTATGTAGCTTGAGCGAAAAATACCTGAAACATTTTCTCGTTTCTGCTTCACTCGCTCAAGCGAGTATACCCTTCATTCAAGCGAGTGCATTCTAGAGGACCTCTTGCATCAACTTCCGCTCAAGCAGCCACAACGTCTGCTTGAGCAAAATATTGTCCTGTAGTGCTGAGTTGATCCTTTAATTTGTCTGTTCTTTGATTTCTTTCCTTTGATTAGTTGTTTTCTTTCAAATTGAGTATTTTTCTTCTACATACAAAAATATATATAAGTTATTCTAAATTGAGGTAATTTCCAATAGAATTCAAATATAATAAGTTGTCAAGTGTCCCCAAAGGCAAAGATTTTCGCTATATTTTTCCACTTAACAACTCCCCCAACCTAGAATCTTGCTTGTCCTCAAGCAATGTGGTACAACGTTCAATCCTAAAACAAAACCAATTAATCTCGAACCAAATTGTGCAGTTGAGTGAGTTAAGATGGATGATTAAAAATCATTGATCAGTGTTATCACTCACCTTAAAGCATCATGCAAGATTTAATTACCTGAGGGTATTGATTCAAACAGGGATGATAATCACAACTTCAAATGAAACCAGATGCAAATATATATTCCAATTTCAAAGATTAACAATAGGATCAATTCATTAAACTATATGAAGAAGCATTCTCTCTCAAGCAATTGATATTTGCAATCACATTATCTCTCAAGGGTGAGTGTTTTCTCTCATTCACATACTTTATTCAAGTAATTTGACATTGCTTTTCATCTTTACACAATCATACTTGCAAAGTAAGACTTGAATCTTAAGGTCTTTAAGGCTTGTAATGAGGCTTAGGTTAACAAGAATTTCATGGTTTTTCTTGGATAACAAAACATTTGAAAGATTGAAGACATATGACTATATCTTGTTTGTCCTTTTTCCTCAAGTAACACCTTCATTTCAGATTTACTTCCCATGCAATCTTCTTTCATTTTCTATTTTCTTTCACAAAGTCTCTCTCTTTTTCTATTTAACACTTGAGAGACTGTCCTTTAACTTTTATAGTCTTTAAGATTATTTTTCTATTTCTTGCCTTACTTAACTTTTGATTCCATCACCCTCTTTCTCATTTAATGTTCTTCAATCTTTCAAATAGAGTTAAGGGTGGTTGTTCTGTTTGAGGCTCAAATCTAGGTTTGGCAATTGTTTACATATAGAGGCTCAGGTTCAAACAGGTTTTCAGCATTTCATTCAGGTTGGCTATTTGGCTTTGAGTTCACTAACCTAACAAAATAATCTTGCCTCAATCATTTTCAAGTCTTTTCTAAGCATAACAATCATGAAGAATCAAGCAATACCTATTACCATCATGCAGTGTTAGAATTGTATTCACTCAAAGTGTTTGGTTGCACTCTACTCATTGGCTCAAAGCTTACTTCTTCAATGTAGTTAAATTCAAGTTCCCAAGGTTAATTACTTTTCATGTTTATACTTTCACATCCTAGTCTCCTTGTTATTGATCAACTCAGCTTACCTTATTGACTCAAAATCCTGAGAACAAATTTTTTTTTTCATTGTTCTAATTTTGAATTCAACATGCCATCAATGATTCTTTTTCAACCAACTTAACTCAATTCATTCACAGTTTGCAAAAAATTTTACCTATCACTAACTTTCATAGCCAAAATATTAATTATAAATTAACTACCTAAAGCATATTACTGACGAAATTCCAAACTACCTATTAGAGTCTATGCATAAAAAGAAACTGAATCATAAAAACGGTTTAAAGCTAAAATTAAAACAAAAGAACCCGGTCAATCTCCTTCACTTGTCTCATCTCCTACTGTCTCCATTTCTTCATCTTCCTCTTCATCATCTCCTTCATCATTATTTTCTTCTCTTGTCTCATCTCTTTCCCCATCATTTCCTCTAATATCCTCTTCATTCTCACTCCCCCTGGAAAAATTGGACTGTCCCTAGGCCATTGTGCCAATGCAGTGAACTGTTGTGGAGTTGGCCATGGTGAGGGTTGTTGAGAAAACTGGTTTGAAAAGTGGTAGAAACTCTCATTGAGGCTAACTTGACCTCGGTGATTGGCAGCTTGTTGATTCTCCAAATGGATCATGTGAAGCTCGAGTTTCTTCAGATGTTCTACCAATTGTGCTTGCTATGAGTCATGGGGATATGAAGTAGATGATGGTCCTAGTTGCTCTGAAGGTTGCTGCTGCATTTCTGTCTCAGCGATGAATGTCCAATTTTTCAGTATGTTGTATCTTTGCTGCCTTTCTTCATCTCTGAATAGCGTACTGTCCCAATGTATTTCAGGTTCTTCCGTTCTGGGTCTTTTTCAAGCAACTTTAGAGGAAGTGCTTGCTTGTTTGCTTCTTTTGGATGTCATTTGCAAACAATAATTTATGATTTGCTCCAAACAGTCAGATATAATTAAACAGTTCATAACAATATTTTAATCAATTAGAAAATCTAATTCTTTCAAACTCAAAAGGCATTGTGATTAAATCCATTGGTTACTGCAACACAAAGCCAAAAACACAGATCCAGGGATATACACAAAACACAGATACAGAGAAATACACAAATACACAGACATTCAACAGTTTGGAGTCATAACTTAAAATTTGCACTACAATATAAAAACAGATGGGGTTTCAAAATTGCAAAATCAATGTCCCACCATTTCAAAAATTATTCTTCGCTTCTCAAGCGGTGAAACCAGTGTAAATCCCTAATTGATGAACCCTAAAACGTAACCCAAAATTCCATGTTGCTATATATGAACAAGCATTCTATGAGAAAAACCAACACAAATCGAAACAATACACAACACAAGCTACTGCTACCTCTCTTAGCAGCACAATGCAAGTTATTAGGAATCGAGACTTACAGTGAACTGGAAGATTGAATTGAGAACGAATAAACCAAATCCAAAAATGCTAGAGTGGGAAAACATGTTATTCGAAGATGGGATTTGTAAAGATTGGCTCGCAAATTTGAGAGAAAATTTGGGAAATTTTTGTGTTAGGGTTCGAAATTGGGAAAAATGGAATGTTTGTAAGTGAAAAAATTTGACCTAATCCCTTTTTAAAATCGAATTTCGAACACTTTCGCTCAAGCAAAAATCTATCACTTGAGCAAAATTAAACCTGAGTGCTATTCTTCTTTCTCCAGAAATTTTTGCTTGAGCGTACAAAATTTCGCTTGAGCGTACAAAATTTGCTTGAGCGTAGATAATCTCGCTTGAGCGTACTTTAACTAGTGAGTCTTTCAAATATTTTCGCTCAAGCGAAATTGAACGTCGCTTAAGCGACCATATCAGTTAAATTTATGGCTCTTTTTTTCTAGTTTGTTCGATTAAGCGAAACTTGATTAACTTGAGCGAATATATAAAGAAAAATGAACCTTGAAATTATATGCTCAAGTGAAAATGTCTATTCAAGATCACTTCAAAACTTAGTTTTCCCTCATTGACTGAATTTTTTTTTTTCAAAAGATTTTTAAAACACAGCTAACATATGACCATCAGCTAGTTGAAAACTACCTAACATAATGTACATAAAGCATAGTAAAGACTTCAAATAGAAACTCAAAACACTGGGTTGCCTCCCAGGAGCGTTTGTTTAACGTCTTTAGCTCAACGGCTGTGTAATTAAGGATCATTAAGTTGAATGATGATGGTGAGCCTCTCAACTTCACCTCCCAGATAGGCTTTCTATCTTTGACCATTTACTATCCAGCTTCTTTCGGTTGCTAGATCCTCTATCTCCACTGCTCCGTAAGGTTTGACATTCATCACAACAAAGGATCCTAACCATTTGGATTTAAGCTTCCCAGGAAAAAGTTTCAACCTGGAGTTGAACAAAAGTACAAGCTGGCCTAGGTGAAAATTTCTTTTGAGAATCTTCTTATCATGGTAAGCTTTAACCCTTTCTTTATACAACTTTGAAGACTCATATGCATTGAGCCTCATCTCTTCCAACTCATGTAGCTGAAGTTTTCTTTTTTCTGCTATCCTTTAGCATTAAAATTCAAGAATTTCAAGGCCCAGTATGCTTTATGCTCCATCTCCACTGGTAGGTGACAAGACTTACCATAAACAAGTTGAAATGGGGAAAGTCCAGTAAGAGATTTATATGCAGTCCTGTAGGCCCAAAGTGCATCATCCAACTTGAGAGACCAATCTTTTCTTGTGGATGAGACAGTTTTCTCTAGAATTCTCTTGATTTCTCTGTTTGAGATTTCTGTATGTCCATTAGTTTGTGGATGATAGGGTGATGCCATCTTGTGCTTGACCCCATAGTGTTGTAGACATTTTGGAGTTGTGTATTGCAAAAATGTGAACCCCCATCACTGATTAATACCCTTGGGGTGTCAAATCTACAGAATATGTTCTTTTTGAGAAACTTGATAATAGTCTTTGCATCTACCTTTGAAGTTGCAACTGCCTCCACCCATTTAGAAACATAATCAACTGCTACTAAAATGTATTCGTTTGAAAATGAGGACGGCAGTGGGCCTATGAAGTCAATCCCCCAACAGTCAAACACCTCCACTTCTAGCATGATGTTTAAGGGCATCTCATTTCTCTTTGACATTCCTCCTGTTCTCTAGCAATTGTTGCATTGTTGTACATAACTGTGAGCATCTTTGATGCAGTTCGTTCTCCATTAAAATGCCCACCATAGGGAGATCTATGACAGTGCCAGAGAATGCTTTGGGCTTCCTCCTTTGTCACACATCTTCTCAATAAATTGTCACTCCTTATTTTGAAAATATAGGGATCATCCCACACATAGCATTTTGCATCTTAAAAGAATTTTTTCTTTTGATACCAATTAAAGTCCTCAGGCACAATCCCTGCAGCTTTGAAATTTGCCATGTCTGCAAACCATGGTCTTTCTTGAATGACGAAAAGCTTTTCATCAGGAAATTCTTTTTTAATATCATGCTCCTTCATAGTCACCTCTTTATTAATCAATCTAGATAGATGATCTGCAACAAGATTCTCACTTCCCTTTTTATCCTTGATTTCCAAATCAAATTCCTGTAACAATAACACCCATCTAATCAATCTTGGTTTTGGGTCTGGTTTAGAAAACAAGTATTTGATAGCTGCATGATCTGTGTATACAATAACTTTTGATCCTATTAAATACGGTCTGAATTTTTCCAAAGCAAACACTATTGCAAGTAATTCTTTCTCTGTTGTGGCATAGTTAATTTGAGCTTCATTCAGAACCTTACTTGCAAAATGTATGACATGAAGAGTTGTAGCCTTTCTCTGACCAAGTACAGCCCCTATAGCATAATCACTAGCATCACAGTTTAATTCAAAATCACGATTCCAATCAGGTGTTGTAATGATGGGAGCTGAACACAGTTTGTTTGATAGTTGAGAAGGCCTGTAGGCAATATTCATCAAAACTAAACTTTTTGTCCTTATTCAACAGGTTGCTAAGTGGTTTTGCAATCCTAGAGAAGTCTTGAATGAATCTTCTATAGAACCCAGCATGTCCAAAGAAACTTCTTATGCCTTTCACATTGGTTGGAGGTGGCAGTTTTGAGATAATTTCCACCTTGGCTTGATCTACTTCAATACCCTTCTCAGAAATTTTATGGCCAAGCACGATCCCTTCCTTCACTTTTCCCAATTGAGAACCAGATTTGTTTCAACACACCTTTTTAGAACTATATCCATATTTTTCAGACAAGAATCAAATGACTCAAAATACTGGAAAGTCATCTATGAAAATTTCTATGCTTTTCTCTACCAAGTCTGAAAATTTCTATGCATGCATCTTTGAAAAGTTGTTGGAGCATTGCATAATCCGAATGACATCTTTCTGTATGCAAAAATACCAAAGGGACATGTAAAAGCAGTTTTTTCCTGATCTTTAAGATCTACTGCAATTTGATTATAACCAGAATAACCATCAAGGAAGCAGTAGTAAGCTTGTCCAGCCAACCTTTCCAACATCTGATCCATGAAAGGGAGTGGAAAGTGATCCTTTCTTGTTGTTTGATTTAACTTTCTATAATCTATGCACATCCTCCAACCTGTGACAGTCCTTGTGGGAATCAATTCATTTTTCTCATTGCGTATCACTGTCATTCCTCCTTTCTTAGGAATAACCTGGACTGGACTGACCCATGTACTGTCTGAGATTGGATATATCATACCGGCTTCAAGCAACTTTATTACCTCTTTTCTTACCACCTCTTTCATTGTGGGATTAAGGCGCCTTTGAGGTTGAGCTACAGGTCTGTAGTCTTCCTCCATTAAAATCTTATGCATGCAATATGAGGGATTGATTCCTTTCAAGTTAGATAGTGTCCAACCTATGGCTCCTTTATTAGCTTTTAGTACCTCAATCACCTTATGTTCTTCTTCTGCTGAAAGAGAATTACTGAGTATGACCGGTTTACCTCCATCATCTTTAAGAAACACATATTTTAAGTGAGATGGTAGCTGCTTTAATTCTATCTTTGGAGGCTAACAAGATTCTTCCTTAGTCAATTCTTGTTTTTGAACTATAGTATGAGCATTTCCTTAGCTCTATCTAGTGCTAACAAGCAATTTCTTATTTCTTCCTCTTCCTTAAAAGCTACAGTGGAGTTCAGTAATGCCTTCATTAAAGGATCTACAGTGGAAAAATTTTCTCGAACTTCTAAACAACATTCATCAATTTCATCAATTCTAAAGCACTCTTTCTTGTCATTTGGATGTTTCATGGCCTCAAAAACATCAAAATTAACCTCATCATCTTGCACACGCACCTTCGACTCCCCATTGTCTACATCAATAATTACCTTGACCGTTTTCATGAATGGTCTCCCAAGAATAAGAGGTACTTCAACATCTTCTGGCATATCCATTACCACAAAGTCAACTGGAAAAAGAAACTTATCAACTTTTACTAGTAAATCCTTAATTACCCCGTGTGGATATTTTACTGATCTATCAACTAGTTGTAGAGTCATTCGAGTAGGCCTCATCTCTATCTCTCCTATCTTCTTTACCATTGACAAAGGCATGAGATTAATACTAGTTCCAAGATCTAATAATGCCTTACCAACTATAAGATTTTCTATTGTTACAGGCAGAGTAAAGCTTCCAGGATCTCTAGATTTCTGAGGTAGAGATTTTTGAATAATTGCACTACATTCAACTTCTAGCTCAATTGTTTCTTACTCATTGAATTTCCTCTTCCTTGTCAACAATTCTTTCATAAATCTGGCATAGTTTGGCATTTGTTCCATGGCTTCTGTAAATGGAATGTTGATCTGTAGTCGCTTCAGAATATCAAGAAATCTAGAAAATTGTCTTTCCTTATCTTTCTTTGATTGAGCATGTGGATAAGGTAGATTCCTCACAGGAGGAGTATTCACTTCTTTTTCTGTCATCCTCCTCTTATCACCTTCATTATCAATCTTTTTTATTTCCTCTTCCTTCTCATCCTTTTTATTCATCTCCACTTCATTCTCACTCTCATTTTCAACTGCATCTATTTTTTCTTCAACTATCTCTTTTTCTTTCTACAAGTTCTCACCTATCCCTCTGCCAATAACAGTGCCTCTCCTGGTTGTGATAGACTTACAATGCTCCTTAGGATTGACCTGTGTATTAACTGAAAATTTATTGTCTTGTTGTTCGGCTAATTGCTTCGCTAGCTGTCCCACCTACATTTCCAAGTTTCTAATAGAAGCATCCGTATTTTTCTGATTTGATGTAGAAACTTGCATGAATTGTGTGAGTGCTTCCTCCATCTTAGTCAACCTGTCTGGTTGGTATTATTGTTGATTTTGATATGGTCTTGGAGGAGGTTGTGTCTGAGATGTTCCTACATCTTGATTCCATCCAAAATACTGATTTGGATTGCTTCTCCAACCTGAAGTTTGGTTAAAGTTGTGAGTGTAATTATCTTGTCTCCTTGCATTGCTCATATAATTCACTTCTTCCTCCTGTTGTGGATCGACAATGGTACAATGACCATTTGGATGGTCTCCTGCACAAAATTCACATCTCAGTACTTGTTGAGACCTTGAATGTGAGGATGATCCCATTTGCATTTTTGACATCTGTTTCTTCAAATCTTCCATTTGTTGAGAAAGAAGTTTATTTTGAGTCAGGATTGAGTTCTGTGTATCTAATTCCAGAATTCCTTTCTTGGCAGGTGCATGTTGACTTCTATCATGATGTGCTTGATAGTCACTGGCTGCTAATGCATCGATTATTGTAATAGCCTCTTCTGAATCTTTCATCATCATAGACCCTCCTACAGACGCATCCAAGAACATTTTGGTTTGTGGCCTCAACCCATTACAGAACATGTTGAGTTGAGCTACATCATCAAACTCATGATTTGGGCATTTTCTCAGTAACGACTTATATCTTTCCCATCCTTCACAAAGAGGTTCATCAACAGCTTGAGAAAAGGTAGCAATGGCTGACTTTTCACTAATGTATCTAGAGGGAGGAAAAAATCTAGTCAGGAACTTTCTTTCTACATCTTCCCATCTAGTTAAACTCTGGTTTGGGTGAGATTGCAACCATGTTCTGGCCTTTCCAGTTAAGGAGAAAGGAAATAATCCGAGATAAACTGCTTCCTCATCCTCTCCAGGTACTCCCATAGTGCCACACAACTCATAAAAAGTGGATAAGTGATTATAAGGATCTTCATGATCCATCCCTGCAAACTGGTTGGAAGTTATAAGTGATACGAGAGCTTACTTCATTTCCACCCCTTTTGTTGGTCTGGCTATGCTAGAAAAGTGTCTTGGTCCAAGCTGATGAGCATACTCCCCCAATAATCTCCTTTGATTATTATAATTATGTCCTTCACCTCCTGGGTTTCCAACTGCACCAACATCTCCAGGATCAACCATTTGATCTGTTTGCTCTTGTTGAATAGAGATAGAAGTGGATGACTCTTCTTGCTGCTGCCTTTCCTTGTCTAACTTTTTCTGCTTTCTTGTTCTGCTGTTATTTCTCCTAGCTATCCTTTCAATCTCAGGATCAAAGAATAAATCCTCAACCTGATCTTTACCTCACATACAAGAAAAAGCTAGACAGGAAGATTAGCCTAAAAAGAAAGAATTATCCACCAAAACTGAATTTACTAGTTCTCTACAATTATTCACAAACAGGTTTAAAGTTTATCAACAAAATTATTGAATATCTTAGCACAAGTCCCCGGCAACGGCACCAAAAACTTGTTAGGATTTTTTTTTTCTTTACCAGCAAGTGCACTGGATCAGTGGTAGTACAAAACAAATGTCGTATCCTCAGGGACTTGTAAAATATTCAATAACAGTTATGATGCACTTTAAACTTGCCTTCTTTCAAAGATTTAATTCTGATTTATATGTACTGATACAATAACTGTTTAAACACTTAATAAAAATTAAAATTACTGGGTTCAGATAATGTATTGAGAATGAATTTCACTAATTCCCTCCTTCTATACCTAGTGTTCAATGTTATTAACTCTTGAATTTCCTTCTAAACAATTCCCTGCTTAGAATTTCTAAAGATTATATCAAAATAGTCAATTCCTTGCACCATTAAAATAAAATCTCTACATTGAGCACAGGGTTAAATTAACTAAAGGACTCAAACCTATTCCTAGCATTCATGTCCAGCAGTGGATCTGATTCAGAGCAGGTTTAGATTCACTTTTCCAACATGAATCCAAACAGAAATTAAGAGATGATTAAGCAATTCATCTTAGCATGGAATACAGAATCAGACCAATAACATTGAATCACAGAATAGTATATATATATAATCACAAATTTATACAGTAGAGTTAATCAGTTATGTTCATCTCAATACACAAAGAAAGCTTAGCTGCTCATAATAATAAAGACAAAATTACAAACAGTTGCAAATTCCA
The DNA here is from genome assembly GCA_016859785.1 of Macrotyloma uniflorum. Lineage (NCBI taxonomy): Eukaryota > Viridiplantae > Streptophyta > Magnoliopsida > Fabales > Fabaceae > Macrotyloma > Macrotyloma uniflorum. The sequence continues at coordinate 956,972 of BDMB01000043.1, read as the reverse complement.
GGTTGAATCTTGAATCTTCTCCCGTTGATTCAGACTTTCCTTCCTTACCTCTGCGTTTCTATGAACACCCAAGCTTGCTTTGTTTGAAAAAATCTCCCAATCAAAGTTCTAATTCGTCCATTTATACGTTCTCTGTTTTAATGAACCCTCGCTCAAGTTAGCATTCTTCGCTCAAGTGATGGAGAACTTCATGCTGAAGAAATGAACCTTCGCTCAAGCTAGTGTTCTTCGCTCAAGCGCGAGATAGAGAACTTCAAGTTGAAGAAACGTCCTTTCGCTCAAGCGAGAATTATGTCGCTTGAGCGAAAAATACTTGAGAACATTTTCTCGTCCTTCGCTCAAGCGAGTGCATTCTAGAGGACCTCCTGCATCAACTTCCGCTCAAGCGGCCACAACGTCTGCTTGAGCAAAATTGTCCTGTAGTGCTGAGTTGATCCTTTAATTTGTCTGTTCTTTGATTTATTTCCTTTGATTAGTTGTTTTCTTTCAAATTGAGTATTTTTCTTCTGCATACAAAAATATATACAAGTTATTCTAAATTGGGGTAATTTCTAATAGAATTCAAATATAATAAGTTGTCAAGTGTCCCCAAAGGCAAAGATTTTTGCTATATTTTTCCACTTAATAGTGTGCATTGTGTTTTGGACTGCTATGATTATGCTTTGCATGGAAGTCGATAGTAGGTCTTCAGTGGAGCAGAATAGGAACTAGGAGTACCTACACCTTAAATGTTTTGGGAACTAGTAATATGACTCTTAGTTATTTGAAATTGTGAATTATTTTGGAGGTCAATAATAGAAATAATTTCTATCCTTTGTATATGAGGAAGACCTTATACTTAGATAATTATATTTCCATATTTCTTGGTATGTTACATATTTCATATTTCTAAATAAAAAAAATAAAAAATACAAAAAAAATAATAAATGAAAATAAATGAATTGTGTTTTAATTTTTTAAAATTCTTATTTAAATAATGAAAGAAGGATATTTTTGAATCTGCTATAATTTCAATTATGAGTAAAATATTTTAAAATGTTATTTTGTATTTTATTAAGTGATAATATAATTAATTTAAATGGTTAGATAAAATAAATTTAATAATTAAAAAATAAAATGAGAGAAGTAGATGAAGAGGTAGAAATCCAAAAAAGGATGATATCAAATCTTGCTTTATTTAGTGCTCTTTCCACTCCTTCCAACCATGAAACTTCAATGAGAATGAATGCCACGTCGACACGCAACAATCACTTTTTCAACGCGATTCGATAAGCAAATCCAATTAACATTTTTTATTATTTTAAGTTCTTTTTTTAATGGAATTAAACCAAATGACAACTTATCCATACAAAAACAATTTTTTATAAGTGGTCCTTCGATTAACCAATGAGTACTATTTGGATTTGGATTATCCACAATAAAAAAGCAGAAAAAAATTAGAAAAATTAAATTAAATACTCACTTCAAAGAGTAAATTTTAATGTAAATTTTATAAATTTATGTAATATTGTATAAGACAAAAAAACTTATTAAAAAAATGTATTATATAATTTTTAAGGTAACCTTTTATATTAATAAATATTAATTTTAATTTGCTAGTTTTTATTAATGAGAGATTTAAATCCAAACCTTTTATTTCCCTCCTTTCATTTCTACCACCAAACTTATTCTTTAAACAATAATTTTGTTTGGATATTACAAAAAAAATTACCTCAAAAAATTATATGGGAAGCTTAAAAGGATTTTTTTTTCACAACAAATCATAACTACATTCCATAATAAAAAACAAATTTTTTTATACCTTTTTAAGTAAATGACCAACTTAGTTACTAAAATTATATTTTTCGATTATATTCTTCATTGAAACTAAGAAAAACTCAAATAAATTCTTGTTTGTTTTAGTATTTAATTTGAAGTTCCTAAAAATTTACTGTTTTTTTTTTCTTTTGGTTTTTAAAGATGTGTTATTATTACCACTTAGGGTTTCTTTACTAGAGATCAGGATAAACAAAAATTAGGGACTTAAAACAAACTATAAAAAAATTAGAGACTTAAGTTTTTATTATTTTTAGAGACTAGAATGAAAATGAGATACAATTTCAGATATTAAATTCATTGTTTTTAGTTATTATTTTAAGCACAAGAATTATTTTACAAAAAAATTATAACAAAAATCTGAAATTTTAAGATTTCATTTTTTCTATAGTCCAGAGAGATAAACATGCCCTAATTGGTTTGGAAATTAGGAGGTGATTTTTTCGGACGAAAAATTTCGACCTAATTTAATTTGGTAGAACTACCAAGCCTAATTATATTTGAGGTAGCAGTTTTTGTTCATAATCACAACAGATAATTCGTGATCTGCATGCATGTTCAGTGGACACAATAAAAAAGCATTAAGCAAAATAATTTTAATCTAAATAATTAAGCAGAGAGAGTGTGTGGAGAGTAGAAAACTTTGACACAAAATGCTGATATGTGTTTAACTTTCAGATAGTTGTAATGATAAAAGTTGTATGGATAAAGTTTCTAAAATAATTTATAAAATTTGTATGACATTATATTTCTTATCTTCACTTATAATAAATATTTTTTAATATTTTCTGAGTTGTAAGTGTTCGTATTTTTATAATGTTGAGAAAATTTCATATTGACTAAAAATAAGATCAAACTATAATATATAAGTGAAGTGTAAATCTCATTTCTTGAATTGATTTTGGGATGAGTTAGACACTGATAATAACTTTTTATATGATATTAAAACCTGATTAATAAGATTGTTGAGCCACCATTCAAGTTGAGAATAACTTCTCAACATGAGGGGAGGGTGTGAGGTGTAAATCTCACATTTTGAACTGATTTTGGGAGTGAGTTAAACACTAATAATCACTTTTTACATATAACTTTAGAACACATATCTACAACGTAAAGAAACATAAAAGAAACACAATAACTAAATTTGAGTTAAAGTGAAAATCCCCACGACTCTTCTATATACTTGCAGTTTAAAGTGTTTAGATATTCACTAGAAAAAATTTAAATAAATTTATGCTTCATTTATTTCATTTAAGGTTCAAAAGATGTTTGATAAATTTGTTTATGATACTAAATAAAAAGCATACCTTTAAATGAAAAAGAAGAAAATAAACAAAATACTTATAAAAATTTTCATAAAAGAGACAATTTTTTCAAGACAAAACTTTAAAAGAAATTTAAAAAAAAAAAGTAAAGAAAGAAAAGATAAACCAAAATATTCAAGATGAATATTGACAAAAGATTCATATATATGAAAAAAAATCTTGAAAAAGATTCACAAAAGGGTAAAACTAAGCCATTTTGAATTACTACAAGATTTATGTTAAAATAACTCAAGAAAATTGACCAAGAAAGTTATCAAAAGAAAAAATCACAGATAGATTTAATTTGATTAATTCAAGGAAAAAGCAACCAAAATTTTTGTCCAACATCTTATAGTTCAAGAAAATTTTGTTTTAAAAAATTTTAATCACTTTATTTCACTTGTCTTTATTAATTTATTCATCATACTCTTAACTTTTTTCTTTTTTATTGTCCCTTTACATTTTTTTTTTATTTTTTTTTTTAAATTTCTAAACTTGTTACAAAGCAAGAACTAACCATTCTTGGATCTTTTGAATCTTTATATTTGTAAGTTTTAAATCAAATTAATAACAAGAAAATTTTCTAAAAAATCTTGTCATGGAAGTGACTTCTCTAAAATTGAGAGAACGATTAGTCTCTTTGTATGGATATTGTTTAAGTAATTTTCCTGTAAAGAAAATTGAAAAATAAAGATAAAAATTCAAATTGAAAAAATTAGAAATAAACTAAATTAATCAAGCAAGCAATTCATACCCATACAAGTAAGAACGGTCTCAACTAAATTATAAAAAATGAATACAACAACTTGATCAATGGATTATTATGAAAAATAAGATAAAAAACATGTATATAATATATTACAGTATTTTTGTCACAGAATTAATTAAGGAAAGATAAAAAAATCACAACTCAAGAATGAGTTTAGAAGACTAAAAACAAACCTATTTGAAGAGCACTTACTTGGAATGATGTAACACCTTTATGTTTGATTTGAAGGCAAAATTCTAATACCACTTAATGTAGTTCTCCTTGTACTTAGAAGGATTTATTAACTTGATGAAGGATTTGAAGCCAAAAATTTATCCAATAATTCGTAAGTTAATCTAATCAAGCCAAAAAAAAAAGAAAACAAGCTAACAAGGTAAAATTGAAAAAAAGTGGATCAAGGAAAAAAAATGGAGAACACCACATCTTAGAAGCATCTAGATAAATATCATTTTGATTCACCACTTAAAGAGATTCTCCGAGATAAAAACATAAAATTAAGAATATCAAATTTTCAAAACATCAAAATCTCACTAAAATGTTCATATTCTTTCAATTTGTGTAATTTGTACAAGGGAGAGACCCTTTATTTATATTGTATGATAAATGTTCAAGAAATTTCTAAAAATTGAAAAAAAAAAACAAATCAAACTAATTAATAGTAATGAATCCCTTAATAATCATAATCTTTATAATGATTATATAAATGAAGTTACAACTCCCTTAATAATGAATATGGTTAAGTTGATGATCTTACATAACTAAACCCTAAACCAAAATAATTATATAACCTCATGCATCTTCCTACTTCTTTCCTATTTTAGAACATTCCTCACAACATTAAAAAAAATTCTATATTTTATACAAATTATTATATTTTCTAATTTCTTCTTCAAGTTACTTTGACCTTTATTTAGTCCTATTTTTTATAAAGGTTTTTTTATTTCTTCTTCCTCTTTTTATTTTATCTTTTTTTTTTAATAAAGATTCTTGAAAATTTCTCTTCTTCAAAATTTACATCAATTCCTTAATAATACTTTCTGTAGTTCTAATACTATTTATTCGATTCAACATTTATTGTTAAACAAAATAATTACAGTGAATAATTAAAATATAATTTTTTATTTAAAGACATAACAATTTGAATGTTATAATTTAATTATAACTTAATATATTCAACTTCTATCACAAAAATAATTAATCACATAATTAATATAATATATCATAATATTCATCCTAAAAGCCTTAAAAAAATATCTTTAAAAATACTATCTGAATTATATATAATTTAATCAATAAAAAAATATATTTATTTTACTAAAATTTTCTTAATATCTTCGAAACATAAATAATGACAGAAATAAGAAATAGTGACTTTTAAATACTTTGATAACAAAGTGAGTGTTGTATATAATAATAATAATTTTTATATATATATATTAATATAATTTATATATTATTAATATATTGGTTAAATTTTTTTTCTCATTTAGTCATAATCATAAGTTTCTAGTTAAATAATCTATTTATACAACATATAAGTATCTAATCAATGTGTTGATTGATCAATTTGTTTGATATATATTTTAAAAAAATACATTTTATGTCTTATTTATCCATTTTAAAATAATTTTTATCACTTTTTATATAAATTTATCATAAAAGAGGGTAAGATACTTTGACGTCACTTATTAAATAAAACAATAATCAGAAACCAACCAAATCATTGTTATTGAACCATTGAGTGACTGTTTAAAAATAATTGTTACTGGGAAAATAATCGTTTACTTATTAATTTTCATAAAATTAAGAAAAATTAAAAACTACTGTCTCAAGTTCAACAAAATATATGTTTTTCATTTTATTTAAACTAAAATATATTTTTATTAGGTTTAGGCGTGTTTGGCTTCCTTTCAATCAAAGAAGAGAACGGTACGGAAATTACAGCTGGGGTAGGGTAGGTATCCTTTGAAAACTTGTTATCAATATAATTTATTTATTTTAATAACCTACTTTTCTAATATAATTTTAATATTAAATCTAAGTCTTATCTTTATATCTGGTCGGTATAATACCTGTTCAACATTGATTTAAAGTATAATTTAAAATAGTTATTATGAAAATAATAACTTTATTATATATTATAATTTACGATTGATATAAAAAAATTTATTTCGTACTATTAATATATTTTAAAATTAATCTAAAAATATATTTTAAGTATATTTAATAATTTTAAATCAATTAACTTTAACCTTAAAATAAAGGTAGAAAATGTTTTCAAAATCCTATTCTAAGGAAAATTTAATCTACTTTATAGATTCACGAGCAATCTAAACTATTTTTTAGTTGAATCTTGAAATTGTATATTTTTAATTGAATTTTTTTTTGTCTAATCTTTATTATATAAAAGTACCAAAATTTTTTAATGAAATTCTTTAATTCAGTATTATAATTTTTATAAAATTATATGAAATAATATAAGTAAATTTTGAACCTAATTTAATATATTGATATTAAAATAAAGTTTTCTTATCTTACTTTATTTTATTATTTTAATACTCCGTATCAATATAAAATATACTTTTACAAACTTCTTCTTCCAATAATTTTATTATAAACTTACATAACTGTCTCAAACAGTTTGTTTTGAGTAACAACATTTAAACGAGAAAAACCACTTAAGAAAATAATAAAAATCCAAAAATTCAATTTAAAAACATAATTTAAAATCATGAAATAGTTTAACAAACTGCAGGTGAATTTAATCTGAAGAAAAAAAAGTGGTTTATTTTATTTTAAAACACAAAAAGCTAGTTAATTTTAATATAGTAAAATGATAGTAAATGATAATAAATAGAAAAAGGAAAAGAAGAAAGAACAATCTAGGCAAGAAAATCTAAACAAGTGTAGAGATATGCTGTAGTGGGGCCCACAAGACCGCACTTTTTTTCCTCTTCTATTTCTCTCTTTCTATAACCTCGGAACGTTGTCTGAGAAGAATCCCTAACTCATCTGTTCCGTTTTTTTTTTTTTCCGTAATCATAGTTCGTTGCCCCATCAATCTTTCCCCATCTGGGTTCCCCTTGGATTTTGCTTCCAGATTCGATTCAGATTTTCCTTCTCTTTTTCTCTCTCCGTGTGCAAATAAGATAAGAAAAAGAAGAGATTTTGAGATAGGATATGAAGAGAGGGAACGAGGATGAGAAGGTAGTGGGGCCAATGTTCCCGAGGCTGCATGTAAATGATGCAGAGAAAGGAGGGCCAAGAGCACCTCCAAGGAATAAGATGGCCCTCTATGAACAGTTCAGTGTTCCCTCTCAGAGGTTCAATCCACGCCTTCTGCCACTCAACCCAAATTCATCTTCTAACTTAGTTGCTCCACCAACTTCCTCAGCCCAGGTGAGGATTGGTTGTTTTGGATTTGTTCTTCATTCACTTTTGTTTTTTGTTAGTTGGAAAATGTTTGTGTTGTTGTGATTTAGTTTCTTAACTTGCTCTTAGCTTGAGATTATTGGAAATAATTCAAGTCTCACTTCAATTAGACATAAAACCTCAAAATAGTTTATGATTAGGGGTAGCCCTTATCTCATAAATCAGTTTTGCAGGTTGAGTTAGGTCAAATCTCAAATTCTAAGATAATATGAGAGCCTAATTTAATAACATATTTCAATAATTATTCTTGGGTTTTTGTGTCTCCTGAAATCAGATTGAGTTAAACCTAAATTGAGAAGAAAGATGAGGAATAGCAATTTAGGGGATTCTTAATAACTAACCTTTTTATGATATGCCTAGGAGTTTGTTATTTTAGTATAAGATTTGAAATAACTTGTGTTGATTTGATCATGAAAAGAACATCAAATTCGTCAATCTTTTAACGAGGTCAGCCTTTTTTTTTTCTTTTTACTGAAATGGAAGTGCTATTGTATCACTATTTTGTTTGCCATCCCAACTATGTTGAGGCATAAGAGGATACACATGTTGGCAATTACAGGGACTAAATTGTAAGGGGTTCAGTTCCCATCTTAATGAGTAAATACGCCAATAATTTAAGCTGTTTGGTGAAGGTTTATAAATGGCTTCCTGTATATTTCTAAGACGAATCTATGTATTTTCAGGGGAATGGGCATGACAGAAGTTCTGCCTACCCAGTCCGTTTGTCTTCACAAACACCTGCTCATCGAGCTGAAAGTTACATTTCTCGCCAATCTGATGGATCAAGATCAAACACTTCAGCGGTGCAGCTAGAAAGGAGAAAGAGAGTTGATGAAGATGATGTTCATGCATACATTTGCTCGAGGATTGGCCAATCTAATGATAAAACGATGAAGAGTTCGAATGGGAAAAAATTCACTCCTTTGGGTGCTAGGAATTTTTCTTCAGTTTCAGTGCAAAATGATGGTGACAAGGATCCAACACGATTTGGCTCCCTTCCTGTTGATATGAGAAAACATGTGAGGAATGGGAATGAAGCTCATCCACATGTAAGCTCAAGTAGACAGCAACCGAAAATGTCTTTCAAAAACAAATCAAGTGGAGAAGTTATTGACAGTCTAGTGATGCAAGCTAAGGTGATTCCAACTCAAGAAGATCAAGATTGTTCTGTGCCAAATATAAGCAGGTTACATCAGGATGATGCTTGTCTACAGCAGGAGTGTGTGGCTGGGTCCCAATCCAATGACATTGAACATGGAAATGGTCTCCTTAACTCTACAAGGCTTATGGATAATGGAAATGCCCTTGTACCAAAAAGTTGTTTTCAACCTGCAGTAAACCAAATCTGTCCAATTGAGGATACCGATGATGCTGAATATCTTGATACTGGGACTGGAGGTCCAATACAGAAGGGAAATTTTGATGAAAGTGGTGATGTTTCCAAGGTCTCCATGGTAACAAATTTATCAAGTTTGATAGTTTCTCCTGATGATGTTGTAGGGATATTAGGTCAAAAACATTTCTGGAAAGCAAGGCGAAAAATTGCCAAGTAAGTCATGTTGATGGTTAGCAGCAGGTTTTCCTGTGGTGTGGTGATGTCAAACTTGAATTATTTCCCTGTGAAACTCCTTTCTAATTTATGATAAGTGGTTTCTTTACATGTTTCTTCTGAACAGTATGCTGTGAGTTTTGAGTTTTTTTTGTGTATATTATAAATTTATGATATTGTCATGAAAAAAAAAAACTTGTTTCTATGTGCATATGTGCAGGACTATAGAATAAAAAACCTAAGTTTGATTTGTCTTCTGATTTGATTATTCGTATTTTGATCCCTTTCATTTTGTTTCATGCATATTTGATTTGATTTATTGGCTTGGTTTCTAAAATATGTTGAACTTTTTCTCTATTACTACTCAATGAAGGTATTTTTCCTCCTATTTCAAAATATGTAGAACTGCTCTGGTTTGATTTATGCTTTGTAACTATACTAGGTATCCTTGATATTTACATTTCATTTGAGGAGTTAAATGTGGCTCTGCAGAAAGAAAATCTGATCATCTTGGGGTCCCGTCTAAATTGGCTTTTTCTATGTTCAAAGTCCTTAATAATTTTTTAATGGTGGATACTGGATCATCTTACAACAGGGTGGTGAGCTGTCTTATAATATTGTACTGTGTTGAAGGGTTACCCTTGTGACAGGCTGACAGCAGATCGTTTCACTCTTTGGAGATATTCCTCTCTTGGTTTCCTCTTACTTGGTTCTCCATGTGACCACTGGGGCGAGTTTCCTTATTACTGCTTGCCCTTGCTGCACTGAAGGACTTGGGCTAAGAAGGGGACTGAGAAATGCAGGATAATCCCACGGAGTATAGGGACAATTGGAGAGTAGGGACGGTTGGAGAGTATACGATGACAGGATGAGTTGTTAATAGATGTTATACTTACAACAAGGGGGATATTTTTCTTTTCTTCTCCCATTTGCTAGTGCCTTAATTTTCTGTGTTCAAATCGGGACATTTAGGGATTGTGATTTTTCATAAAATAGTACTCATTGTGACTATAGTTAGCTTTGGTAGCCATATGTTCATATACATAAGATATCTTTTGTATGATTTGGTGTAAATATGCCTAGACAAGAAGATGACTATGTTACATTGCATGCTTTAAGCTTCTGATTGAGTGTGTCTTTATGGTGAACCAGAAACAACAAAATTACACCACTATTTCATATGAATTATATAATTTCTTTTTCTGCAATGAACTATTCTTATTTGGCATCTGTATGATATTTTACTTGGCTTCTTCAAAGTAAGAAAGTGTGTAAAAATGCTTTTACTTTAGAGGAGCTTTTACCTTTTTGATGAGTAGTATGTAATTGCTATGAGCTATATTCTAATTTGGCATCTGTATGACCTTTTACTTGGCTCCTTCAAAGTAAGAAAGTGTGTAAAATACTTTTTCTTTAGAGGAGCTTTTACCTTTTGGATGACTATTGTGTAATATTCTTGATTGAACTCCCATTCCTCTCTACAGTCAACAGAGAGTGTTTGCTGTCCAAGTGTTTGAATTGCACAGACTGATTAAGGTAAAATTGCTCTTCTGCTTGCCCAAAATGGGAAGCGTGTTAACTTATCACGGACATGCACACAGGCTTGGAGATTCACCCTTCAAGTCTATTCACACACCATCGCGCATTAATTATTTTTATTTAAACAGGTCCAGCAGCTGATTGCTGCATCCCCAGATGTTTTGCTTGAAGATGGTGCTTTCTTGGGAAAATTTCCTCTGGAGGGATCTACTCCTAAAACCATTTCATTGGAAGTTGTTGTTGAACCCCGGCAACAAAATCCCAAGCGGAAAAACAATTCAGAGAAGCTGAACCATAAAACAGAAGGTTCTGCTGAGAATGCAGTTGGGAAAAAAACCTCTTTTTCATCCCCCAAAAATGGCAGCCACCTTACAAATCACACCCCTCTTTCAGGAATTCCACAGCAAGCTGATGTAGCTTCTGATAATAGAACAAGTCCCTGGAGTTTCAATCAGTCACCTCAACATCAGTGGCTAATTCCTATCATGTCTCCTTCCGAAGGGCTTGTCTACAAGCCATATCCTGGGCCTGGATTTACTGGAGCAATGCCTGGAGGATGTGGTGGGCCATTCGGACAAGCACCTCTTGGTGCTACTTTCATGAATCCTGCCTATCAATTCCCAGCTTCTCATCAAGTAGTTGGGGTTTCACCATTTGTTTCTCCGGCCAACCACAACTACTTCCCCCCTTATGGCATGCCAGTAGTGAATCAAGCAGCATCAGGATCAGCTGTTGAACAGGTGAACCAGTTTGGTGCACAAGGTTCTCATGGTCAAAATGGTCATTCATCAGTAGAAGGAGCCAATTTTAACACTCACCATAACCAAAGCTCATCTAACTTGCCAGTTCAGAGGAATAGAGCCGTGTCACATGTCAAGAAACTTCACGTGTCTAAGGAGAGACACTTGCAAGGGAGCACGGCAAGTACTCCTAGTGAAACACCACAGGCAATCAGAACAGGGAACATTGCTGAAGGAAGTGATGCTCATTCTCTTTCGCTTCACGCTGTTGAAACTAGACAGCAAACACAAGTCATCAAAGTGGTTCCACATAACGGCAAATCAGCGACGGAATCAGCTGCTAGAATTTTTCAATCCATTCAAGAAGAGAGAAAACAGCATGATTTAGTCTAGTCATGTTTATGCACATGGAACTACTGAGCCTGTGTTTGGTTCTGTTCTGCTTCAGAAATGTGAAAATCAAAGGCTATAACTACTAAATTCGTATGTTGAAAGTGAAAATCAGACATTTGTGTTGTCTAAATGTAGAACAAAACAGGCTTTGAGACGAGTTTGTACAGTGCGTCAAGTCCTGTACTTTTGTTGTTGTTTGACTATATGTATCTTGCTACTTTATTCTACTTTTTCCTGTTCCTTTTGTCCTTGTTACAGCATATTCGTGTGTAGATATTGTTGTAACTATATGAAATGTTAAAAATAATCAATTGAAATATTAGTGGATGTTGCCTCTCTCTACGTAATATTTTTTGCCATTTTAGTTATCATTTTCGTTTAATTCTTAATTTTGTATTTGTTTATTTTATTTACGTTCCAATTAAGTTTAGATTTAATGTATTTATTCAAGGTACTATTAATTTTTTAAATTAATTAAAATCTATAAATAAATAAAAAGATAAAATATGTTTTTAATTCCTATAAAATAAATAATATATTAAAATATTTTTTATAAAATTTTTCATGTTAATTTAATTTTTATAAAATTTAAAAATTTAACCCAATGGTTGATGACCTACTCAACAAAAATGTTAAGAAGTAGATGAAAATGTTTTAGTAAAAACACATGATATAAAAATTCTTACTTTCATTAATGTACCATTTTGTTTGTTATTCTATTTGTAATTAGAGGTTTTTCCTTTGAATGATGTCATCTTAGTGAAAAAATTTCAAACTTTGGTCCTATTTATATATATATATATATATATATATATATATATATATATATGATATAATTAGAAATTCTATTAAGCTTATTTGCATACCCTCATTTTTTACCATCACTGATTTTGTATTATAAAACATAATCATTAAATTATACACTCAAATCATAAATTTTCTTTTTATTAATAAATTTTTCAACTAATCACTACATCTTTTATCTAAAAATTACTAAATATCTAAGATATAATTGACAGAGGGTAATAAGTTTAAGGGCACCTTGGATTTCTACCAGGGCCACCATAATAAAATTGAGGATCATCAATATAATCTGACATGTACCAAACATCATAGCAATTATATTCATCTGAAAAATCAGTGACCCATTCTGGAATCTTCAAGGCCTCAGAATTGTCATGAATTCTCATTCTTGTTATTGCAGATGAATAATCTAAAACTGAAGCAAATTGGCCATTGCCCATTTGTGTTGCTGTGTGAGGACTGTGTCCAACACTTGTGCTGTAAACTTCACCACCCCACTCCACAGATTGTGCATTATAACATATTCTTTCAAATAACTCAGGTGGCCAATAACCTATGTTTGTCTTCTCACCATATTGCACCCACCAATTTCTGGTATAGGGATCCTAATGCAAATCAAAATGCCAAAGAAAAATTAGTAAAGAGTTTATCTTTTTATACTTTCACACTATTGTTATCAGTGGATGAAATCATAGGATTATAGAATGACATCAAGTTTTATAACTCTGTTATGTGAATCAGTGTTAACTATTAGTAGTCATATAAATTCATACAAATGATGTTTTTAATCTGTCAATAGTCAGAAAAAATCAGCTTAAAATGTTCAATATGAAAACATTTTACTCACCCTAAATATGTAAATTTTTATTTGGTATTGAAGGCCACCAGGAACTGGGATTGGATAGATTGCAGCACCCAAAGCAATTTCATTGCTGGTCTGAATAAACCCTGGACAAGTTAGATCAAAGCAACCAGTTTCCCTTGAACCATCAGCCTGCAAAAAATGGTGTTAAAAAATTATTAGACCCAAATGATTTGAGCAAATTGATGAAAATCTACAGTAAATCTAATGTCTAGATATGATTTTAGTATCTGAAAAATAAGTGTTTTAATTTTGATTTTTGTAAAAAGTTTAGGGCACACATGAACTAAATCAAGGGTTAGTAATGCACAATTCTTTTGTTCATGTTGATACATAGTTAAGTTAAATTTTAAGGTTGATGCAATTGCAAACTTACTGTCCAATACACAAATAACCGAGTTTGTCTATCTCCATACACACTTGGATTGACCTGTGCAAGTTTATCAATGAAGTGTTAAAAGCTAAAAATGGTTCAAATACTTAAACATGTGACCATATATATAACTTCAGATTCAAGCATGAAAAGCTACAAAACATTTAGAAATGAAAAGAGTAAATTGCATTTACATTAAGTGAGCTCAATTTATATTGATACTATCTCCATCTGAAATTACACTTATATTTCATATATATATACATATTTTTTAAACCTGCTATAAATTTGTATCAAAATCGACATATTTTAAAAAATTTAAGTTATGTTTGAAAATGAACTTTTAAAATAAATAAATGGGGTTTAAAAAAAAAAGGTTTTTAATTTAAAATAAGTAATATTTTAAAGAGAGTTTTAATAAAAAAAATTAAAAGAAAAAGAAAAAATAGTTTTTATTTTAGATTCTAAGAATAAAAATCTAATGAAATTTTCCTTAAAAAGAAAAAGAAAAAAGATTTTTTTATTGTTGACCACTTTATATTTTTAAAAGAAAATTAATATAAATTAAAAAAAAAAAAAAAAAACACATCAAATCTATTTTTCTCTTGAAAAACACTCTAAGTTGGAGAGGATTTTTCATGCAAAAGTGTCACAATAACTTAAGTTTTAAGTAAGAAAGATGCATAGAAAGAGAAGTAAAAGTCACTTCTTACTGCCCATCCAGATTCAACACACTCAAAGTCATTGTATGGCCCTGTTAAGAGAGACACTTGAGAAGTGCTGTACTCATCATCCTTTTCAACAAAAGGGTTGCATACTCTAAGGTCTGCTTTTCCTCCCAAGTAACGGTACCCAACTGTCAACAATATTGCCTTCTGTTTCACATACATGTCATGTCAAATCAACAACACCAAAGAGTTACTTCTTTCAACTACAAGAAAACTATGCTTAAAACTTGGAAAACTAGATATACACGTATATAACAAAGACTGCAACTGCATTATTTGACACTCTTTTTGACCCTTATTACTTATGGTTATTCAAGATTTGATGATAAGATGATGAAAAAATTTTACGATAACTAAAAATGAGACAAATTTATAATGAGATCAAATTATTACATATAAATAAGGTATAAACTTCACCTCCAAAACTAGTTTTGAAGGTGAGTTAAGTTTCTAATTACTTTTTATATGTTATCAGAAACTGATTAACAAATTATTAAACCTAAATTGAGTCATTTATTAATATAATGAACCTTGAATAGTTTGGACCTAGATCAGATCACCTATTAATATATTATAATCCTTTTTACATGGTTTAAGGAGTTCTGATTGTTAACGAACTGCTATGTAAAACCTTGATTGTTAGTAAGGTTGTTAAATCTAGATTGAGTTATCTGTTAATGGACCACGTTCGAGTTGAGAAAACTTTTCGACATGAGGGGAAAATGTTGGAAAAATCTTATATTGACTAAAAATGAGGTCGAATTATAGAATATAAGTAAACCTCACCTTTAAAATTGATTTTGAGGGTGAATTAGACTCCTAATATTTTTTACGTAATCTCGTTAAATTAGATTTTTATTAGTAAAAATTGGATATTTTACTTAATAATTTAATGTGTGTTAAAGGGCATCTAAAAGCTTATGAAATGATTAATAAGAATGCATAAGGAAATTTTACTTAACAAGAATATGTGAATAGATTATATTGTTTTTAGACAAGTGATAAAGGAGAAAAACACAGATAAAAAAAAAGGATAAATTTTTTGTTACTGTTGTATATAAAAGTGCAAGTACTATAACCAAACTTACAGAGTGGTTTTTAAGTTGAACAAAGGAATCAAGATTCTTATTCACTTGACCCTCAAGTGAAGGAGAGAAGCTTGGCTTCTTCCTTCCATAGTCTTCAACTGAATGAGCCTTGAGCAGCTCTCTTTTTCTTATTCTTCTCACAGGTATTGTTCCCTCTGGACATTTTCCACTTTTCTGCCACACTTGTGAACTCACATTCAGAGATAACTTTTCATCCCTTTGATTCATCATTTTGCCACTCCTTGAATTATTTCTGTTTCTAGTAGTTCTTGTCCCTACTGTCATGTCCTTCTTAGCTGAATTATAAGAAGGAGCCATCTGAAATATGCAGATTCACATAGAACTTGCAATTAGTCTAAGCTAATCTATATTATATAGAACCCAAAAATCATGTGAGAAACAAAGAATCAAATGTGACTCACCTGGATTTTGTGACCCTTCAATGCAGGATGATCAAAAGCTGGTTGCTTGTTAATGTCAATGCAATCAATCACATCTCCATCTTCACCCTACAGATATGAAAAAAATAAAATAAAATCAATGTTATGGTAAAATTAAGGCTTCATTATTATGTATATAGTTTTTTATATTTAGAATGAATTCGGTTTTTGTTTTTTAACTTTAAAAAAGTTACATTTCAAAGTTGCATTGATTGTTTAGAGATTAAAATAAATTAAAATAAGACATTTAACTATCAAATTTAATATTTAAGATAAAAAATATTTTTTTTAATTTATTAGACAAAATATAATTAAATTTTAACCTTATAAAATAAATATCAATATAAATACCAATAGTGCATCTACTTATAAAATATTTTCTCATTAAACACTGTATGATATTATCTTTTATGAATATTTTATTGAAATTTAATGTGAGTTGGAATTTAAATAAAAAAAATACACAAATTCAAAGTTTTGGATAAAAAGTGAAGTTGTATTCTCTTATATAATTATTAGTTTATCTTATTGGTGAAAATCTTTCGGTATTATCTCCTTCTGGATATCTAACATATCTAACTTATAAAAATCTAACAAAAAATATTAAGATAAATTTAATTACCTTGATAGTTTTTAAGGAATGTCTTCTAAGATGCTTTAATTTTCTCTTAACTTCCAAAATCTTGTGTCTTGAGAAAGAGCCACCATGGTCCTGAAAACCATGGACTGTAATTAGCAGCCCCAAGAGAATGAAGATTGTGGATCCCATGACAGAAAAGTGCAACACCTTTCCCATTCAAGTTCAACCAACAATGATGCTTTATATCTTGCGAAGTGAATCACAAAACTGAAATGGAAGAGAAAGATAGATACTGAAGAGATGCAATTTATTGGTGATGTGAGGTCATGAATTATAGACATCAATTGCTTAACTATAAGTTAGCTAGTGATGTCTGCATGAGTTACCGTCTATGTGTCATTCAACTTATGTTTACATCATGAATTCATCATTGACATGCAAATCCATGCTTCATTTATCAGCCACCTCCTACCCAACCAAAATTTTGAAAACACAATCTTATTCATAAACCAGAGAGAATAATGGTTTCTGATTTTTCTTTTAAATCGAAAACTAATGTTCATATTCTGGATGGTTTGGTTTCACTTTTAAGTGATTTGAAATTTTTTATCATAATTTATTGGCACAATTTTGTTAAGAACAAGGTGGGAATACAACTTGAACCTAACAGAGAACAGAAAAATATATGATGTATAAAATATATAGAATTACAGTTGATATATATTACTAATAAAAAAACACATTAAAAATTAACTGAAGGTTCTGTATGTAAATCAACAACCTTAACTTGTTTTGCAAGAACACGATCACATACAAAATGAAGATCCGAATAAAATGCTTGGTTCTAAAATGTATAATAAAATTAGTAGCTAATAAAACCGTTCTAAAGTTTTTATGAGATATACGATTAAGGGTAGGTATAAAAAATTTTAATTCAACGAGAAGAGATTTATATTAAAATTTAAAATTAATTGAAATATCACATTAAAATGTTAATAACCAAACACAAACCCTTTTAATAAAAAAGTGAAGTCATGTTTTTTTTAATATAATTATTACTTTTTATCCTTTAGTAAAATTCTTTTACTATTATCCTTCTTTGCATATTTAACAATTTAGTGCATATAACAATAATTATATTTTTCTATACTTAGTTTTCTGTCTTGTCAGAAATAACTTTTTTATTTTTTTAAGAGCAAGAGATTAAATTTGATCCCAGATACAGATTAATATCTTATTGTAAATTTTCTATCATCATTTCAATCAACATTATATAAACCAATCACATTGATTTTTTTTAAGATATAGACGAAACCGAATAGTACCATAAAGATATCTTAAGATACATTTAATTACTATTTAATTATTTAGTGGTATTTATGTGGTTTATGCTTGCCAATTTTATTCACAAAATAAACAACAAATCTATAGAATGAGGATAACAAATAGAAGTGGATTAATTTGGTTGCTGTTGAAGAGTAGAAATCATGAAGAGTAGAAATCATAGGAAATCATTAAGAATTATACTCAGTTACGTTGAGACATATATATTAGCTAGTAATAGATAATGATTTTTATTTTTGTTATAAACAATTTATTTCAATAATAATTATAAATTCAAGAATCAAAATACAACACATATTATATATATATATATATAATATTATGTTAAAAAATACTATACAAATAAAACTTATAAATAAATAAAAATATCAATTCTATATTATAACATAACCATAAGAAAAAAAATACGAAAAAAAATAAAAAAATAAAATTTTTTATATCAACAAAAATGCGAAATATAAAAAATAAAATATAATAAAAATATAATATTATAATGATGTAAAGATTAAATTATTCTTAATTAATAAATATATAATATTACTTAATATTCTTTTTTAAATTTATTATTCATTAACATAAAATATAAATAATTTATTAATTAAAAGTAAAAATATTAAAAGAGTGAATTTTTTTCAAACAAATTAATAATCCACTCAAGAAATAAAATATAATATAATGGTTTCATCTTAAAAGATAAGTAAAAGGAAAATAATAATTAAATTTAAAAATATTTTTATTGTTATAATACATATGAATTTATTTAGAAAGAGAAACACAAGTCAACACAACAAAATTATTTCAATAGTAATTAGAGTTATAACATGATATTCAATTTTTAATAAAAGAACGAGAAATAATATCTTATTTTTTATTCTTCCAAGAAATAAAGAGAGTTTATCAGAAAAATATAAAAATTTGTAGTAGACTTACAATCATCAAAGTCATTAATTCAATCAACATCAAAATAAGTATAAAACTTCACGGAATATAACGAGGGGAAAGGGAAAAGTTTAAAACTAAGTATCACAAAGATATATAAAAATTTGCAAAACAACTATCCAATGTATCATAGTAGAAAAAATAACAATTTGACTCACAACATACACAACATAAATAATATCACAAAGATTAATTATGAGATATACTAGATTACTAACTATAGTATGATAATAATGATATTAGATAAAGAGACACCATTAAAAGAAGTATATTTCACATTGAGTTCAATAGAGATGTTAAATGTACGAATATACTTAGATTGAGAGAGAAGATAACCTTTAGGAGAATATGCCCAAGAAATAATGTAGAGAACCCAAATCTTTCATTTCAAATTATTTTTCCAACTACAACTTTAACTCTATAATCTCATCCATATCATTTTTTATGATTATCATGTTGTCAACATATAAAAAGAGAATAATACAATCATGAGAAGTAGTCTTTATAAATAAAGTAGAATCATAATTATTAGAACAAAATTCAAGAGATACAATAATTATGAAAAACTTCTCAAACCAACACATGAGCTTATTTAAGACTATAAAGAGCATTTCTTAACTTACAAAACTCCTCTAAATTATGAGAAATACCTGCAAAAAGTACCATTTAAAAATATTTTTTAACATCCATTTGAAAAATAGCTCATTGACAAACAAAGACAACAACAATAAGAGTATGAGTGGTAGTCATCTTAGCAATCAGGACAAAGGTTTCTACATAATTTAAACTATATTCTTGAGTTAATCCTTTAACTACTAAACGAGTGTTGTAACACTCGATAGACCCATCCAAATTTATCCATTAAGAGCCAATGACTTGTTTTTATAATGGAAAGATACCAAGTCCGAGTAGTTGTCTTATATAAAATAGAAAGTTTTTCTCACATAACTTGTTACCAAAGTGGATCAAGGAAAACCTCTTGACAGGAAGATGATTAAGAAAAAATATGAATTGTAGTTAAGAAGGAAGTAAAGGAAGAAGAATAAAAAAATAAACTAAATTTAGTGATTGGGTGGACTTATGACACATGGAGGATAAGGAGGAGGTGGATGATCAATAACCATAGGAAGTTTTTGGGAAGTTGTAGGGACATATTGAAATATAGTAATACTAGTATTATCCCTATAATTCTCAATTTTAAGATTATTTACAACATCATTATTATCCTTAGAAAAAATATTAATACAAATGAGATAAAACTTTTGATGGTTGTGAGAATGAGAAGAATAAAATAGAATGTTCTTAAGAAAAAGAACACGCCAAGAAATATAGAGTTTGCAGTTGGTAAGATTGCAACAACAATAGTCCTTTTGACCATCTCCAATACCAAGAAAAACAAATACTGCGAAACACGAGGACAATTTATACATTCTACTTATGCACAGAGAACAAAGCAAGTACAAAAGAACACTTTCAAGGAAAAGTAATTAGGAACACGACCATAAAACTTTTGAAAAGGAAATACATTTGAGATAACAGAAGATGAAATCTAGTTAATAACATGGACAATAGTAAGAACAACTTCACTCAAAAATTCGTTGGTAACTAAAACTAACAATAGAAGAGAACGAGTAGTTTCAAGAATGTGTGATATTTTCTTTCAACAACTTCATTATGTTAAGTAGCATTAGTACCAAAAGTTTGACAAAAAGTATCATTAGTGGCAAGTAATTCATAAAATTTATTAGAAGTGTATTCACCATTCAAATCACATCGAAAGCACTTAATAACAACATTACATTGAGTTTTAAGCAAAGTATGAAATATAAGATATACATAAGAAAGCTCAAAACAATGTTTCATAAGATAAATCCAATAATAATTAGTATAATCATCAATAAATGAGACATAATAGATGGATTCACCTTTGGTAGGAACTAGTGATGGACCTAATACATCAAAATGAAACAAGTCAAAAGATGCATGAAAGGTAGAAACACTCTTGGTAAAATGTAAAGCAATAATTTTAGCAAGTTTACAATCACAACAATAAAAATGTCACTAGTTTATAACTTATCTAAAACTTCAGTGGAGACTAAGTAGTTTAACATAGAGGAAGAAACATATCTAAGGTAAAAATATCATAAATAGAAATTAAATGATGCTAAATTCAAATGAAAAGTTGATAAATTAACAATGGAGGCCGCAACATTTGGAACCTTCAAATTATCCAACATATAATGTACTCCTTATCTACAATGTATCTGAATCAGCCTCTTGGAGAGGATATTGCACCTAACAATTAATGAAAGAAAACAAAACTGAGAATCAGAGTCACATAATTGACCAATAGATACAAAACTCAAAGTGAGATTAGAAATATAGTAAATATCTGAAATGGGATAAAGTGGATGTGAAGATAGATCTAATAGCTAGTAATGGTATTAGGGAGCCATCAATAATCATAACAAATGTAGTTAGGCCAGAGTTTAAGGACACAAAACACTTAGGATAATATGATATGTGATGTGAGACACCAGATCAAGGATCCACAAGGAAGGGATTAGTTAATTTTTCATGATCAAAGTTTATTATTCTTTTTCAAATACACAAGAGTTGGAAATCTAAGTACATAACTTAAAAGTTATTACTTGGATTAATAATTTTATTTCATAATTGATAGGGATGCACCTCACAAAGTGTGATTTGGCTAAGAATGTTTGAGACTACTTGAAAAGTTTGTTTACACATTCTAATTTTTCAAAACAACCATCTTAATGATGATCTTCTTCCAATCGGTCAAATCTAAAATATTATAGAGATTCATTTTCACATGTTGCTACTATTTCTATTGGGCATCCATCCACTTCTAATGTCACCTCTTAAGTAGTTAAGATTATAGAACAAATTCAACAACTTTTTGCTATTTAGTCACATGATATGTCTATCTCATTCTTAAGACGATGTTTGTTTCTAGAGATGTACTGTATGTGTAAAAGAAAATGTAAGGAAAGAATAAAATATATTTTGTCTTTTTGTGTGAATTTAAGAAGAGAGAAAAAAATGGAGGAGAGAGATTTTCTTTTAAAATATTGAGAAGAAAGAAGTGAAATATCACGTTACACAAACTCAGCACCGAGTAAGAATGCTTTTATGTGTGTTATATCATCCCATAATGATTAAAGGGTTATTCATAATTGATTATGTATATTTTGTTTTGTTTTTCTAATAATAATAATAAATAAATAAATAAAAATAATATTAAAATAATAAATAAAATTATTAAGATAATATTTTTTTTATTATTATAATTTTAATAAATAATAATAATATTATTAAAAATATTTAAAAAATAATAAAATTATTTAAAAAAAATTAAAAATTTATTAATAATAAATAAAATTATTTTACTTTATTCTTATTTCCACTCTTTTCTCTTAATTCAAACAATTTCACTTTCACCTTTCTTTCTCCTCATTTATTTTTTTTTTCCCTTACTCAAATCTATTCTCCAATCCAAACAAAGGTTAAAAGGAAAGCTCCCTCTGGTTAATTATAGTAAACTATAATCTGGTAGACCTTGTAGAATCGTACAATTAGGACCTCGTTATGGTTCTATTCCGTTCATCGAACAATTAGGACCTTGATATGGTTCTATTTCGTTCATCGAACAATTAGGACTTCGATATGGTTTTATTTTATTTATCGTATAAGAGGTTATGTTCCTTTAATGAAACATAATAGAAAATGACTAAATAAAATTTTAAATATGATAATGAAAAATTATATCACACTACAACAATTCCTAATCACAAATTAATTTCTACATATATGATGGTATAAAAAAAAGTTTTAATATTAATAAAAAGATAAAATTAAATAATACATTACATAACAAGTGATATATAAAAATTAAATTATTTTTAACTAATAAATATATAATATTATTTAATAATAAAATATATATTGAATGATAACTAAGACTTATTATTAAAAAAAAATATTAGGTAGTTCTTAAGAGAAAAATAATGATATTTTAAAATTTACATATTTATTAGAAAAATACATATTATATATAAAAACAAAGGAAAAAAATTTAGTGTGTTTGTATGAGAGTAGAAGTTTAATAATAATAATAAAACAAGATAAATAATTCATATGTTATAAAATAAAAAGTCTATATATATATATATACTTTTTTTTTTTATCAGAACATTTTATTTTTCAAGTGTGTTGTGACACATATTAATCATACTGTATTTATCATATTAATTAAATCAAATTATAAGAGATTAGGAAAAATATTTCAAAAAAATTAGAGAATTAAAAAAATATAATCGAAAGACCACAACAAAATATTCAAATTAAATATATTGAAGAAAAAAAATTAATTCATCTAAAAAACTAAATCAAATTTATGCTTAAAACAATAATAGATCGAATTTGAAAAAAGTAAAATAAAATAATAAGGAAAAAGGCTATTAACCACCGTTGATTCCAATCCAAAGCATCAAATACCAAAAGCAAAGTGTAAATGTATCAGAGCTAGAGAAAGAGAGAGCAGAGCAATGGTGAACTTCACGTTGATGATCACTGCGGAGCTTGAGAATCTCACAAATCTCCAACCCCAAGGTGGCTGCGACGACCCCAACTTCTCTTACTTCTTCAAGGTCCCCTTCTTTCTCCTTCATCTCTTCCAATAAATCAAATTCAACATCTTCAGTTCCTTTTAATTTTTAATTTTAATTCTTCCTTTTTTTGTCTCTTCAATTTCGTTTTGATGTTGCAATCAACAGTTGAAATGCGGAAGATGCGGAGAACTCAGCCAGAAAGAAACCTGCGTCCTCTTAAACGACACCGTTCCTCTTCCTGTTGGCAAGGGCACCACTCATCTCATTCAAAAGGTAACCTAACTCGCCCTTTGCCTGCGTTTCATCAAAATATTCTTTTTTTCATCACCCAATTCAATGAATCCATCAATGTAATACTCCTGAAAGATGGTAATTACTTCCCCCATGAGTCCCTATATACATTTCTTAGTTCTAGTTCTTATTAGGAACTTACTTTTAAACACATACTCTCTTGTGAAATTTATTGGAAATCACAAAATTTGGTGGGTCCTACTAATTTATCTTAGCTTTCCTCGTCTGAATTAATAGCCTTAGGAACTACTAATTTGACACATGTGATTTTCATCTTTATATATTTTTGACAAAGTTTAATAGTCATGCACAACTGTAAAAATAATTTTAGATTGTTATCGAATTATAAACTATTGTTGGCGTGACATTAAAGATGACTAAGGTAAAAATCAACAAACTTAGTGTGGTTTGTGATTGTTTTTTTGGATCGGTGGTGTGGTTTATGATTGAAAGATAGTGGACAATGTAAAGATACCATTAAGGAAATCTTACACTATTAGTGCAAAACATTTTTTTCTCACTGGCTGTTAAAAAACAGTTTGTCAGTTGATAATGCTATGTGTTTAGTTTTAGAGATATATAATTTTAGAGTCTTTCCCTATGTATATGATGTATTTATGAACGGTAGAAAAGACGAGTGAAACTATCCACTACATTAGTATTCGCAATCTTCACTGTTATGGTTAATCGACTTCTTTTTTAATTTGGCGAAATAAGATGATATTTGGATAAACTTCTCTATAAACATTTGTAGTTGAAAAAAAGAGAGGTAAAATGAGTTGAACTTCTTTATAATCTAAAATCAACTCATGTACCTTAACTTTTGGAGAAGTTAAACGAAAAGAGCTTTTGTGGAAGTTAAATGTATAAGCTTATTTTAGTTTATGTGAGAAACTTAATTCTTTTACCTTCTTAATTCTTTGATCCAAATATGACCTAAGTGCATTAAAGAAACACCAAGGAAATGAAGCTCAGTTACGTGTTACAAATTGAGCAGAATTCTATTCGTTTAGCATGATTGGGCTTTTGCTGATGTGGATATTTTTCCTTCTCTGACATAGGAGGAAAGGTTCTGGAAATTTTATGTGATTCTGCTGCATAACTTTAAAATGTACAATGCAGTATTTTCTTTCATTTGTGATTCTTTGAACTGTTTGCTCCTGCAGCTGGTGGTTGTTTAATATCATTTGTTTGGTA
Organism: Macrotyloma uniflorum; assembly: GCA_016859785.1. Lineage (NCBI taxonomy): Eukaryota > Viridiplantae > Streptophyta > Magnoliopsida > Fabales > Fabaceae > Macrotyloma > Macrotyloma uniflorum. The sequence continues at coordinate 932,154 of BDMB01000043.1, read as the reverse complement.
TCCAGTGCAAATTTTGTGGCAGGGATGGCACTGTGACCATGATCCAAGGCAAAGGTAAACCACTCACCCAGGAAATCAGCCAATCAGGGAAGTGCGCCCCATTGATGTTATTTGACTGCAGGGGCTATGAGCCAGTAGATTTTGTATTCCGTGAGGGATGGAAATTTGAGTCGGTGAGTATCCTTTTTATTTTTTATGCTTTGTTTCCATATTTCTTGGTGTCATATCTCTGATCTCTTTTGATTGTTCATTGTTTCTGCTGATATATAAGCATAATAGTTTGTATATTATATATATATATATATATATATATATATATA
>BDMB01000043.1:912081-931650 GCA_016859785.1 Macrotyloma uniflorum | reverse complement strand
AATTAAACCAATAATTATATCATATATGGGAAGGTGAGCATGTTCAAAATAATTTAGATCATCATAATTTGCAAGAAACAGCCTGTCCTCTATTAGCTTTATTCTTTTCATGTAATTTCTGTAATATCCTCTCCTATGTTTCTCTCTCTTCTTTTTGTTTATTGCATTTTTTAATGGTTGTAACACCTATTCTCCGATCCTATAATCTATTCGCTTGCCGAATTTTCTGCATGTTGATCATATTTCTAAGTAATGCGACTTGAACTTTTGTAGCTTGAGGGAACCAAGTTTGAGAATGTTGACCTATCAAGTGGAGAATATGCTGAGTATGACGAGAAGGGAGAATGCCCAGTCATGATATCCAATCTTCGAGCTACTTTTGAAGTGACAAAGTAGAGAACTGCTTTACTGCTTGAATATTTTTCTTGATGTATAATTTGACTGGTTGATAAAAGAGTGGTTGGTATCCTCATATATTTGTCAGATATTATGCAATTCACGCGTGTCTTATGCTAAAACTTTGAATGATAAATATATTTATACAGTTTATCACAAATTTGATTGTAAGGATAATTTTTAAGGATGACTTATGTTAGGAATAGATTCAATGATGAGTGAATTAAACTTTATCAATCTTTTATCAATTAATTTAGATATGCAAGAAATTTTATTTAAGAAAATAGAAAGAGCATTTTATGTAGGTTTACTTTTGAACAAGAACTATAGCTAGTTTTTTTTTGTCATTTGGATTAAATTTATTCACTATACCTCAAGTTTTACAAGCATTCTATAATAAAATTAGAAAGTATAAACTACACACCAAGACATCAAGATCTCGAACTTAGAAGTTTTGCCTAAGCTTGTAAAATTCTACATAAAGACTACCGTATTCACCCTAGGATTTTAACTCACAAAAGAGCAGAGAATAAACAAAATAAAAACTTTGTATAGTTTGAAGCACTCAAGAATCAATAAAGATAGTAATTCTGCAAACTCTAGAGAGTATTCAAAAAATTTTCCTTCTTGCTAACTTGAAAAGTATTTGAAATCTCTTTGATTTTTGAAAACAACTTGTTAGAATTTATAGATATGTTTTAGTATATTAAAAATTGATTTAGTTTATTATAATAGATAAAGAAAGAAGTTTAGTGAAAATTAATCTATTAAAAATAACGGTTTAATTAGTTAAAATCACTAAATTTATTATTTTAAATAATTTTAATAGATTAATTTATCATTTTAAATAATTAAATTAAAGAATCTTAAATTCCTGAATTGGTTTTAATGAAAATAATAAATTAAATTGTGAATTTTAATCAATTAAAATGTATTAGAATGATTTTTTAGTATTTAATGAAATATTTTAACAAATTCAATTATGTTTTTAATCAATCATTATTAGATCTATTATCCAAAGTACCATACTTATAAACTCTATATATATAGCCCAAAACACGTATTAAACCTACTCACTCATTACATTTTTTATTCAAACATAAAATAATCGTTAAACAAGTAGATTAAAGGTAAACTTTTCATTATTTTGTTTGAAACTTCATTTCAATCATTCAAAAAGGTTGAAATTCATGAAATTATTAAGTTCTTTAAGTTCACTAACATCATCAATTTAAACAAAAGTAATAAAAAATTAAATGTTGGAATTGAATTTGATCTGCTCACAAATTTGCAACTTATTCATATTTTTAACATTCTCAAGTTGAATGAATCATTCTAAATCAAATCCTTGATTTTATAGATCCTAAAAATCTAGTTTAGTTAATAATAATACCTTCAACAAACTTAATAAATCAAGAATTTTAAAATACCAAAAACATAAACTTTGTTCAAAGTAATCATATATAAAGATTGATTTAACTTTATTAAAAAATGAGAATGTATTTTTCAATATCAATCTATTTTAAAAATCATGAAATATAAATTTTTCTAGTTTCAAGAACAAAGTCAAATCAAAGAAATACATAAAGAGGAAAGGTTAGGAAAAAAAAAAATTCAATGAACATTTTGCCTTGGGTTGGTAAGTAGGACAATGTTTTAAACTACCTATACTTGCATTGTATTAATTAAAGATTCGATGAATAATGAACTATAAAAAAATATAGGGACTTAGTGAAAACTAGAAACGAAATATCATTCAGTATTAAGAAGAAAAATATCAACAAAATATAAACAAAATTTAAAAGATAACAAACACAATGTCCTGATACGTTTACTGTATTCATTTATTTCCATTTATGTTCTTTCCTTTGAACACAAAACTGATAGCAATTTGATCACAAAGAGACAGAGTACAGATTGAGGTCTATAATACGATACATGCCAGAGGAAGAAGAGATGAACAGTAGTAGAGAAAAGAGAATAACTGAAAAATAGAAGAATTTATTTATGTATATGTATACGAAGGTGACACGAGAGGGTATATATAAATGACAAAGAAGAAGCGAGGGGAGTGAAGTGGTTATTGGAAGTTAATGTAACAATACACTGGTCTAGAATATGTTAGAATATCATGTGTATAAATGTTGTACTGTGAAAGAAATACTTTTTCATTGTTTTATTAAATGAGAAGTTGACTAATATATAGCTTTATATAAAGTTAATGAAACTGAAAATAACCCATGTAGGTAGCCCACTACTTCCTAATATTATGATAAACTTATTTAATAATAAAAATTGTATAACAAAACTGCTCCTAGATTTACGGAATCATGAAATTGACCAACAAATCCCCCTTTAAATTAAAAGCTATATGCAATAAGTTTATATCATACGCTGAATAGACTCCTAGTGACTTGCGTACTTTTAGATAAATATTCAGCTTGAGTGGTTTTGTCATAATATCACCCACTTGTTCTTGTATCCAACAATGCTTCATTTCAATAGTTCCTGCCTTGGTTAGGTCTCTAAGAAAGTGAAAGCGTACGTCAATATGTTTGCAACGACCGTGCATTATTGGATTCTTTGAAAGCTTAATGGAAGAGCTACTGTCACAGTGGATTACGGTAGTCTTATTTTGCATTTTGCACAACTTTCCCAACACTCTTTTCAACCATATGGCTTGACAAGCACATGATGCTGCACCTATAAACTCAGCTTCTGTAGTTGATAGACTTACAATTGGTTGTTTCTTTGATGACCAGGAAATAGCAACTGAACTCAACAAGAAAACATAACCTGAAGTGTTTTTTCTATCATCCAAGTTCCCTGCATAATCACTATCAGTTTAACCAAAAAGTTCTTGGTTTCCTCCCTTCTTGTAAAAACTTCCAAATCCAATTGTTCCCTTTAAATATCTTAACACCCTTTTAGCTACCACTAAATGTAGCTCCATGGGATTCTCCATATATCTACTAATTAAATTCACCACAAACATCATATCAGGTCGAGTAGATGTAATATACATAAGACTTCCCACAATTTGTTTATAGTAGGTCTTATCCACCTTTACACCAGCCTCATCCTTTGTGAGTTTAGCACCAGAAACAATTGAAGTTTGCACAAAATTGCTTTTATCCATTCCAAACCTTTGCAGCATCTCTAATGCATATTTCTTTTGACATAAAAAAATGTCATCCAATCGTTGTACAACTTCAAGACCCAGAAAATACCTCATTTTTCCAAGATTTGTCATATCAAATTCATGTTTCATGGAGCTTTTAAATCTTTCAAACATCGCTTCATCATTTCCAGTAAAGATAAGATCATCAATGTATAAGCTAACAATTAACATTATATCTTCCTTTTCTCTTTTCACAAACAAGGTATGCTCAATCACACTTTTCAAATCCTTCTTTCAAACAATATGCTTCTATACGGCTATACTAAGCATATGGTGCTTACTTAAGTCCGAACATAGCCTTCTTTAGTCTATACACTTTATGCTCGTCTCCCTTTTTTTCATAACTACAAGGTTAGTCCACATCAGTGTTATCAATATCGGATAACGGAAAATATCGGAAGATTAAATGTCCTTTATGAAAATATATCGGATATTATAACAGGTTATGGCGGAATCATCGCGGACAAATATAAATAATAATAAATATATATAAATAAAAGAAAATGCACAAAGGTATCTGAAATTCAACATTAATTCAATAACTTCAAGTTTCAAGACATAAATAACAACAAAACATGAAGATAAATGCCCTTAAATTTTTAATTATCAGATTCTTCCTCAATCCCTACATAATTATCATCTATTTTGTTATCTAATGGGCATATCCCTCTTCCTCTTCCCCTTCAAAGAAAGATTTGTTGAAGTTAAATAATTCTTCAATATCTTCAGACTCAGAATTAGAGCTATCAAAGTCCAATTCATCCTCAACTTGAATTTTTTGTTTATCCCTCTTTTCTGTTGGGGTTAAAGTTGAACTTGCTCCTTTCTTCTTTGAAACTTGAGAAGATCCAATTACAATCCCACCTGATGGTTGCTTTCTTTTTTTGCTTGTATTTTTCCTTGTGTAAGTTATTGGTAATCCAACCCCTGAAGCTTCATAAACAGTTGCCCAATTAAGAGTGGGATCATCCTCAAAAACCAAATCATTCCCCCCCTTCTTCATTATCATCATCTGCTTGACCCACTAACCACTCATTGCACTCATCGATGTCATTGAGTACAATAGGATCAATTTCATCTCTAATGTTGTATCTCTGAGCAAGTTGTTGGTTATACTTGATGTAAACAAAATCATGCAATTTCTTATGGTCAAGTCTATTTCTCTTTTTTGAATGAATCTGCAATATGATAAGCAAAATGATAATTAGTTTCTTCATACTTCATAGAAATCCTTTTAATGGAGTGATGTGAACAATAACTATTACTTGCTCAAACACACTCCAATTGCGTTCACATCCTAATGAGCTACATGTCAAGCTTAAAATCTTGATTGCTAGTTTTTGTAAGTTTGGGGCTGTGTGGCCATAATTCTTCCACCATTGAGCTATAAAAACAAATAGATAACTTAGAAGTAAAAACAATTAAAAACACTTGGAACAACTTGTATGAAAGTGTTTAAATATCTCACCCAGGAGCTGTGGTCTTTCTTGATTCTATAGCAAAATCATCACCAAATAAGCCACTTCCACTTTTGTAAAGAGGTTAAAATTTTTTGTTGTACATCTTTACTTGGCACTAACCTCTTGATACAAGCATATAACCCATTGGTTACCTCCAAATCATATTCTATTTCTGGGTTAGAATAATAGATCTCTGTGTTCAAAAAGTGGCCAGCTTCATGTAATGGACGATGAAGTTGACAACTCCATCTATTATCAATTATTGTAAATACATCCTTGTATTTACTTTCATTATTATTGAAAGACTTCATTATGGTTTCTTTGGCTTTTTTCATTGCTTCATAAATATAGCCCACGGCTGCTTTTCTTTCTCCATCTACAAGACGAAGCACACGGACAAGAGGAACCATGACTTTAAGTGTAAACACAACATGATTCCAAAATGAAGGCATAAGGACAACTTTTGAAGCAATCCTTCCCTTAGCATCCTTAGACAACTTGTTTTTGGTCCATTCATCAGAGGTAAACATCTTTCTTAAATTTACTTTCTCTTGATGAAGTCTTTCTAGTGATAAGTAAGATGTAGCAAATCTTGTGATTGCATGTCTTACCAATTCCCTTTTGTTTGTGAAATGTCTCATCAAACTTAAGATGCTAGAATGACTATAAATAAAGCCAACAAGAATAATTCCCCTTTGAAATATCTTCTTTATTAAAGGAAGCTTTCCAATATCTTCCAACATCAAGTCTATACAATGGGCAGCACAAGGAGTCCAATACAGATTGAGCCTTTTCTCTTCCAACATCTTACCAGCCAAGACATAATTGCTTCCATTATCTGTGATCACTTGAACAACATTCTCTTCTCCAATTTCTTCAACAAGAGTATCAAGCATTTCAAATAATTTTTCTCCCGTCTTCACAAATTTAGAGCCGTCAATAGACTTCACAAACATTGTCCCTGTAGGAGAGTTGACCAAAAAATTAATCAAAGTTCGTTGCTTCCGATCAGTCCATGCATGACATAATAGAGCAACCATGTTTGGCCTATTGCAATTTATGATCTTTCAACAATCCTTCAGTGTAATCCATCTCTTTATTAAGGAGTGGAACTCTAATTTAATGATAGCTAGGAGCTGGTAAATTTGGACCATAAGTTCCAATAGCATCAATCATATCTTGAAAGCTCTTTAATTTAATAAGATTGAATGACAAACCTGCCTGGTACAAAAAACGAGCAATGTATTGATAAACCGATGCATTCAAGTTTTTGTCACATGCCTCTTTTATACTAACTTGTCTTAATTTTTCTTTTTTTCTCTTCTCTAACGCAAGAGCAGGATTCCTACAAAACATATCCATCGGTCCTTTTTTACTAGGGTTCTTTATCCCTTTAACATTACTAGCTATTGAAAATTCAACTTCAACTTCACTCATTATCACCCACATTATCTACCGAGTTTACTGAGGTAGCTGCCTTCTCTTTAAATAATTTCCAAAGTTCTTCTCTTACATCTTTTGGAGCTTTGAGGCAAGGTGCAACATTACCTTTCTTTGTCATTAAATGTTCTTTAGCTCTAGTAATTCCTCCTTTCATGATTTTCCCACAATAATTACAAATTGTGGTGTTTAAGTTGGATTCATCCAATGGATGACAATATTTCCAACCCGGATCATTCCTAGTAGATGTTCTTGAACTGCCTTCGATTGTCATTGAAATTTATATTTGGCTGGACCGGAAAAAATAGCGATAAACAGTAATTTCGGCGACGGGAGTGGCAGTGGAATACAGAATCAGCAGTGACGAAAACAGTAAAAATAGTGTCGCCAGTAAAAAAAAATGGTTTTTTTTTACGGAGCCGGCGGCGACGGTGGCGGAATAGCAGAAACAGCAGCAACAGCGTTGAAAACAGTAAAAACAGTACCAGAATAGCGTTGCCGATAAAAAAAAGGGTTTTTTTTACGACGGCGATGGCGACGACGACAGTGACGGCGGTGACTGCGACTGCAGCAGAAGCGGCGGGCAGTGGAAGTGAAAGCAGAGCTGCGTTAATGGTTGTTTTAGGGTTTAGTTGTTTTATGTAGGGTTTTACAATGGGCTGAAAGAAGATTAAAAAAAAATGTCTTCAATGGGCTGAAAAAAAAATAGAAACCCATTTCAAAATCCTAATTTGTTATTTACTCCTTCTTTTATGTTGTCCTAATTTTTATATTTCATCATTCACTTGCGCCTCAGCCGCTACTTCCAAAATTTTTTTCATTTTTTCAAAAATTTTTTCACCGTTCGTCGCTGCTCCCACCGCCGCTTCCGCTCCCCCCGCCGCTTCAGCCGCCGCCGCCACTCCACTCTTTCTTTATCCTTTGGACGCCACGATTTGCGCCATCACCGCCATGGGCCGCAACACTGTAACAGCAAAAGCGGCCGCCATGGACCGCCATCAAAAATCGGTCTGCCACTGCCTTCTCATGACGGCTGGCGACATGGCGAATATTTAATAACACTGGTCCACATACACCGTTTCATCTAACTCACCATGTAAGAATGTTGATTTTACATCGAGTTGATGGATTGTCCATCCCTTTTGAGTTGCAAGCGCTACAACTAACTTGATTGTCTCCATGCAAGCTACTGGTGCAAATACTTCAGTATAGTCTACCCCATACTCTTGGGCATACCCCTTCACTACAAGTCTAGCTTTGTACTTGTCTACCTCTCCATTCTCTTTGAATTTAGTTTTATAAATCCATTCCACTCCAACTTTCTTTGCTCCATCCGGTAAATCCATTAATTCCCATGTGCCATTCTATTTATTGTTTCCATCTCCTCATCCATGACTTTCCACCATTTTTCAATTTTAACTGTAGTATCAAAGTGAGTAGGGTCACTTTCACCAGCTTCTAACATGGTAGACAACGCTAGATTAGCTTCAATATTACCTTCAGAAAATCCTTCTCCAATTTCATAGTCTTCCATCCAAAGTGGTGGTCTTCTACACCTTCGTTGATCAAGACTGAAAGTGCTTTCTTCTATTGTAGGATCAGAGGAAGTAATTTCTTTATTTTGGTTATCTATGTTATTCTGTCATGCCTCAAGTTCTTTTGCTGTAATAGCTTCGTGTTCTTCTTTTATAAGAGTTTCCACATCCTTATTACCCCACTCTAAATCACATAAGACGACTTCTTCATACTTCTTATCCCAATCCCAACTTTTGTCCTCGTCAAATACAACATCCCTGCTTATAATAATTTTCTGTGAAATTAGATCATAAAGTTTGTAAGCTTTTGATACTTCACTAACGCCCAATATAACACAACACAAGCTTTTATCATCTATTTTATTTCTCTTAGCATTTGGCACATGCACATGAGAAAGACATCCATAAACTCGAAAATATGTAACTGAAGGATTAACTCCACTTCAAGTTTCCTCTGACGTCTTGTTTTTCATAGCTAATGCGGGACATCGGTTCAAAACATGCACGGACCAGGTTGCAGCTCCAGCCCAAAATTTTTTGGGCATTTTCTTCTTAGAAAGCATGCTTTGAACCATGTTCATAATGGTTTTGTTCTTTCATTCAACAATCTCGTTCTGTTGTGGCGTATATGAAGCTATTAGTTGTCTATGAATACCATTTTCACAGCAAAAATCGGTGAATTCTTTTGATGTAAACAGGTTGCGGCATGGCATGAAGTATGAACATTCGGTTGGAGGATATTCTAGTTTCCATGATCAGATCGCTTTCAGGATGAAATACTTTGCACTTTCCATGTTGAAATGAAATACTAAGTCCTTTTTCTTGTAATTGTCCAATACTTAGCAAGTTATTCCGTAAATCAGGCACAAAAAATACTTCAGTAATAATATAAATTTTATCATTCATATTTAACCGAATGTTACCTTTGCCAATTACATCCATGCTAGAATTATTACCCAATTTGACAGTATTTTTGTAACTTTCATCCAGATCTAAAAAATACTCCTTTTTTTCGCACATGTGATTGCTACATCCGGAGTCAAGAAACCAAACAACTTCTTCATTTGTCTTGTTCATATCATTGTAGACCATCAATTACATTTCTGCATTGGTCTCTACATAATTGGCTTCTTTCTTTTGATTTCAACATTCCCAGCTAAAATGTTCGAGTTGGTGACAAGTATAACACTCCACAGCGGTTTTTTTAAATCCACCTCTATCGCGTCTGTGTCCATGTCCTCTTCCTCGGCGGCCAAAGCCTCCACGACCTCGTCCCCATTCTGCAGTGTGATCTGTATGAGCAATTTGTAGGGCCTGCTCCTCTACAACATGAGAAGCCATGCGTAATTCATGGACAAGCAGACTACTCTGCAGTTCATCAATGGTCAACATATCAGTATATTTGGATTCTTCAATGGAACATACAACATAATCAAACTTTGGAGTCATGGATCTCATAATTGTTTCAACTACAGTAACATCTCCTTTGTTTTCCCCATTTGCTTTCATCTTGTTGGCTATGGAGAGTGTCCGAGAAAAATACTCGTTTACCGATTTCCCCTCTTTCATATGAAGGATTTCAAATTCCTTTCGTAGAGCTTGCAACTGTGCCCTCTTAACACGTGAAGTGCCTTGATATTTTTGCTTTAAAGAATCCCATATATCTTTTGTTGTGTCTTTCTTAAGAATCGTCTCTAGAACTGAATGATCCAATGCTTGAAATAGGTAGTTCTTTGCCTTCAAATCTTTTAATCTATGATCATCTGTATGCTTCCTCTGTACTTCGGTAAGAGGTGTTCCTTCTGCGGATTCAAAAACTCCATTTTCCACCAAACTCCAATACTCCTTTGAACGCAAGAAGTTCTCCATGAGCATGGCCCAATGATCATAATACCCGTCAAACTTGGGTATAGCGGGCTGCACAAATGAGCTTTCAGATGTCATAACGTATTATTTTAGAAGACTGTTGCTTCTATTTTGGATCAGGCCCTGTGATGGAGCTCTGATACTAGAATGTTGGAATATCAGGTATATAAATGTTGTACTGTGAAAGAAATACTTTTTCACTGTTTTATTGAATGAGAAGTTGGCTAATACATAGCCTTACATAAAGTTAATGAAACTAAAAATAGTCCATGTAGGTGGCCTACTACTTCCTAATATCATGATAGACTTATTCAATAATAAAAACTGCATAACAAAACTGCTCCTAGATTTACGTAATCATGAAAACTGCATAATAAAACTGTTCCTAGATTTACGGAATCATGAAATTGACCAACAAAATACAGGGGCAACCAGAGTACCGAAAACTAGTGCAGTGAGTGAGTTTTTCTTAAACTAATTATCTCTATAAGTCCCCTTAAAGCTGGGAATAGATATCTAGCATTCCCAGCTTGTAGAGAATGTCTTTAAAATGAGAAGGTGGTAAGGGCTTCGTGAGTATGTCAGTTGTTTGATTTATTGACGCTACAGGTAGGAGTTTGATTACACCTTCGTTGGCCTTTTGTCTGATGATATGACAGTCAATTCTATGTGCTTTGTGCGTTCTTGGAAGACCTGCTTTGAAGCTATGTGCATAACCGATTAGTTGTCGTAGAATAGGAGCGTGGGTGTATGTGTTGGGATGCGAAGGTCTTGTAGTAGGTATAGAGTCATCGAATTTCACATGCTAAAGCTCGATATTCTACTTCAGAAGAGCTTTTTGATAGAGTTTGTTTTTTATTGGATTTCTTTTATATGAGAGAGTCACTCAAGTACATTGAGAATCTAGTATAAGTCGTTAAAACATTTTAGTTGAAATGTGTTGTCTTTTGATGGAAAGATACCAGAGCTAGGTGCTTATTTTAGGTATTGGAGTATTTTGTGTGCAACTTGTTGGTTGTCATATGTGGGAGCAGATACGAATTGGCTTAAATGATGGACGTCATAGGTAATATTTGGATGTGTATTAGTGAGGTAGATTAGTCGTTCGAAGAGTCTTCTATATGAGGAAGCATTTTCATCGTTGAGCTTATCTTGGTTTGATTTAGTAGTTGAGTGTGACATCGGGTCAGAGATGGGGCACAAGCAAGCATTCCACTTTCCTATCATAGGTCCATTTTTTACTTGCGTTGGTAGAGGTGGATGCCTGTGTTGTTACATACGATTTCGATTCCCAAAAAGTATGTGAGGTTGCCGAGATTCTTGATTTTGAAATTTTCATTGAGCTTGGTTGTGATGGATGCAATTTCCTCGTTGTTATCGCCGGTGATAACAATATCATCCACGTACACCAAGAGAGCAGTGGTTAAATGATTATAAAATTTAAGGAACAATGAGTGATCTGTAGATGAACAAACAAAACTATTTGAAATGAGAAATTGATGAATTTTATATACCATTGCCTACTTGACTATTTCAAGTCGTATCAGGAGCATTGTAATTTGTATACTTTGTTGTGGTCCTTGACTTCTAAACCTGGTGGTAGTCAAACCTCCTCGTGTAGATCACCATGTAGAAACGCATTGTTAACATCCAGTTGTTTGATTATCCAATTGTTTATTAATGTAACAACTAGTAGCATTTGTAATGTAGTGAGTTTGGTAACTAGTGAGAAGGTATCCATGAAATCTAACCCCTCTAGTTGGTTATATCCTTTGGCAACTAAATGTGCCTTGTAACGTTCTATGGTGTCATCTGACTTATGCTTAATTTTGTAGACCCAACAGCAGTCAATTGCAGGTTTGCCTTTGGGGAACTCAGTGATTGTCCATGTATAGTTAAGTTCAAGGGCATCAATTTCTTGTGCCATAACATTTATTCAATTTTTATCTTTGGATGCTTCTTTATACGTTTTAGGTTTGTTAGTAGCAAATATTGATATAATTATGTTTCTGAATTTTGAAGATAAATTCTTGTATGAAATGAAAGTTTCTATTGGATATTTTGTATTAGTTGAGTTTGTAAAGACATGTAAATCAATATCAAAGTGAAAAAGGTATATGGGGGCCTTCTAGACCTGTTGGACCTATGTGGGAACTGGTTGTTATTAGTATCTACATTAGTATTGAGTTCAATGTTGAGGTTGTCATTTTTAATGTGATCTTCAATGGAAAGTGGATTATTATGATTTACTAGTAAAGGAATATTATTAGTCACTTCAAATTCTTGATTATTTAAGTGATATGGAAATACATTTTCATAAAACATTACATTCCTAGATATTTCAATTTGATGATTTAAAAGGTTAAGAAACTGATACCCCTTTATATGCCCCTTTAATGCTACATAAAAACAAGGAAGATACCTAGAGTGGCATAGTGGTCCAATTTTATCTTGTGATTTGTTAGTGTACTTGTATAACATGGACCGCCAAACACACGAAGATTTGATATATCACATTGTTTTCCAAATAGTTTTTCGTATGGAGACATATTTTGTAATAGGGGGTAGGAGTGCATTTAATTAAATAAGTAGCATGGGTCACAACAAAGCACCAAAATTGCAGAGACAGTTTAGATTGAAATATCAATGCACCGGTTATATTTAATAGGTGTTGGTATTTCCTTTCTACTATTCCATTTTGCTCAAGGGTCTCTCTATACAAGTTGTTTGGTGTATTATACCCTTTGATTTGTAGAAATCATCCATATAGAACTCAACACCATTATCAGTTCTTATAGCTTTGATAGTTTGGCTAAAAAGGTTTTCATTTTGGGTAACAAATTCTATAATATGGCTTCTGGTATCAGATTTACTGTTCATTAAAATGATCTATGTAAAATGTGAAAAATCATCAATTATAATAAGGAAGTACCTATGGCCATGCATAGAAACATTGGGACAAGGTCCCCAAATATCCATATGATCAAAAGGTTTAAAAGCTTTAGAGTGACTAAGATTGAAGGAAAGCTTTTTCTGTTTGACCTAATGATGACAAGTGTTTCAAACATAGTTTTTGTTGTAAGATATGTATGGATAATATGCTTTCATGACATGCAATCTTTTAGATGAAGGGTAACCCATTCTGTAGTGCCAAAGTTTTTATGTTTTCATAATTGCAGTTTGATGTAGAGATGGAAGAAAGTATAAAAGGATTTTGGTCAATGTGAGCATTTAGAACATATAAACTAGCAACCATTTCAACTAAACCAATCTTCTCTTTAGTTTTCAATTCATGTATAAGGCAGTTTGTTGAAGAAAATATGAGTTCAAAGTGTACTGAAGATGTTAGTTTAGATAAATTAAATTGAAAGTAAATTTTGGAACATATAGAACATCCTTTAAGCAAAGTTTCTTGTTTAATTTTACATCACCATAGTGAGTAGCAAAGAAAATTTGGCTAGTAGGTAATTTCACAGGGATTGGTTTGATGGTTTTATAAAATATAAAATCAGATAGTGAAGCACATATCTAATCAGTGGCAACAGAATTAATAATCTAAGAAGCTTTATAGAGTTTAGTGGTACTTGTGGGTGAGATGCATTGATTTGAGTTTACTAACACTGAGCCAACTTGGTTGACTCGTGCTTGGCTAGTGAAATTCTCATCAATGACATGTTTCAACATGTTCATGAGAGCTTGATACTTTTGGGATGAAATTAGAATATCAGACTGATAAGTGCTTTTGTGATCTGAGGCATTGTCTTCTTGTATACTAACATTATTGATTTGTGGTTGTCTGGTAATATGATTTTTGTAACCGGGGGAAGCCATGTTTCTTAAAACATATCTCGATAGTGTGTCAGATTGTCCACAATACATGCAGATTTTCCTATTCTTGAAGTTCTTTCCCTCTTGATTTAAAGGGAAACCATGCTTCTTGAAACATACATTTTCTGTATGTCTGTTCTTACCACAGAAGGAATATGAACTCTGGTGATTTGATTGACTAGCGTTGGTGTGGATACTTTTGGTGTTAGCAATGAATGTGTTATTGGCTAGTTGTCTTTCAAGTTGAGCAACGAATGAAAATATCTTGGTGATTGAGGGAATTGGATCCATTAAGAGTACATGAGATTTGACATTGTTGTATTATTCGTTTAACTCTTTGAGAAACTACATTGCTTAATCCTCTCATTTTCTTTTGTTGAATGTATCGATCATTGAGCAAGGACATCAAACTTGGCATGTGCAAACTAGATTTGGTTTGAAAATGGACTAGCCAGGATCATGTTGTTACATCAATTTCATGCAGTGAAGGTAGCGTCAGTCTTTGATGGTTGATGTGAATTTCCCATAATGAATTCAATCTTGTTCTTGGTGCTAAGTGCGGTGATCATCGAACGACTCCAAGGTTTTTGCTAGGGTGAAGGTACAGAAAATTGTTGAAAGATTTTCCGTCTACCATTAATATAAAGAGTGAAGGAACCGAGTGTGCAGAGTTCTTCTAAAAGAAGAACTTTGATACCATAATACGATGCAAGAGAAAGAAGATGAAGATGATGAACAGTAGCGGAGAAAAGAGAATAACAGAAAAATAGAACAATTGTATATTCATCTATATGTATATGAAGGTGACATATATATATATATATATATATATATATATATATATGCAAAGAAGAAGTGAGGGGAGTGAAGTGGTTATTGGGAATTAATGTAACAATACACCGGTGGCAGGGTAACCAAAAATTGGTGCAGTGGATCAGTTTTCTAAAACTAATTATCTCTATCAATCTATAATTTTAAAGTATAATTACACAGATTCTGAACTTCAATCGAATAGAACTCTATTTCTCATAATTTTGTTCAAATAACTATTTCGAGATTTCAATTGAAAAATTAATCCATAACAAAATAAAAGTAAAAATAAAACTACGGTCGAGAATTAGAAAGAAAAAAGGAAAAAAAAACTAATGATTGCATAAAACAATATATGTTTGAGAAAATAAAGTTGAGACCGAGAAATTAATTTATCCTTTTTTTATGATACTTTCTTCACAAGTTTCCTGGTTGAAATACCTTAAAGTTAGAATAGATAATGAATTGAAGCAAACTAGAGAGAGTTGTTATTTTAGTAAATAAAAGTTGTTAATTTAAAGTAAATTAATTCTATAAAATTGATTTTAAAATTTAAACATTTTATTTTAAAGTTATATTAATAATAAATTTCAGTGTAAATTCTTTTATTTAAATCAACAAACACAGTTTCAATTCAAAATTGGTTCTAGATCAACAATTAGTTTCTTGATATAAAATCTAAAATTACATTAACAGGTATTTCAACATAAATCTAGATTATTCAACTTAACTACAAACACATGATATTATCAAACAAAAAGCAGCCGATGAACATGCCAAAAGCCCAATAATAACTAAAACGAAGGAAACAAACCAAAGGAACTCCAAACTTTGTAATTGGGCTTTGAGACCAAGTTCATAGAAGAAAAAAAATAAAGCTAAAACCCTAAAATAACCCAACCCACAACCAGGAGCTGAGAAAGAAACCAACACAGATTCTGATCGTGCAACAGAAGAACGCAACATGAACACCCAAAACGAACAGAAAATTGCCAGAGAAAATAAGTGAACCACGAAATTGTTACCTAACTGCGTTTTGATAAATCGTGACCTAGAAACAAACAAATCCAGTGTCGTTTTTTGGCTTCTTTTTTTTTTCTATTGTTTGACTGAGCTCGCGATTTTGCAAAGAGTTTGCTGGCATTTGCACGAGCCTACTCTACACGATTCTACGTGCGAGTTA
The DNA here is from genome assembly GCA_016859785.1 of Macrotyloma uniflorum. Classification (NCBI taxonomy): domain Eukaryota; kingdom Viridiplantae; phylum Streptophyta; class Magnoliopsida; order Fabales; family Fabaceae; genus Macrotyloma; species Macrotyloma uniflorum. The sequence goes on along the minus strand of BDMB01000043.1, from coordinate 915,951 downwards.
CCTTGGTTCGAGGGTTTGGATGCTTCAGACTGGTACTTTCGATTGCAAACTCATTCTCCTTTAACTTCTTCAGTTTCATTTATCAAAACCATTTAATTTAAGTCTCTTTTGGAGTATTAAGTATATCTAGGCTTTAATAATTTATGTGAAAACTGAGAAGGTTAACATGAAACAGTATTTGCTTAGAGTTTATCACACATTGAAGCTCGAAGATAATTGTTAATGTTGAGGATTTGTTTTCAAATTGCTTTGTGTAATTTTGACTCATTTTTTGTGGTTTTAGAGTGAATCGTGAAATGGGTTGGAAAGCAGCTGAGAAACTCATTAGGCACTGGAAAGTTCTCAGAGGGGATAATGTAAGCCAAGCCAAGCCAAATCCTCCACCATATATATTGTTTGCCTTTTACTTTCTCACTTCCACTTTTTATTTTGAAATAACAATAATTATAGAGTCACACAATTATTCATTTATTACAGGTTATGATAATAAGGGGCAAAGATAAGGGCGAGTCTGGGATGATTAAGCGCGTCATTCGCTCTCAGAATCGCGTCATTGTTGAGGGTAAAAATCTGGTGAGGGATGAACTCAGCATTAACCATAATAATTTGGATATTTCTTGTCCAATTTTGATGAAGTGTCTGCCTATTCAATTCCATGATCGATGTTTCTTCCTTTTGAATCTTTATTAATTGTCTAATTGAGATTTAGACACGTGATTGAGTAAATTTTCCTGATTGATTTCTCGTTCCAATGCCGATTGATTTTCTCTTTACAGGTGAAGAAGCATATTAAGCAAGGGCAAGGTCATGAAGGGGGCATCTTTGCAGTTGAAGCCCCAATCCATGCCTCCAATGTGCAAGTTCTTGATCCAGTGACAGGGTATGCACATTTGTTCAAAATATTGAACTTGCGATTGCATATCCTGAGGTTGGGGATAACATATATTGAGTTAGCTAAGTTTTACTTTTGCAGGAAGCCCTGCAAGGTTGGAGTTAAATATCTTGAAGATGGTACTAAAGTCAGAGTATCCAGAGGAATAGGAGCATCTGGGTCCATAATTCCTCGTCCCGAGATCTTAAAGATTAGAGCTACCCCAAGACCTACTGTCCGTAAGTATCCCAAAAGGCTTATACTATTCTTTTTGTCTGAGTTGTGTTGATAAACATGGCAAGAACTGAGAGAGAATTGACTGAAACTGAGAAACTGATAGTGTATTTGGATTGAACTGAAGGTGTGTTCAACAAGCTAATAATTTGGCTTATGCAGACTAGAGAAAAAGATAGAGAATAATTACCAAACAAGAGAGAACAAGATTATAACTGCTTTTTTATGGAAACAGACCATAATCTCTAAAATTAGTCCAATCCAAAAGCATAGATTACTTATCAAATTAAGAAACCTATGGTGATAAATAGTTGATTTTTATCTTTCAATTCTCTTTATGAACCTTTACTCTTGTTTTGCTACGAGTATATTAGGATGCTAGCATATATGATTATCCATAAGCTTGTTATTATATTTGGCCTTGAAGGAGAGCTTCCTTGCACTTTAGAGACATTCTTTAAACTGGTCCCTTTTGTTGTAATCCATTATGTTAGAGTAGTTGAGAGTAGAAGTGTCTTAGAGAAAAATACTTTAGAGAGTGAGTTCTGAGCAAATCTATTTTTAAATGTTAAAGTCTTAACAGAAATACAAAAAGGCTGACAGAAAACCTACACCTAGGACCCTATATGATTAACAACCACAGCCAAAACAGCTTTTACAGAATAATCTAGAAGACCATAGAAAGCCTTTTTTGCTAACAGCCGTAAGCACAAGATCGTAGAAGAAAGCCTTTGGGAAAGGGTGTTGGTGGGGAGGATGTTAATCATCGAAGATTAGGGATTCATAAAGTGCCTTCCTTTAAAATCTTCTATAGTGTGTACTTTTGTTAGATGATCCCCGTACCTTTAGATTGACCCTCTGACCTTCATGTGCAGAAAAATAAGTAGAAGGTACATTTTTATGGTATAACACTGTAATTTATTGACCAGAGTAATTTGGATTGATGGATTAAGTCTTTCTGTAATATTGAATTTTTGAGTCAGAAGCTAGGTTCAAGGTACCAGTAATTGGCATGCACTCATTCTCTTGGTCATCCTCTATAGCTATGTTATTAACCTAGTGTTCTTAGAAGCTACTTACTCCAGTTGTCGTAAATGTGCAAAATTTGTATGGATATATGGAATTGAAATTCAGTGGGAAACCTATGCCTTTTCAATTCTCACTCATTTCTCAAAGATACATTTTAACATATTTCTGAATCCCAAAATACTATCCTTTTTGTTATTTATTTTTGGCAGTTGGTCCCAAAGATACTTCAATGGATCTTGTGTTAGAGAAGACTTACGATGCTAAAACAGGAAGGGGAATGCCTGAGCTTTAAGGATATTAGGCCTTATTCAAATTAGTGAGTTGCCATCATCATGAACAAGATATGGAAAGAGTTTGTCACATGTTTTGCTTACGGTGATTCTGTGGAATTTCTTTCAAATTTTGCTTGTTTATTAGCGTGATTGTATCTGTGATTTACCTATAAAAACAATTAATTATTTTTATCTTTTTCTATTCAATTAATGTTAGCTCATTTAAGGATGGTCACATAACTTTCACTCCAAATTGTTAGAGTGAGTGAAACAGAAAATCTCTTTGATAGTTGTGGTTCTAGTGACTTAATTGAGTTTATCCTTGTTTAATTTGAGCTCCCCCAAAGGCCTCACATTCATTACGGTGGAACTCATTCACCTAGTTTCATCGAACCTTGCTGTACAAATTCAGGTTGCATGAAAATGGTCAAAATTTTTTATCCCAAGGTTATGAAAAAAAGCGTATGAGGATGCTAATTCAGAAGACTAACTTAATGGTTAACGTGTTTGGTTTGGTGACCTCATTTTTACCTTTTTGTTATAAATACAATTGATTTTTATGGTAATATATTATATTTGAGAAAACCCTCAATTTGATCTTCCAAAGTTACATATGTCACCACATCAGTTCTTAATAAACTTTGGCCACCAAACCAAAGTAGACCTCAAAAGATTTAAATCGTTATATTAGTCCTCTAAAGATTGTCACTAACCAGAGTCACATTGTTTTTTTGAACTTCTTCATATCTTAAATATGATTTATTTTCTTTTAACTTGATATAGTTGTTTTTTTAATCATTAACATTTGATATGAAACTAAGTTTAAAATCTGGTATTAAATACATAAAATTTGGATTGAGAAAAAAAGAAAAGATAGTACGAAAATTTACTAATGATGACTTATTCATATTATAATATTAAGATTTGGGACTTATTATAATTATATATACTCTAATATATAATTTGGTTAAAATTAACAATTTTTAATCATGTTTTTCATTTATATTATATTAGGATGATTGAGTTACGTCGGACTTAACTCAATTTAGGTTTCAACATGTTGATTGATGTTTAACGAGTAAAATCAAATCAAATTTAATTAATTGAATAAAACTAAATTAAAATGGACCAACACGCTTTAATAATTATATAGATACTTATTTAATAAATAATATTTTATTTGAATTAGTTAAATTATACAATTTTAAAAATATTAAAACATGAAATAAAATATTAATTTTTATAAATATTTAAAAATAAAAATATAGTATTATTATAAATATTTATAGAATAAAAAATTATTTATTATATAATATAAATGTTTGTGTATGAGAATTTCTTACTAAATTAATATTTTTTAAGAAAAAAAATTATATATGATAAGTGAAATTCACTTTGAACTAAAAAAATTTGCACTTCAATCTATTAGTTTATTATTGAATAAGTGAAAGTATTGTTTTCTTA
>BDMB01000043.1:684109-912055 GCA_016859785.1 Macrotyloma uniflorum | reverse complement strand
TATATATATATATATATATATATATATATATATATTTTAACTTTCTAGTTACTCTTCTAAATAACATATTTACATAATGTCTCTTAACAATCTATATGATTTAAGAAAATATGTTTTCAAAAACTTCTTTATTAGAAAAGGGTGAATACAGATATATTCTATTCAACTTGATAAAAGTTGTCCAATTTTATCTTATAAATTTTCTGAATCTTCCTTTTGAATATATTTTTATATTATCTCTTTCATTATTAATTTTAAGTAATCCTAAAAATATCTTACATAATATTCTTGTACAAATTATTTTACACATATTAAAGTTTTTTATAACTAATTAAACCAATGCATATTGAACGACTTTTATGAACTTATTCTTCACTTTCAAATAAAACATGTGATAATCAATGATTATAAAGTTAGTGTAAAAGTAATAAGTCATACCAAATAATAAGGAGTACAATAATTTTTTAAATGAGTTAGAAAAATAAATAAATAATAAATTTCTTCATATACTAAAATTAGTTTATAAATATATTAAATAAAAATTTTAAAAATTATATAAATAATTTTTATAAATTAAAATTATATATATATATATATATATAAAATATTCTCCTCCATTCAAACAATTTTGTAGACTTAAGAATTATATCATCTAATATTTCCAAACTCTCATCTAGACTACACTTTTTTACCCATAATCACATTAGAAAAGAAAATTAACAATTGATAATTATATTTAAGAAAAAAAATAACTAATGGTAAATCAATAAAGAAAATATTCAAGATAAATAAAAAATATATAATTAAATTTTAAAAAAAAAGTTAGAAATTAAAATAAAAATTTATATAAAATTTTACAATATTAACTAATCTAAATATTGTGAATTTGTAAAATATAAAAAATATTATACCACCAATTATATATTATCTTAGAATTAAGGTATTATATATATATATATATATATATATATATATTAAATTAAAATTTTATACTAATATCATTAATATTCGTAGAAGATGAAAAATATAATTCAAAAGAAATATAATTTTTTTCTCTTAATATTTTAAATTAATTAGTAAATTATACTTAAGTAATTTATAATAACACTTTATCAATTTCTTAAAATTGTAGAATTTTACTAATAAAATAATAATAATAGAAAATATATATTATATCATAAAAAATTATTCATTTAATAATTTAAATTAATAAGAAATAGTAATTTACAAAAGTATAAAAAAATAGAAATCCATTGGAGTTATAAAGGGCCATGACCTTCTAAATAAGGGAGAGAAACAATATAATAAAATTTACAAATGCTTTAATATAAAATATAATTATTTTTCAATCTATATTACAACGGAAAAAAAAAATCTTAATTACAACCCAAAACATATATAATTTGTTAATAAAAAGAAGTAGATGACATATAAAAAAAGTGTAACTTTAGGGTTTAATGTTCTTATTATGTTATGTCCTAAATTTCAATTCAATAATAAATAATGAATTAACTAATTAAATGTATAAAAACTTGGGAGAAAGAGGGATAAACCCCGAGACTTGAAACTGTATTTACGACTAACAAATGCTGGAAGAAAGGCAATAGGTAGGTTTTGAAGTATCAACAAAATCAATTTCATTAAAACAAATGTTTGATCTCACCTGTTCTTCTAACGCTTCCTTGTGTATAAGCAAACCTCCGAAAATAGGCACTGCAATGGCTTCAAGGGAGCAATTATCACCATCCCAAACCCAAAGGTTGCAAATTTATCCCAATACAAATTCTGGGGTCTCACCTTTCTGGAGAGGTAACTCTTTAATCCCATTTGAAATTCCTCCACCCAAATGAAAAAAAAGTTTATTTTTTTGGTTTTTATTTGCAGAAAAGTATGAAAGAGAGGCCAAGAGGTATTGGGATGTTTTCTACAAGCGCCACAAGGATAGAGTTAGTTTTTCTTAGTACTTGTGTTTGGGTTCTCTGTTAATGCAAATTTTGTTGCCCACTTGTGTATCCAATATACATGGTTTCCTCTTGTTTGTGGTGTCTTTTGATGTAACTGCATAACTTATTTGTTCAATTTTCAAGGCATTTGTTGTGTGTAATTTGACTTTGGTGATAATACTTTTCTTCAGTTTTTTAAAGATCGGCACTACTTGGATAAGGAATGGGGCGAGTACTTTTCTGTGAGTGTAATGGCTTAAGTAATTTTCAATTTTCAGGAAATAATATCTTTATTTATATATTTAATTTGGTTTGTTTTGTAATGGCTAAAGTAATTTTCAATTTTCAGGGAGGAGGAAGAAAAGTGATTTTGGAGGTATATATACTTGATCATACTCTTTCTGCTTCTGTGATTTATTAGTGCATTGATTTTCTACACTTCTTATCATTTGCGATGTGTACTGGTTATTTATTGGCGAAGTTCATTTTCTCTTTATACTCCTATCCAGGAGGTCTTTGGTCTAGTAAGATTCTTAACAAGTGATGGTGTTTGCTAAACAGGTTGGTTGTGGAGCTGGAAATACTATCTTTCCTGTGATAGCATCATATCCAGATGCTTTTGTTTATGCATGTGATTTCTCACCGCGAGCTGTTGAGTTGGTTAAGGTTACAAACCTCCTTTTTGCAAACTCTATGTCCAATCATCATCTGTTTGTATATTTGTATGTGACTTGATTTGGTTGGTGTGCAAGTGTGAGTAAGTCTCACATTGGTAAAAATGACAATTTGAGTGACATATAAGCAAAAAGGGTCTCAAACGTTTGGGATTAGATATGATATCAAGTTTATTTGTATGGTTTGCTTGTGGTCCATTAATGGAGGAGATCTCCCTGCTCTTTTTTCCCTTTTCTATTCCCTAACATATCAGTTAGTGTGAATATTTCTTTTAAGGTTCATTATGCAGAGAAATGTACATTCACACAAGTTTTTGTAACTTCGTGTAAATCATGTTCTGTCAAATAGACAGACATTGAGGAATCATCGTAATTTGTGGTCTTTAATGCCACATTATGGATATAAATTACTTCTTCTTTTACACAGGTCTTCTTCCACAGATCAGCTAACTTAAGCCGTAATAGTTCTTAATTCTTTTATGATAAAAGGGCACATTTTATTTTGGTTTAAAAGGAATGAGTTTGTATTGCTTATCTATTCTGTTATAAAAATAAAGAAATGTAATACTTTTTGTTTAGCTACATTTAGTGAAAAACAATCTTGTGTTCTTTATTGCAGACCCATGAAGACTACAAGGAATCCCATGTTAATGCTTTTGTCTCTGATTTGACAGCTGATGATATGAGCAAAGAGATTCTTCCATTTTCAGTTGATATTGTTACAATGGTATCTGAAATTCTGAATGGCAGTTTAAATCTTAAAGTTAATGTAGATTGGAGTGATTACGTGATCAAATTTGCTTTTGTTTGTTGCAAGCTATCATTTTCTTGCCTTATTTCAGATAATTTTGGTGCTCTTATTATTGGCAATTAGTAATTGTTCATGTAGCTGACACGGTACGCAGATATTTATGTTGTCTGCAGTGTCCCCAGAAAAGATGCCTCTAGTGTTGCAAAATATTAGAAAAGTTATCAAGGTAAGAAAGAAGTCATTATATTCCCAGAATTCTTGCAAGATTACTTGTTTGCATGTGATGAAATTCATACCTTTTCTCCATTTTGCAGCCAAATGGATATGTGTTGTTCCGAGACTATGCTACTGGAGACCTTGCTCAGGTGGATTTTATTGGACTTTATATTTTTAACTCTTATAGAAAATTAAAAACCACATGATTATCATCCAATTTATTTTCTTCTGATAACTATTTATAAAACAATAGTAAATAAAAGTATAACCCACTATATTGGAATCAACGAAACAAGTAGAAATGTTCCTTGATGGTCATACAAATTTATCGACAAATTAGAACAACTGGAGGGAAAAATGAAGCAAGAATATTCAGATTCATTCCAGGAAAAGCAAACATGTAGCCATTTTTACTAAATTTTTACAGAAAGATGATACTTATAGCGATACTAGAGATACTGATCTGAAAATAAAACTTTTCCTTTAGTAACCGGAAAAATCCAAATATAGTTCTTATTGTTTTAACTTTTGATATTAAAGTGATTTAAATATTAACTCTTTACTTTTAGGTTATAGCGACACTTAAACCAAGGTGGGGCAATTCTATACTACATCTTCTGATATAACCTAGGTTATGGCTATAGGAAACTTGGATCTATTAAACTAGCCACAAACAAAAAATTGAACCATAGGAAATTAAAGATTCACACATTCGAATGGTTAGGAGAAAGAGATTAACCAAGACAAACTTAAAATATTCAAGAGCACAAGTTTAGAAATGGGTCAAAACCCATATTTGATCTTTAGAAATTGAATATTATAGATTACTAATGGATAGGAAACAATTATATCAACCAAAGAATTCAAGAATCTTGAGATATCATGGATTAAATCACATAAATGGGTGTGAAACCTATTTGTTTATCTCATTCATTTTCGATCCAAACAAGTTTCTAATAATTGATTCAAGACAGATAAATCCATAGAATTTAAAGAACAATGGAATTAAACTGTGGTAATCAAAGAAAATCCATGATCTATTATGTATTTAATTCGCCCAACATGATACCAAAACAAGAACCAGAAACTAAAAATATGGAAGAAATTAGAAGATGAATATGAGAAATCCAAGAAAGATTCAAGAGGTGTTCATATCTCTTGAGATTCTCGACCAAGTAGAAAAAATGACTCTTCCTAAAAGAGTGAATAACACCTATATATAGGGTATGCGCCATGAGTTAGGGAAGTGGAAGAGTTTAGCACTTGTTTGATGCCTTACATATTTTATACAAACAAGTCCTTAACTATTCTAATAGACAAACATACTCTTCTATCTTTTCTAAAGGAGGTGTTTGGATTTGAATATTAAAGAAAGAAAAAGATTTATGTTCTTTATTTACACAAGGAGTTTCTAAATTGACGAGACAATTATTTTTTATATCCTCTTCAAGTTGCCTTGTCATCTTTCTAGTTATTCTTCCTTGATAATTTTTGTATTCTTCAAATAACCTTTCCTTCAATTGTTCTTTAGCTTTATTTCTTGTTGTGACTCCTTCTTCCTTTGTTTGTTTATTCTCCTCTTCATCCATGTTCTCATCATATTTCTCATTCAATGTGAAACTCTTAGACCATTACTCCTTAACTAAAATATGGTGAATCATCAAACTAATTACCAGTTCAATTTTAGCATTTCTGTTGTTGGAAACGAAAACTGTTGACTATCAAATTTTGGTTGATGAATTTCTTTTTATTTGAGTATTTGACAATTTGTGTATCTATTTTTATGTTCTATAGGAAAGGTTCTCTACCAAGGATCAAAAGATTAGTGATAACTTTTATGTTCGAGGTGACGGCACTGTAAGTTTTCAGCTGGCCCATGTTAACTTGTATCTTAGCTCTCATCATGCGACTCTTTTCATTTCTAAAGTAGTACTCCCTCCCTTTGTTTCTTGTCCAGCGTGCTTACTATTTTTCAAATGAGTTCTTGACAAATTTATTCAAAGAAAATGGTTTTGAGGTTGACAAACTTCACGTATACTGCAAACAAGTTGAGAACCGCTCAAGGGAGTTGATAATGAATCGGTAATATATTTTATCACAATTTCATTTTGGTAATTTCTATATGGTAATAATAGTTCTATAAGAGTTATGTTTTAACATTAGGTAACCTATCATATAGGGTGCTTTCTTGTACTTCTATGGTTTTAGATTTTAAAGATATGAGATTCCATTTGTTGGCCTTCACACTGAGACATAAATTGACTATAATTGTTCTTCTGTTTTCTCCTCCTGTTTTGTTTGTTTCAGGCGGTGGGTCCAAGCTGTATTTCGTGTATCAGATAGTTCCAACTTGTCTTCAAGCAAAGACGCTGAGGCCAATAATTTTGATAGTGATAATGTTGATAAGGAAATCAAGCAAAATAATATGAATGGTGGTTTAAATGACCCTGCAGTTGATTTGTCTGAGGGTGTGGCAATTGACATGTTCGGATTCTTACCTTCCAGTGAGTATGAGGTAAGGTTCTCACTTTTTCTCAGTCATTACTGGTTCTTAAGTTCTAACAAGTAATTAATCAGATTCCATGGAATCGTTTTTCGTAGTATTTGAACATATCCCATCTCAGGTTATTACTTCTTTCAGATGTTGTACAAAATTTGCAAAGATGTTGGCATTTGAAAAGGCCTTTTCCTTTCCCCTTTTAGCAGTTTTTGTATGACTTATTTTTCGAAATGAGAAGACTAATTTTCCTTAATTATTCTCAATGTTGATTGATTAGGTGCATTTATGTCACCAACACAAGCTTTTGCCACTTTTTTTGGCTTATTTTTAATACTGATCTTCTTATTGAGATCTATATGTCATCAACATATTAGTGTTTTCACTTTTCATCACTTAAGTTTTTCCTGTTAGATCATTGAGATCAACCTTAGAGGCTGGAATTTCAAGATTAGTTTACTTTCAAAAGAGTACCAACATACCTGCAAGTCAACGGGTTTGATGCTGTGGGAATCGGCTCGGTTGATGGCTTCTGTCCTTGCAGAAAATCCCAGCATTGTTGCAGGAAAAAGGGTCTTGGAGTTGGGGTGTGGCAGCAGCGGTATCTGCTCAATGATTGCTGCTAGAGATGCTGATCTAGTAGTTGCAACCGATGGAGATGATTTTGCACTTGATCTCCTGGCCAAAAATGTTGCATCTAACATTGAGCCATTGTTGCTGACTAAACTAACCACAAAAAGACTGGAGTGGGGAAACAAGGACCACATAGAAAGCATAAAAGAAGTAGTGAGCAATAGAGGATTTGATGTCATCATTGGCACAGATGTGACATATATTCCTGAAGCTATATTGCCTTTGTTTGCAACTGCAAAAGAACTGATTGCTGCTAGTGAAAGCAATGAAGATGGTAATGTTCCTGCACTTATTCTTTGCCACATCTTTCGTCGAGTGGATGAACCGACCTTACTTTCCACTGCAGCACATTTTGGGTTTAGATTAGTTGACAAGTGGCCTGCTGAAACTTCAAGTAATTTGACCCATAGAATTATTGACAAGTGGTTTATTGACAATGGTTTAAAGGATGATCTTCCTAGTACAGCGTTGAACATATTGCTCTTCTGCAGGGAGTGATATTGAGTTTTTAGTATTGCAGTTTGAGTGCAAATTGGTTTCTTGATTCTTCTCTTGATTACAAGTGAGAAGTAGAGTGTAACTTCCTAGCTGATTTGTTTGTGCTCATTTGTACAAGTTTTAATTTGATGAGGAGTTTTGGGAGAGAATTCTGTTTTCTTTTATTTATTTATATTTTTTTTGCTCATTTGTACAACTACATGGGGGTGTTAGGCATGGACACCTGGTGGTTATGCACTCTCATCATTTTCTCGGAAATACAAAAGGATTAATTTTTTGTTTAGTAATTATGATTGTCATTTGCTGCTAATTTTAAGTGAGATCTTAGTCATCTTTTAACATGAATCATTAGCAAAATTGGCGACAAGCATAAGAGAATTCTACCTTCTAAGTTAGAGCTTCTTTGATTCTACATGGTAATGCACAAACTAAAATAAAGCTCAAATGATTTCTTCTTAAACATTCTACTTTGAATTCGATAAGATTGTTCATTTTTATGATAACTAGCTTTAGTGATTTTTCATTGGAAACATGTAAAAATCTTTACCTCTCAATAGAGGACGGACTTAAAGTCTTTTTCTTCTAGTATAACATGTCTTTAGGCAACAATATTGCTTAGAGTAACTTACACATAATATGTTTGATAAATTGAGTTACAACTTGTTCTGATTCAAACTTAGTTGTCAGAATGAATAAACCAAAGCAGTGAAAAAGACCAATTATCCATTCATAATAATAATATATTTACTCAAATTTTAACAATGTGTAATCATTTTCTGTATGAACTTACCTCCTTACTTCGTACGGCTGAAATTTCAGAAGTAAAGAAATGAAAACAAGGACCACTCAAGCAACTGTCCATTTAGTTCATCACTAGCACATTCACTTTTCATTCAAATTAAAGCATATATTATTTCTTTTGTTATGAAAAGACTAAAAAGTGTGTTCATGTTCTATGAACGGTTTATTTCTGGCTGCATGCACATATTCTTCTGTGCTATATATATTTGCATAGGGTGCACCTCTCTCTATTTACCTTTACATTACAATAAGGTGAGGATTAGTACTGTTTCATTGAAAATTTCTTTGTTTAAATATTTGGCAGTAGATGCTATTTAGTCTTCAACAGCTTAAGGGGTTTTACCCAAAGAATCTAAGTATGTTAGTTTTGTTTGTGCTTCTTACGGATCTAAAAGTGTTTTAAATTAGCTTAATTTTGTTAATATATTTGTGTTCATCATTTCAATATTTGTGAGTTTTCATATCATGAAGGGTTTAACTAAATATAGTATTTGAAAGGCTAAATTCTGCTATAAATGTCATATTATATAATTGATTGATAGTATAAAAAAGTGACATGATTAGTTTTAATATATATATCTCAACATTGTGGAAACATGTAAGATACTTTATAATAACCTAGTTAATCTGCTTAAGAAAGAAAGATATGGTTCATGTATAAGCTTATTGTTTATTGCTCATGTCAGAATTCATGCTTCAAGTAGAAAGGAAGCAAATAATGCAGCTCAAATCCAAATATATAATTTACACTCCCATTAAGTGCTTGCTCAGAAAATCGTTTATTTTAGATAAATTGACACTGATCTTGATGAAATTCTCATCACTTGCAGAAGGATACTCCCATTAGTAAAGATTAACCTGATAGTTACATCTGCTTCTACATTGATTATGTTAATAATTTGTGTTTGTGTATGTAATAAGGCTAGATTAGTTATAGTAGTTCTGTTTGATTTAACTTGGAATTATGTTAATAATAATATATTTTGTGAGGAATGAAATGAACACAATTGAAATGTATTAACTTTTCTCTCTTAAAACTGTTTCTGTTGCACGTACCCTTAATATATATTTGAGCTAACCCTTCACAATTAGCATAGTTTGTGCATTTTTAGCATGCATTGGTGCATGCATATTTGATCAAAGTGTTAATTACAAGAATAATGATATACTAATAATTCTTTTTCATATATAAGCATTTGAGAGCCTCTCCTTACAATAATATAATAATAAAAACACAGTATACAAAAATTATTATTATTATCATTAAGGTTGTCATATTATCGTATATAAAAAGATTGTCAAAATATCATTGTTCTAGTTACAATACATGATTGTATAGATCTTTATTATTCATATGCCATCATCACTTAGACATATAACAAGATAAAATAATCACCACAACATTGTCCATAGGTTTTTTCTTTTATGAACCCTAAATATATAGAAAACACATGGTTGCTTTAATTTCCCACCATTGAAGCTTTTGCTGGAGGATTTCAACTGACTGCATTCCATTTCATCAGTAAGACTTTTTACAACCTGAAACATGAGAACTTATATTTAGCAAAACAAATGTGTTTAGAAAACTCTAGAGTAATTTCATCACAGAAAGAAAAGTAAAATTAAGTTCCATGCTTAATTAACTGAATTAAAAGTGCAGAAAGTAACCCATGGTATGGAAATTAAAAAGGTCAAGGAGTATGAATAATAAATTGATTATCCCAACCCTTGCAAAAAATTACCATTCCATAATCAAATTCTGACACAACCGATAATACACCATTAGAAAGAGAGAGGAATAGTATAGAGTACAGTGCATGTTAAAAATGAATAAATGCATAAACCATCCATCCATGGCTAAATGCTTAGAGAACTCTTACAGGAAAAAAAAATTACTCATTATCTGGTATTTTACCTTTTTGAAAGATTAGTTCATAACTTTCAATTCAACTGTAAAAATACTTCTGGGTTCAATCCCAATTTAAAAATAAATAAATAAAAGAAAGAGAGATGAGTACAAACTAGTTCATACTAAACCAAAACCATGATTTAATTTCTGTTAAATCTATACTACTGTAAAACCAAGCTCATTAAAGAATCCCATTTTTCGCCAGAAAATCCAAATCTTTGTTGATCAGTTTTTCTTCTTAACCGAGTATCCCCCGAACCCTAGCAGTTAATCTGGTAAGAACTTAAAATCAGGAGTAAATGAAAATTAGAATGGATTAAATATAATTTTCATATTTAAACAGTCATCAGATGCAAACATAAACTGTTGGTTCTTAACAGTATAAATATCAGTTGCTAGTATTTTCCAGTGGGAGCATAAGATTCAAATTCATCAACTATTTAGAGTTACAGATACTTGTATCTGTGAAAATAGGCTCTCCATAAGCTCACACATATAGTTCCTCAGACAAACAGAAATAAGAAATACTTTTCTTGAGGAAACTGATGTACTTCAAATCTGCATGCTAATCAAGAAAATCCACATATAGAAACCAGCAATATGAAAAAGACATACCTGAGACATGGAATGTGATGCTCATAAAGCATACTACTGAATGATATGACTGCACGAGTCTAAGGCTATATATAGCTAGGGTTACTACATGAAGGGAAAGTGAAAAAGAAACAGAAAACAAAATATAGATGCATATATAGTAACAGTAACAGAAAGTGAAAAAAATAAAGGATATAAAGAAAGAGACGGTGATGGGGTGACAGATAGAGAGTGAGCACGCATAGCTTCAAGCATGAAACCTTATCATTCAAGAAAATACCATGTGTGCTCACTCTCTTCTGTCACCTCTCTTACCCTTAATCTCCATTAATTTACTGAAATCTGATGTGTATCATTGCTGCATAAGCTAATTAACAACCTTGCTTCTGAAATGGGTTGGATAAGGGTTAAGGGGAGAGAACAAACATTCAATTTTTTTCTCTAATAATTAACACCCTTTTCTCTCTAACATTCAACACAAGTTCATTTTCTGTATATGGAACAAATGACAACCTTGAATTGCCCTTGTGTGAAGAGTTGAAGGGGGATGCAGGGTATATATAGGGCCAGAAAGAGGAAATGCTTGCATCATGAATGCACGGAATAAATGTGGGTTTATCTTCCATTTCTATTGATCTACAATATTTTAATCTCTATATGGAAAAAATTAGAAAAGAAGTGTACAATTAACTTTATGATCTCTACATCCATATGCAAAAACCCCAACCACAAGTTCATTTTTTTATTCCTTTGCTGCTACCAACGATCTTATAAGCCCTAGCTTAAAGGTATCTTCACATTCAAAACCTATTTACCCCTAATCATATGTTTCTCAGGTCTCTTCAAGGATTGATTATAAGACTTCTGTAACCAAAGAATATTAATAACCCCATTTGTCTTTTTTTATTCATCTACTCCTGCAAGAAAACTTTTATTTCCATTTATTTATATTTGAAAGTTTAAGATAATATTAATTATTAACCCTTTCAATGAGACCTTTATTTTCTTGTTTAGTTCTTAAATATGTGATGACCAAATAATTAGCTAATTACTATCTCATTAGTCCTTGAGAAAGTGCTTGTGAGTGTTTCCCATTGATGAGATTCTTAGCTAGGATTATAACTTCTCGACCTTTCAATGTTTAGTCATTATACACGTGACAAAAGCTGCTAGAACATACATCATATCATATCATATATATCTATATCTATATCTATATCTATATATATATATATAAAAAAAAAAGTGACATTTACAGCAATTAATCTCGTTGTGTGATTAAGCATATATTCAAAAATGATGAGTTATATCTAACGATTCTTTTCTTATGAACGACAGAAAGTCAATGAGAAAGGTTCTTGTTCTGAATTATCATGTCAAAAACTAATTAAGTGCAGCATTATTGTAGTCCATCTTGTAGGAATATTCATGGTTTTAATCACGCATAATATGGTGCAGATGAACACATGGAACTATAATGGCAGGTTCCTTTTTCCTTTAATTAAAGAAGGATTTAAGGGAGAAATTAAAAAAAGTGGAATTGCTCTTCACGAGCTAAACCAGCCAATTAGTGCTCGACATTTGAATACACTCACAAACGCAAAGATCTAATGCGGCGCTAAAGCAGTTTAAAGTATATTTGCTTTATGCTTTATATTACTTAACACATAATTATTGATGCAAAGTAAATCATTGACGTCAATTTTCGTACCTATAGCTGTTCACTGAGTGCATGATTTGAGTTTAGCCTTATGCTTTTAACACATTGACCCAATTGTAAGATTAATACTAGAATCTGGTTTACACACTTTTACACATGCTGCATCAAAATTGAACCCTTTTCTGTTTCATCTTCATTCAGATTTTCTTTTTCTTTTTCTTTTTCTCATCTGAAGATAAGTATGTTCCAAACATAGTGAAATTAGAAGTGAATACTTACTGAAAACATAGAGAAGCTAATTCCTTTCACTAGATCTAACCTTTGTTGGTGTCAGATATGAAGAAAGATTCAGCTGATATGTTCGAAGTAATTGTTTGAGGTTTTTGTTTCTCTTGGTTGAAATCCGAAATCTTCAGAGGATGGTGAATTATTTCACAAGATTCTAACTTTCTCTAAAGAATAATCGGTTTATATAAAAGACATTCTAACACTTGAAACAAAAAAAATAGTCAACTAAAATGAAAATATATAATAAATGTTTACTGTGAAATTCTTTAATATGTACAAGGTCTCTAATCAACAATATTTTGTCGTTTAATATACTTTGGACGAGGTGTGATCCTCTTGTAATCATATCTTACAAATCTTATTTCTAGGTATCAATAATTTAAAAATAAATTTATTTTACCTCTTTAAAATTCAAACTCAAAATATTTGATATATTTAAATGGTATTGTTACCACATTAGTTGGGATATAAATTTTTCAGAAAAATAACTTTATGAAATATAAATACTTATGATATGTAATAGAAATAATAATAATAATAATAAATAATGTCCAAAGAAAGGAAGGGAGATTTATCATAATCGATTAGAACAAATTCATAATCAACTTTGGTAGTTGATTAAATATATTTTTATTAGTTAAAAATATATTTATAATTGATTATGAAAATTTTATAATTTATGATGCTATTTTTTTAAAATAAATATAAAAATGTATGAATTATTAAAAAAATAATAATATCAATAATAATAAATTAGTAATAATAATATAATAATAATAAATAAATAAATTATTAAAAAAAAATTCTTTCAAATCAATTAAATCATTTATAAACTTTCCACTCATATTTCTTTTCACTTTCCATATATTTTTTTTTAATCTAAATAAATTCCCTTTCACTTATTTTTTTCTTTTTTCTTTTCTTTTTTATTCTTTTTTTCTTCTTCCAATCTAAACAAAAACTTAAAATAATAAAGTATTTATGCATTCTTAATCTTTTTCTTCTTATTATTATATTAGTTAACCACATAGTATTTACTAAGTTGAGGTGTTGAATCAAAATATGTATCCTAGAATGGAACCTCGTGATTTGAGGAAGTTAAGGCAATGATTGTTGGTAAATGTATTAAGAGTAGGTAAGATTGTAGGTTGGATGAGAAGAAGCATATATAGGGTGTTTCAGTTTCACGCCTTGAGCAGCATACAGGATGAAGAAATATTGAGGCATATTTGGGGTACATGAACCTAATAATGACCATATCTTATACTACAAAGCATAGCTAGATATAGTACCACTTCGAATGATGATACGAGGTGGGATACCACAAAGGGCATCACAAAACAAAAAAACTTTCCCCAATAGGGAAGTGCCCTATGAATATAAGGTTTTCTTAACTTTCCCTTTTTTGCTGGACAAGAAGGATATCGTTACGTGCTTCTTGATTCCCAGTAGACATGAAGTGACAGGGCCACAAAATTAAATAAATTTTCTTTTTTATTTTATTATTATTTCTCTATAAATATATATATATTTATAAAACAATGCCCACTTCCATCATCAACACCATTTTCGATGAGCATCTTCTTCTACCACGGGCAACTCCTCGATCTCAATATTACTTTTTGGGTAAGGGCTACAAAAGAAAGATCTCAATCTTTTTGGACTACCACGTTTATCCTTTCATATCCAAAAATGATAATACTTCAATATTTTTCTTTTCTTTTAAGGAGCAAAAATTAAAAAAAAAATAGATAAAAAAAATTATAAAAAATATTATAATATCTAACTCATCCTAAAATCGATTTAAATATATTATAATTTAATCTCATTTTTAATTAATCTTCTCAAATCGAGAAATTATTTTCGACGACTCGAACGTAATCTGTTAACCGTTGATTCACTTGTTAACCTGATTATGATAGAAAATAACTATAGTATTTAACTCATTCTCAAAAATAATTTAAAAGATGAAATTTATATTTCAATTATATATTATAGTTTAACATCATTTTTAATTAATAATCCAAATAGAATTTATATAACACATAAAAGATAATTTTTCCAATGATATTTTTTTAGCTATGTTCAATTTAACAACTTGGTCTATGACACACAATTTTGATATTCTTTCTCTTCTGTTTTCTTCTTGGTAAAGTGGTTCAAGAAGTAACCTAGTTGGGTTTTTCTCTAAGTGAACATTTACAGTTCAATAGATCTATTTACTTGATCCTTATTGATGGAGGTTTAATCATTAATATGTGAATCTACCCATATGGTATTTGACTTAAATAATATTGTTTTCTATATATAAAATGATCTTTTAGTTTAAATGATGTATATACAAAACAAGGAATTATTATGGTCAAGTTCTGATTAATTATTTGACAGATAGAAGAATATTGTGTGGATTGCAATGGAATGGGCAAGGGAAGTGGGAGATTGATTCCATTGAGTTGAAAAGATAAACCCTAGAGAGGTAACACTTGTCCTTTGGAAATTGTTATGAAATAGTGTGTTGGAAACTGGCCAACAAAACCAGTAGCAGCACCCTTGATCGATCTCATTCTAGGTACATAGCTGGCTAGGCCTTCTGAGAAACCAATGGAGGAACAATGATGTTTTGAGTAAGATTAATTAATGTTTGTGATTAGTTGTGAATTAATTATTAATTTGGCGTCAGAGAAAAGAGTGGTGGGGTAGAAAAGTGTAAGCAAGTGAGGCATGTGAGTTGGATTTGGAAGCATGTGGTAGAATCAATCACAAATCATATTCATTCATTATTCATTCATTCACACACATCTTTTGATTTGGTGGTGTGCACTGCACTGTGCACGCCATTGTGTATTGGCTCAGTGTGGCGGTGTTGCAGTGATCCCCACCAATGCACTATCTCTACCTATGCTCCACAGTGCATGCCCCCCAACCTGCACTCTCTCAACACCACACAGAATATAACTATAGTATTCTTCATCAAATTCATCTAATCATAAAATATTATTTATTCTGTCGATATGATTTATGTAGTAGAAAACTTGTTTTCAATTTATATATATATATATATATATATATATATATATATATATAAACTTACTTGACTAGTAATATAATATTAAGATTAGTTTTTTAATAATATATGAGAAAAAATATGATGAAAAATTAATATTGATTAAATTTTAGTAAGTATTATAAATTGAAATAATTGTTGTTTAATATTCATGCAAACTGAATTAGATGATATGTATTTAGAATTTATTATTAGTTTAACTCATCCTCAAAACCAGTTTAGAATGTGAGGTTTACACCTCACTTACATAATATAGTTCAGCCTCATTTTTAGTTAATGTGAGATTTTTCAATACTCTCTCCTCACGTCGAGGAGTCATTATCAACTCAAATGTGACTCGTTAACAGGTGGTCCAATCTAAGTTCAATAACTTTACTAACAATTAAGGTTTTACATAGCGGCCCGTTAACAATTTTGTTACAATTAAGGGGATCATAATCTATTAACAGGTGACCCAATCTAAATCCAATAACCTTGCTAATAATCAATACTCTACATAGCGGCCCGTTAACAACTTTGTTAATTATCAAGGGGATCATAATCTATGAAAAGGTGACCCAATCTAGGTCCAACAACCTGTCAATCAAGATTTAATATATTAACAAGTGGCCGATATCTAAGTCCAACAATCTTGTTAACCTAATTCTGATATAATGTAGAAAGTAATTATGGACTTATCCTGAAAACCGATTCAGAATGCGAGGTACACCCCACTTATATATCATAATTCGATCTCATTTTTAATTAATGTGAGATTTTCCAACAAGATATATGTGTATTTTTCCTTCTTTATATATTTTATATTATTCTTCCTTATCATAATAGGTTTGTGAAAAGAAAACTCTCTTTATTCCTTCAGAGTTATTAATTAAAGAGTAAAGATGAATGGTTGTGATTTGTTTGCATGATGAAAGGAAATGAATGAACACTTGTTCTAATAGGAATGAAATAGAGACACAATGTTCTTTGGCGCATTTAGTATATATATATATTAGTTGAGCATAAAACGTGTCACTCCTATCGTATCTCTATGTGATTCGTTGAGCACACTTTTTTTTTAGGGTTCTACTATTTCAATATATAAAAGGTAATATATGACATTAGTCGTATGTAATTATATTTGGCTCTTACTTATATTTTTTTATATACATATTTCAGAAAATAGTGAAAATGGAATCACACGTGAAAGTGTGAGGAAAACAATTTCAACTATATCATGTGAGAGATGAATGTGGGATAGTAACGAATGTCAACCCCCACACACAGTGGGTCATAAATGAAAGCATAACCGTTGATTAAAATGAATGAACGAGTAAGATATGTAGGTGAAAGATAAAGCATCACACTATTAAATTTTATAATGTGTTTAATGTATGAGTCAAGATACAAAGGATATTTTGTTTTGATTTTATATATTATAGTATATTAATTATATGTTTTGTAATATTTAATTAGTAGTAATTTAACGCAATAAAATATTTTATTTTAAGAAAAGAAATAATAATTTATTTGTTACTGTATCAATTAAAATATGACCTATATAATAATCTTTGAATTTAAGTATAATATTTGTTTAAAGATGTCTATTATATATGATTTATTATATTATTGAGATGATAAAATATTGAGTATAAATTTTTTTAATATTAAGTAATTGATATATTATTATTTGAATAAATAATTTTTTTCTTGACTTAACTATGATAATTATCTTCTCTTTACTAGATTAAATAATTTTGCAGAACAAAAAACTTTTAAACCATAACCTTATTTCAAATACAAATATATATATATATATATATATATATATATATATATTCTATTTTTCTCATCTTTAAATATTCTCACCAACTTTCATAATTATTGGATTTGAAATCTCACCCATTAAATTTTTTTTGATATAATAAACTAATGTTGAATTTTTTATTTTTTTCAATTATACTGCGGACGTCGATCAGTTCTTTTAAAGCCATAAAGAATTGAAACCCTTTATTTCATTATTTTAAAATTAAAAAATTAATTACGTATAGGAGTATTATCTCATCTTTTACTTATTATTTTAAAATTTTTTCATATACATGTACACATAAAATAATAAAGGGAATATTTTTTTATATCCAAATTTTTTATTAAATAAATATTATCTTTATTGGTATGAGTTTGAACAATAATTAAAGATTTAATAAATAAAATGATCATCTTGAATTGTATTAAAAAGACTACAGAGGAATGATTATTAAACTTTATAATAATAAACAAAATTACTTTTAATTTTTTAATGAAGAGAAAACTAATTATTTAAAATACTAAAATCTATTTAAGCAGTTTATATTAATAAGCAGTGTTATTCTATGCAAATTGATTTATTGATTAAGTTTCTCACAACACACTTAAAGGAATATAATTATCTATAGACCACATTAAAATAAATTATTTATTAAATGATTTTAAAAACACAGTTATTAACAATTATATTCTTTGTAACACGTTATTTTTTTCCGTCAACATTTATACCAAAATTACAAAATGACCCACGAGGTTCATTAAATAAAAAGTTAAACAAGTTTTTATAAATGTTGAACATGTGTGTTAGAAATGTATTATATTATTTCAGAACTCTAATATGAACAAAAATTTTCAATCAACAAAATTAGAATTCACATAGGGAAATTATGCAAAAGAAAAATAATAGACATTCAAATTTAATACTATCTTCTAATTATTTTCAGTCTTATTATTTTTGGATTAATGTGAATAATTTTTGTAAGATAATAGAAATTAATGATATATTTTTATCTTCTTCTTTTCATTAAAATGTTAGTTTATCTTTTATATATATATAATTATTATATGTTAAAAAAAATAGATGATATTACAAGTTCAAATTGTCAATATGAAACTATAAATATTTTATATATTTAAAAAAAAAGTTATAATGGAAATTAATTATATATATGGAAAAGACATATTTCAAAATGAGAATTCTAAATTGAATAATCATTTTTAACTATTTTAAATTGACATTATAAAATAACATTTTAAAAATAATTAAAAATTAAAATCTTACCAAAATATTTTTTAATAATATTTGTCTATATTTATTGTATTTGTAGGAAAAGTTTATGAAAGAAAAATATAGTGATGCAACTTGAATGGAGAATGAGTTGAGCTTAGAAAGCAGATCCTACACCTTCCAAATCTTCAGAAGAGAATGAGACATTCTATAGAAATGACAGAGATAATGTTTCAACAAATGCAGAATCATGGAGTTTAGAATCATGGAGTTCACAATCATGGAGTTCAGAATCATCTCCCACAACTGACTCAGAATAAACCAACCAGTTTTCTATTCAAGTGATGTCATGAACCAAGAAAAATACAATATATATATGAAGATAGCACTGCAGAAATATTTTTAATTTTATTTTTCAGACTGAATATTTTCATTTGGAATAGAATAATTTGACTTGAGAATTTTTTATTTTTTCTTTCTTACAGTCAAAAGTTTACTTAGAAAATATAAAAAAGAATAAATTCATTTTGTATTTTTTATATAAAATTTTAAAAGTAGGAAATAAGATAATGATAAAATAATTATTTTCTAATTAAAATAAAACAAAACATAAATTACATTTTCAAACCAACTTTTAGTAAAATGTTTTGTTACTAGCTATAAAGCAAGAATACACTAAACTTAAAATAACCATTTTTAAGAGTAAAAATCATTTCACAACTTCAAATTGGGCCAACTTGTTTATTGATGGCCATTTTTTGTATTTTAAAGTAAGTGGACTTCCAACCCAATACATCATACCTCTTACTTTCCCTAATTTTAAGATCAAGTTACTATCTTTCCAAGTTTTATTTATTGTAAGATAAAATAGGTTTTGGGATAATATTTTTGGAAGATTTACGAAACTGGTAACTCGAAAATGTATTTTAGAGTATTTAGAATATTCTAGAAAAATTATAGATTTTAAAATGGACAATTTAAAATATTATATAAAAATTATAGATTTCAAAACGAAAATCCAAAAAATAAATAATTTGAAATATATATGTTTTTTAATGTTTTAGATTGGATTAGTGAGATTCAAATAGTTGATGTTGAATCTTTAAAGTTATTAAAATTTCGATGTTAATAATATATGGTTATTTTAAAGAATATTTATTTACTGTGAGTATATTAATTATTTTGTGAAAGAGATTAGTAGATTGAGTCATAATCAAATGCTAAGCTTTGTGTTATTATGTTCTTAAATAAAAAAATTGTGTCTTTATTATTAATTATAGTTTTTTATTTAATAATAAGTGTTTGATTCAATAATTAATATTAAAGTAAGGTCAGAAGTTTGAGGAGATCTTAATAATAAGATGTTATAGGTGGATCAATTGTCTTATGGTGAAACTTAATGAGTCAAATACAATCAAATAGTAGTGTTTAGGTTGCTATATTGGTAATTAGGTGAAATTAATTATTTTAGAAAGTTTGAGGATTTGATCGTTAGAAGATCACTTCATTATTAGAGGACTATTTGGTTATTGTGTGTGAACATATTGAATTAGAATATTTGTTTGTGATATCCTAATTCTATTAAGGTGTGTTTAAATTGGAAAATCGATTTGAGGGAATGAAAAAAAGAAAGAAATTAAAATA
Organism: Macrotyloma uniflorum; assembly: GCA_016859785.1. Taxonomy (NCBI): domain Eukaryota; kingdom Viridiplantae; phylum Streptophyta; class Magnoliopsida; order Fabales; family Fabaceae; genus Macrotyloma; species Macrotyloma uniflorum. The sequence goes on along the minus strand of BDMB01000043.1, from coordinate 891,870 downwards.
AAAAAATAAAATTGTTTAGATTGAAGAAAAAAAATAAAAAGAAATAAAAAAGAGTAGAAAGTAAAATAATATTATTTATTATTAATAATTTTTTTAATATTTTTAAAAATTTATTATTATTATTATTATATTGAAAAAGATATATATAGTTTAATATTATTATTGATAAATTTATTAATTATTTTAAATTTATTATTATTATAAAATAAAAATAAAATTATTATTATTATTTTTTAAAATTATTATTATTATAATAAAAAATAAATATAAGAAAATATATTATTTTAATATTATTAATAATTTTTTTAATTATTTATATTAAAATAAACATAAATGTTAACTATTTTATTTAATATTTATTATTTTAATATTATATTAATTTTTTTATTATTATAATAATATATAAAATATAAAATATATTAATATTTTAATATATATATAATCGATTAACTAATTTCATCGCATTTTTTGTATTGAATCAGGGAAAGAAAACAAATATAATTTTTTTCTCTTTGTCTTTTCATCCGTGAAAACAACAAACAAATGCTTAATATTAAATTTATTTAAAAGAAAGAATAAAAAGTTAAAGTTGAAGGAGATTTCTTCTTTTTGACTTATAAAGTGAAATAGTATTAAGTTGATTAATTTTAGGAATTTACATATAAAATGAAAAAGATTATGATTCGAAAATGTATCTAGATTATGGAAGTCAACCTATAGAAGATTGTAATATGTACAAATTTTTAAAGTTCAAATTCAATGTGTGTCGAAGTGCTAAAGTTATGAAAACATCAATAAATAAAAAAATGTGTAATAATTAGAAAATTATGCAAAAAAACTTAATGGAGTGTATGATCTGATGTTTTGTTGAATAGACAGTGAAAGAAATTTACGAGTACTCTATGTAATTATGGTATGAAAGAATATAAAACGATTCAATAAACTTTTAAAATGATGAGTTATGATTATTACATTATATAATTTTTATTAAATAATATTTATTTTGAATTATTAGTTTATTCAAATTATTTTTATTATTTATAGTTTAATTAAGATAATTATATTTAATATGAGAATATACAATATTATAGAAGAGTAATGTTCTGTTGTGAAAAATTAACAAAAGATATATTTTACTTTATTTTATAAAATTAAGTTCGATATAATATATAATTGACTAATATATGTAAATAAAAGATTAAATATATATAAAAATAAATAAATAATAGATTTATTTTGATAACTTTTAATAATGGTGAATTATTATAATTGTTTATTCTAAAATTTATATTTTTTTTCTACAATATTCTGGATTATTTATTTTAAAATATATTTTTTTTATATAATATATTGGGTAGATACATTATTCATTATCCTTTTCGTAAATCTTTTGAAGATGCTATTCAAGAATCTATTTTACTTTATAATCAAATAAAACTTGTAAGGATAACATTGTCTTTTTCAAAAGTATGGTGGTGTAGGGAACAAAAGCCTAATGGGCAAAAAAGATACATTTTTTATTTTTTATTACTATTTACACCTCTTAATTTATTAACTATACCTTCTTCTTTCTTTTTATTTGTTATTAGTAAAATATTTTTTTATAAAAATGAAATTAAATCCTCATATTTTACGAAATTTAGAAGAGAAATAATATGCTGAATGTAACAAATTAGTCCATTCAACCAATAAAAAAATGGTGGAATGCGTTAATATTTCAAACTATCACATATATAATATAATATAGATTTAAATAATTTTTTTCTTAAAAATAGACATTTAAATTTTGGTCTTATTATTAACTTGTTTATTTAATGATTTCATTATTACAACATCATCATATATTACATAAAGAAAATTATTAAGTCACTGCCATCATTAAAAATATTAGCATATGACATTAAGAATAAAATCAAAAGTAATATATATTTTAAAACTAAAATCTCTTTAATTAGTCAAGATATTTATTAAAAAAAATTATTAAAAAAATATCTATAAAAAATTTTTTTTTTTAATTAACAAAAGATAAATATATTAATAAAAATTTATAGTATAAAAAAATTATAAAATATAATAAATAAATAAATAAAAATATACAAAAAATTAAATAATTAATTAGATAATTATTCCACTATTAAAAATTAGATTAATAAATAGATAATTATCAAATTAATTATCTAATTTACACTATAAATAAAAATACTGATTAATCTCTTTATATTATAATTAATCTGTTTAATTATTTTTATATAAAATTTTTAAAATAAATATAAGAATGACATAATTAATATTAATAAGATAGAATTGAACTATTAATATTAAATTTATCATTAATTAAGTAATATTTAAATTAATTATTTTTTAAATATTTAAAAATATTTATTTTCTTAATTATGATATAAATATTAGAAATATTACATCATTTATTAATATAATAAAATTAATGTATATAAAAATAATATAAATCTCATTTCAAAAATTGATTTTATAAAATTAAGTTAGACTTAAAATTATTTTTTATAATTATGTAATACACATAACAAATTATATTAAAAAATTATATTAAAGAAAAATTAATTTGAATATAAAACTTGTGAATATTTTTTTTCCTCTTTATATATTCTATACAACAATAGTAGATTAGAAATTAATCACTATTTCCGTTCCCTTTTTTTCTTGCTTGCTTGATACAAAGACTTTCAAATTCAAATACTAAATCACATCAAAAGTTACGATATAGTCATAAACTTTGTTCAACTTTTATATACCAACTTTAGGAAAATTATGCATGAAGTTGAAAATTTGGTGTGAAAAGTGATTTTCACGTTGTGTTGATCTCACTTGTCTGATGTGTGCAAACTTGGTTGCAGACAAGTTATCTTACATGAATCTTTTGTCCAAGTCAAAAGCAAAATGTTCCAAAATTTTATTTACTTATTTTATTTTTCAGTGGACAATAATGATTCCCACTAAACACGCCATATCATCACTTATATAACATGCTCAGTACAGTGTAAAATTATATTACTACTAAATTAGAATACTTTTTAATATCATTTTAAATATAATTAATTACTATAAAAATTAATAAATTTATTATTTATCTGAATGATAGAAAACTAAATATATGCTATTTTCTATTATTGAAACCTATAATTGACTACAAAAATCTAAGACAAATTTTAAATAATTTTTTTTTTATTATTATCTAAGAAGAACAACACTGTATTGATGTAATCTAATCTAATTTTAATAACTTGTTAATAAATCTAAATTCAATAATTTTATTAATTAAATATTATATAAAAAGTGTATATTATAATTATGTAAGCATTTGATGGAACTCAGATGAGAAATATAAACTAAAATTTGTTGCTAAAAATAGTTTGTAACTTGAATTTTTTAATCAAATTCTTTGTTCTATTCTTGATTGAAAAAATAAATAAACGAATAACGTTGCAACACTTACCAAACATTTTTCTTAGAAGTGATTAAAAAAATAAAAGTTAAAAATATAATAAATAAAGTTACATAGTAGGTATTATTGGAATGCTTTATAGAATAAGTTGCATGTGTTTCATCATTCTGATTGATTTAATTATACAACTTCAAATTAGAAGTATTATTTAATCTAGAACAATGGACCAACTCATAATTAAAAGGAGAAATCTTACTAAAAACATTAATTTATTTTATATAAATATTTTTATAAGAATGACATAATTATAAAAAATCGTAAGAATTATAAAACACATACATATTATAGAGATAACTTTATTTAATGAAAAAAATAGATATAATTTCTTTTAAAATAGACAAGATTGTCTGATTTATATATTTACTTAATTTATCATAAATTTTGTATTTAATTTTTTTATTATAATATCTAATGTACATATGATTCTAAGATATATAATTTTCTCAATAATGTTGTTTAAGATAATCTATTTAAAAAAAAGAAGAAAAGTTGGATATGAAATGAAAATCCAAAGTGAAACAATGCCAGCCAAAGTCCAACCTCAGTGATAGAACATAGTTCTTATGGTCTTTGTTGGACAACCCCACACTCCCACTCACTTTCCCTCAAATTTTGATAAGAAAGGCCTCACCTTTAAGAGAGAGAGAGAACCCACTACTAGTCTTCTCTCTCCCTAACCAATCTCCATGGAGGATTTCAACAGATCAAGGTCTGATGGAAATGGGCAAGTGATGCAGATGGAGAGGTGCTATGGAGGAGGACCACCACCAAGGCCTTATGATCTCAGGTCCTACCGTCTTTCCTATTCACAAGCTCAAATGGGTCCAAACAACAAGGACTTGAAGATGAAGAAAGGAAAAAGCATGTCAAAAACCTCCATTTCCAAGTCTTGGAGCCTTTCTGATCCTGAGTTTCAAAGGAAGAAGAGGGTTGCCAGCTATAAAATGTATTCTGTTGAAGGGAAAATGAAAGGCTCCTTTAGCAAGAGCTTTAGGTGGCTCAAGGATAGGTACTGGCAAGTGGTTTATGGATTGTGGTGATTCAGTTGTTACCCTTTTGTGTTTTCTGTTTACATACATACATATATATATATATATATATATATATATATATAATTGAGTTTTCTGTTCGTGATTAGTAGAATTATGAGTTATGATCATTGATCAGCTTAATTAGATTAGTTTAATTGCCAAAGCTTTTGTTTAAAAATTGATGTTAACTTTTCTTTGAGTGATCTTGTCTATACTTTGTTTTTCATTATTGTTTTTAGAGGAGTCTAATGGATCAAAGTTTTCTGTACAGTGTTGTTAAATTCTGCCATTAACAAGAAATGGATTAGTTTTGAAAAATGAAAACTGCTTCAGGATTTGTCTTCTTTCAACCATGCTCTTTTTCAGTTCCTGTCTGTGCCTCACTCATCACTTAACCAATTATTTGATTCTTATTTTTTTTGTTATTGATTGGTATTTGAGTTTTGAGGTTGAAATTTTATATGGAGTAAAAATAAGAAAGTTAAATAATATATATAAAAAAAAAATACACAAATTTCGTAATTATAAAATTTTAAGAAAAAATTATATTCATTTATATAATTATATATAATTATGGTTAATGGTCGTTTGATGAAAATCTTCCTAACCTCTTCCTCTAGTATATTTCTAGTATCTAACATTGACCTCATTCAGTTTGTTCGTTGAAGTAATCAATATAACTGTATCTTTAACTTTGTAGTACTTATCATCATCCTATATAAAATTTTAAAATATTTTTATAATTATTTTTTCTTTTTATTTTTCCTGTAAATAAACAATATAAGGTTTTTTTTTTCTTATTCTATATGTGCATTAAAAAACAAATTATATAATAAGTTTGTTAATTTTTATAATAATTATCTTAAAACAATTCTAGAAATAATTTCAAATGGATTGATATAATAAAATAAAACATTTCCCATAAAAAAATATATTTTTATTAAACTTGTATTCATATCAAACATCTTATCACACATATCTTTCTTCTCTTCCTTTTACTCTTTAAATTGTAAGAATTTGTCGTACAATTAGGGTTTATCTTTAAAATTTGGATAACTTTACACCCTGCTTCTGTTTCTTGATGGGTGGTCAAATGGGAAAAAAAAAAAAATCTTTTCAAGTTTTATATACTACAACAATTCTATACGTATAAAATGTTATTAAGAGTGACAGATTGCAAAAGTTGAATCGTGACAAATATAAGAAAAATTTGTTAATATGTTCTTAATTAACAAACCGATCATTATTGGATTATTGTAAAAGTTCTACTGTCAAACATATCTGAATAGATAACTTAATATAAGAAAACACAGACCATGTTCTGTAATTTAACATGTTTCAGTAACATTAGTTCAAAATTTAAAATGAAGTCATCTCGATCATATGCGATTATTACAGACAATTTATAGCTAGCGTTGAAAAAACTTAACTCAGCATACCTCGTATCTAGCTACAAATTATTTGTTTTATTTGCTTCCAGCATGTGCTGCAGAAAAATTAATAAATAAACAATTTGTAAGCAGCGTTGAACTGTTGAACATACTGTTCTCAGTTCTTTCACAGTTGTAGCCTCTAATATGGTGAAAAAGATGCTTTGGAAACTTGTATGTTTTATAACTAATTACAGCCACACCTCCTTAGTTTTCCGTAATTACACATACACTTCCTCTTTTATTTATTCTACACAAAACATTCTAACATTTATGATGATGTTACATATGCACTTTTTCCTTATAAATGGTGTGAGGTTTGTTTAGGTTCATATCACCACCTTGTAATAAAAATCAAATGTAGAAGATAGGTTTTTCTACGAAAAGGGATTATTTTTACATATTATTTACGTAAGGGGTTAAGTTGAACAAAATTTATCGATTAGGGTTAAGTCATGCTAAGTTGTACGATTTGATTGTGTAGAAGTCATGTTTCTTAACACGATTTCATTTCAAATGTTTTTGTTTTTCTAAATTCATTAAAGTCGTGTTTCATAGCACGACTTCGAGTTTTTTAATTTTTTTTTTTAATTTTGGCTAATTGGAAGGGAGAGAATTTATAGAGAGTAATCTGCTTTTTTTCTTTACCAGAACTTCTTCTCAAAGAGCCAACTATGATATTATATACATCTTTAGCCAACTTTTCCTCTCTCCCTATTATCTAATTGCAATTTTTCCCTTACTTTAACCCTAATCATACTTAATTCTCTTATCTTAACCTTAATTATGCTTAAGACATGAAATTGAATGTTTCCTCTTTTTTCTATTTACTAAAATGAAAAGGAAGAGGAAGAATTTTATGGCAAAGCAAAACTAATTATTTCGGCTAAGGTAAGGATTGGAAGAATTTCTCAATGAGCGGATCTATTCTTAATGATTTAAAAAAAAATAAAAATTAAAAGGCTTAAAGTCGTGCTTTCATAACACGACTTCAATTATTTTAAAAAAAAACTAAAAAATTTGAAGTCGTGCTCTAAAGTATGACTTCAATAAATTTTTAAAAAAATACATCTAAAATAAAGTCGTGCTAGAAAGTATAACTTGACCATAATTTGGTTAACTTAACTTCCTTACGTAAATAACCCATAAAAATACCCCTCAAGTTAAAAAAACCGTAGAAGATACCTTGTCTTTTTTTGTTAAACACTCATGTTTCTTAATTTGTTTTCACTTCTTTTCTTTGTTGTGTTTTGGTTAACTTATTGTTGAAACTCACTACTAGAAAATTGCAAATTTACATCGGTTAATTAAGGTTATTTACATCGGTTCTGGAATCGATGTAAATAAAGCCAATGTAAATGTGTCAGCAAATTTACATCAGTTCTAAAAGAACTGATGTAAATATATCAGCTTATTTACATCGGTTGTTCAAAGAACCGATGTAAATGAGGGAGTGAAACGGGAAGAACAATATGGGTAAAAAGACAAAATCGTCGGGCTCCTTCCACAGCTCGGGTTCTGGTTCCTAGCAATTGTCCCCAAATTCTTAATCAAATCCTCCTTTTGTCTCGGATCGAGAGAACTTTCTTATCCTTGTCTAATTTAATCTGAATATCAAGAACAACAACAATAGCCCTAATTTTCTAAGTTCATTGCATCTACACCCCGTCAGCACCAGCACCACTTGCCACCGTACCACGCTTCAGCACCCCACATGCTTTTAGCCCTCGACACTGCCTATTCTACACCCTCCGATGAAGATCTGCACCACAAAGGTCTCACCTTTTCAAGCGTGATGCTAAAGAGTGAGAACCTGAAGAAGAGATACAGGACCAAGTTCAGAAAGGAGCAGAAGGAGAAGATGCATAGCTTTTCTGAGAAACTGGGGTGGAGAATGCAGAAAGGGGATGATGGATTGGTTCAGAAATTCTGCAATGACATTGGGGTCTCTAGAGGGGTCTTCAAGGTGTGGATGCACAACAGCGCCGATTCCGCCTCCCTTTTGACAACACCAGTCGCCAGTCGCCAACCATATAAGCACCAGTCGACGATGGTGGTGAAGACCGGATAAGAGAGGCCGTAGAGGGAGCGCTAGTGGTGTAAACGGGGAGTGAAAGGGAGAGGGATTTGATGGTTTAGGGTTTAGGATCGACGGAGGGAAAAAGTGATGTCTCTGTTAGTAAGAGGATTGGGGTTAAAACTAAGATTTAAGAGATAGCTTACATCGGTTCTTCAATTAACCGATGTAAATAATGACATATTTACATCGGTTGTCCAAAGAATCGATGTAAATATTAACATATTTACATCGGTCCTCATAGAACCGATGTAAATATGTTATTATTTACATCGGTTCTTTGGGCAACCGATGTAAATAATTGATAAGTTTTCTTTTATTTACAAAAATGCCACCACTTTTCATATTTATATCGATTTGCCTATTAATCGATGTAAATTTGACGATGTAAAATCTGTTTTTTTAGTAGTGTTGCAGGTAATTTTGAATGACATTTTTTTTTACATACGAGTATATTATATAATGGTATTCATTTTTATGAATATTTATTTAAACAGTATTATGAGAAGGATTCATTTCAATAGGATATTATTTTTTAAGAATAACTTTTAATCTCAACCCAACCCATGGATAGCATTTTAGCATAGAAGTTGACCCATTAACTTAATATTCTCCTCCAAACTCATTAAAAACCAAAAGTAACTTACCTTATCTTAGCTTTTAATCGGGTAATTATTTTATTATCACTTCAACTTTATTTTATGATCTTTCGATTTGAAATTCAACATAATATTTTTCTTTTAAAAGAAAACTTAGAAAATATTGAATTTGGAGAGATGGAAATTTTACAAAAATAAAACAATTTAACCTTTTATTTATATGATTTTAAAATCAATTAAATACTTATAGTAAAAAATTTATATTTATTTCTATTATTTTTATATTTATTAAATAATTCATGAAATAATTTAACAATATTAACAATAATTTTTTAAAGTTAAACTATTTCCACCAATATGATTATTGACTTATAGTAACAAGTATGTTAACTTTAAAAAGATGGGACATTTTCAATATCCGTCAAGAATAGAACAAAATTAGCAAAAATTCTTATAAAGACATGATACTTCCATTTTGTAAATTTTAATCTAAAACACTTTCAAGAATAACACATTTAATTAAGTTTAAATTATTTCATTCATTATCATTAATTTTTATTGTATACCAAACTTAGTTTTTATAATTTACATTTTTATATCTTATTTTTTTATAATTTTATATTATATTATGTTTTTCATTTTTTTATTGTATATGTAGACTTGTCGGTGTTAATGGATATTATCGCATATTATTAAAATTCATTTTTAAACATTATGATATATTTTAGTTAAATTTTTATAACATGTTAACAACTAATGAAATATTTTTTTTATTTTATTTTTTATTGTTATAAAGTTATTTTTATTTTATTTTATTTATTTAATATTATATTATGTACAATATAAATATTACTAATATTTTATTAATTAATATCGATTTTAATATAGTTGAATTATTAAATCAGTATCTTGAAAGTTGAATACCATCAAATTTTATAAATATTGATATTAATAAAGTTTGAATATAAACATTATCATCTAATTCATAGTAAACTTGTTAGATAATAATTATTATTATTATAATATTTAACAATTTTTTTTAATTGAATGACTGGCTAAAACTACTTTATATTACCTATAAATAAATTTTCTCTCTTTTAATAATACAAAAATAATAATTCCGTTATTATCTAACAATATAAAATATTAAATTTGAATCTTATCTTATACATTACAATTTATTGCAGTTACAGAAGGAAACAGTAATAACAGTAGCTTAATTAAGTTACCTATGTTTAATAAAGAAAAAAAAGCAAATTTGTATTTTATGAGAAAAACAAAATCTGAATACTTAATTTATGAGATTTATTCAATGAAAAATTCAAATTATACGATTGAAATACATATTAATTTTTTTATAAATTGATACATAGTATTTATTAATTTTTTAAGTATTAATTTTTATAAATTAATCAAATCAATTTTAGTATAATATTTTTATAATTACTAATTAAATCAACATGATTACTATTTAAATTTATTTTTTAAAATGACATATAAGGTAAAATTATTAAAGTGTGAGTATTATATATGAATCACTATTCATTTTGTTATTATTATCTAACTTGAACATCAAAAATTAATTAATAAGTATACTTACATTTTTAGTCTGGACTGAAGTAGACAAATTAATTATAAGAGAAGAGAAGCATCCAAAACAAAGACAACAGAAAAAAAAAATCATCTTTATCAAGATCGAGAAATAGACGAATTGATAATAAAATAGAAAAGAAACATAATAAAAAAGAAAAAATAAAAAGAATGTTTAACTCTTTTAAAGAATAAAACCTTTTTTTCATTTGTAAAATTTGAATTTGGAATCTTAGTTTAAAGATCTATCTAGTCCATAATTTTAAGTTACGTAAAATTAATAAGATAAGATAATTATAAAAATGATATTAATCATCGTATATTATATAGTTATGGAACTAAGAAATTCTGCCACTAGAGATTGTAATGAGAAGATACAACTAACCCATTCCATGTTTCTAGCCACTTCAAGTTTCTATTATTCATCATCATCCAAGAACAGTCCCATTGACAGTGGCCCATTGGACCCTTCTCTCTCACTTTATTGCCTTTGCCATCATCATGTCTCTCTTGTTTTCTATAATGCATATTTGGATTTTCATATTTAATTCTTTTTTATTGAATTGTTTAAAATTTTTATGATATTCAATTCAATCTATTCAAACATTTTGAATGAACAACAATTTTTCTTTTCTTTTAAGAGATAAATTCATGAATCTTTATATGATATTTTATTAAGTTAGTATATATTAAACAAAATTTAGACTTAAATGTTTTTTCATCCTATTAAATTTTCTCATTTTATATTTGATTTCTCATAATTATTTTTTTATTAAAAAAACTACATTTGATTTTTATTGTTAAATTTTGTTATTTTAGTATTAATATGGCTGGTAACTTTTTGTTTCTGTTTGTGTAAATGTTATTTTTTTTAAATATTTTTTGTCTCTAATAAATATAGTAATTTTATATTTGGATCCTCATAAAATTCTTCTTCTATTATTGGTTCTTGATAAAAGAAGTTATCTTTACTATTAAGTTATATTTATCTTAGTGTTAACATGAGGATTAAAAAAAATATACCATCAAAAAATTTACATGTCAATAGAAAAATCATTACAAAAAAGATTATTGTAGTTGCAAATAAAAAGAAAAAAAATAAAAACTTTCACCGTTACTAACCGCATATATTATTTAAGAGCTTCATCTTAGTATTGATGTGAGGGTTAAAAAAAGATACCATCAAAGAAATCATTACAAATTAATAAAAAAATCATCTTGGCATACTAATATACTCATAAATTAAGCGTATATATAAATAAAAGATTCAGATTAATTTTTTAGTGATTAAACTACACATATTTTTTAGTGTAGTTGAAATTTTTTATCCTTAAAAGTAACCAATTTTTTTTAGATGCTCTTAGATGTTAAGTGATAATGGGACTACTACTCCTCTAGGCACCACCAACCAGATCGATGGTAACAAGATGGAGAATATGCCATTGCTTTAAAATGAAGTTTCGTATAACTAAAATTCTATGCCCTGTTTGGTTTATGCTTTTTTTTTTTTTTTTTGTAGTGTTTCCGTTAAAATTTTACTTTTTTAATTTCCAAATCTCTATGAATGCTAAGTATTTATAAAAATATAGATAGTAATATATTTAACTCATGTGTTAATTCATTTTCCACATCATCAACATACTATCCCATGAACATGTGTTGAATAAGAATTAACAGTATGTTGTGTTATAATAAACAATCAGACACAGAAATTACAGAACAATTTCTTCTCTCTGAATTCCAAAGTTCTGCATCTCTTATTTTGAAGTATTAACTTCATAAAATCCAACAACTATAGATATATTATATAATATTAATAAGAAATACGGTAGCTTAGGATGCATGACATTGAAACTTCAAGTTGAGAGTGACAGTCTAGCAGATCGTGAAGGAGACTACACGAACAGAACAGAGTTAGCAGCAGTGCAACAAAGAGGAACCAAAGTTGAAACCTTTTCAGACAGTGGCATGTGGGAATCTATTCTGTTGACGGTGGCTGCCACCGCCGGGAACAACATCGGAAAGATCCTTCAGAAGAAGGGCACTATCATTCTTCCACCTCTTTCTTTCAAACTCAAGGCATGTCTAAATTTCCAATTTTTTGTGTGTTTTTAAATTGGTATGGTTTGGTTTCTATTAAAGATCTCACCTTTTTTTGATAATCTTGTCATTTGAAGCATGTGGGTGTCTTTGAATTTTGAAATTATTGTTTGTCTGGTGTCAATGTGAAATTGAACATTTTCCATGAATGTGTATAATTTGAGTGAGAATGGATTAAATACCAAGATCACTTCTTTTTTTTTGTCTTTTTTTCATTTATGTTTATGTGGGCTTGAAGTGAATGTTTGGTTATTGATTTGATTGTGTTTGCAGGTCATAAGGTCTTATGCTTCGAACAGAACCTGGGTGATAGGGTTTCTAATGGATATATTTGGGGCATTATTGATGTTAAGGGCATTGTCTTTGGCTCCAGTAAGTTCTATGTCACATGCCAATGTGGTGAAGGAAAAAAATTGACACTCAATTTGAAGGGCTTTTTGTAACCCTTTCTCCTAGTGTTTCGCTTAGGTTTTTGACGATGTTATGGTGATTTTCTTATGTCAAATATATTGTAGGTCTCTGTCATCCAACCAGTTTCTGGTTGTGGACTAGCAATTCTATCAATCTTTTCTCATTTTTATCTCAAGGAAGTCATGAATCCTGTTGATTGGGTTGGCATTACATTGGCAGGTTTCGGCACAATAGGTAAAGTAAGTTTATATTTACCATAGAGCATTTTGTTTATTGTTTACCTTACTCTACTTCATTTGAAACCACGACAAGCAAGAATGTTGGGAGGAGAAGGGGATAACTTAGCAACGAAAAAGTGTATTGAAATCAGGGGAAAACATTATAATATTTTTTTATAGTTCATTCTGTTGATTTTGATTGAGTGATGAATTTTTTATCTGTTGGCATAGTTCAGAATTCAGATCATAAATAAAGTATCAGTTGTACCATTTTATTTGTTTGTGTACTATTGTATTACAATCCTGTATCTCGAGCACCTGAACAATGGACTGAAAATTTCTGGAGTTTTCCTCCTTCTGACTACTATGAAAACCAAGTTTGTGATGCAGGGTCGTTGTATTAATCTTTTTTTGTATTTATGTGATCCTAATTAGTTAACTATCGTGTGTTTTTCTATGTTTAGGTGTTGGTGCTGGAGGTGAGGAGCAAGGGGTTGTTGCTCTATCTATTTTTCGCATACCAGGGCTGGCAGTTGTTGTTTTCGTCTTGTTTGTAGGTACCTTGTCTTATGAATCAACTTATTTTATAGTCAAGTGCCTTTATGATAAGAGATATGCAGGATTCTTAAGTTTTGCATCACGACAAGTCAGGCAAGATGTTTGTATCACTTGATTTTGATATTGTAACAATGTTGTGAGGAAATACTTGAAATCATTGTGAAAGAAGCATAGTGGCATTCTAATATTAATTGGAAGCCTATGAATGGCGTGGCTGCCAAACATACATTTGGCCTTGAGTCTAACTTATTTAGATGCCAAGTATCATGCATAATAGTGACATAATACATGCTTGAAGTTGAATATATTTCTAAAATCACAATTCTTATTTGTATGAGAAAAATGTCATTTGATTACTTTTGAATCTATGGCAAGCTTACCAAAATCAACTGTAGTATAGTATTTAAAATATATAAAAGTCGATCTCACGAGGAATAGTTTCATTAAAAATTCTAAGTTCAATACTTACTAAGTATATTTACACAAAAGATTTGTTGTTCATAATTTTGATGACACATTAAGTTAAATAAATACTAATGAGTGAAAATGTATTGTTGAAGAAAGTTTGTGTAAGGAACTGAGATTGAATTTAATTTATGGTACTCTCTTTGTAATGGTTTAATCAATGGAAAACATTAGTTAAACTACTGATGTTTATGCTACAACTCAAATTATTCACATTGATTTCTCAAATATAAAATTCTTAAGAAAACCTTTTAAACATAGATTCCTCATATATTTAATAGATTTTCCAGCATTAAGGATAGATGTTACAAGCATTTAGTATATCAAAGACCATTCGTAGCATTCAATATATCAAATATCCTCATTCAAAACGATTTCTAGATATATTTTCCAATAAATCTGGACATCAAATATAGGAACCAAATAGGCACACGAAATGAGAATAACAACATCAAAGGAAGTAGATTAACATATAAAAATATCACTAAGATACATGAGAGTTTGAATGGATCAATCCAATCCTAAGAGAAAAGAGACTAGCCACTCATGGTAGCCATTACAATGCTTAAAAGCTAAGAAAAAGGCGAAAAAGATGAGTTGAGGCGCGCTTCAAAAGTGGTCTCCCCGAGTTACCCTAGTTAGCTTCGTGTTTTAGCTTTTTATACAATGGTCCAGTAAAGGTATTATCGCTCAAGTGAAACACCTCGCTCAAGCGAGATACAAGACTTTCGCTCAAGCGAGACATGCTTCGCTTGAGCGAGACAACTTCAAAGGATAGCTTTGCTCTGCTTCAATTCTCGCTCAAGCGAGCAGTGATTCGCTCGAGCGAGATATGCCATGTTCAATATCTGTATTTTTCTTTCATTATTGTTCCATTTCTTGTAAATGATCTTTGCTCCTGTACCAAGATATTCAAAAAATTCATCCTATATTGGGAGAATAATTGATTAGAACCAAAGTGATTTAAGTTGTTAAGCATCAAATAAAACCATAATTATGCTATCTTTTCCCACTTAACATCTCCCCCCAACCTAGAATCTTGCTTGTCCTCAAGCAATGTATAGTATATTTCACAAAGAAATCTCTATGTTGTTGATCCTAACTAAATTATACACAGCTGAATGTTGTTAGGAAATCATTGCTTGTTGTCACCTTCTCATCCAGAACATATAACACATGCAAACAATTTTCTTGAGAATTTTATTATAAGGAGTTATAACATTCACAACTTCAAGTGAGAATAGGATAAGTGTGCATTTCAATTACAAAACTAATAGGGGGAATTATTCATCAACTATCCTTAAAGAAGCATCATCTCTCAACTAAAATGATATGCAATTCCATTTCTATCTCTCACAGGCAAGTGTTTCTCATTCAATCACTTCATTCAAATAATCCAACATTGATAATCATCTTTAAGCAATCACCATTTGTTAAGCAAGAATCAAGAAGGTCTTTTGAAGCTTGTAATGAGGTTGGACTATCAAGGAATTCATTGGTTTTTCTATGATATACAAAAAATATTTGAAAGATTGAAATCTTATGAATGATTCTTGTCTATTCTTTCCTCGAGTCTGAGCTCTAACTCATGTTTCTTTTTCAACAACAACATTGAGCTGACAATCTTGATTCCAAAAATTATCTTTCTCACCATTTTGAATTTTCTTTTTCTTTTCCCATTTTTTTCTTTTGAATTTATCAATTATCTGTCAACCACAACCTTCAATACTTTTCTTTTTTCTTTTTTCTCCATTCATAGTTCTTCAATCTTTCAAATATAAAAAAGGTGGGTATTCATTGTTTTGGCTCAGGGACATTGTTTCAGAAACAACCATAATTTTGGCTCAAATAGGGTTCAAAACGATTTCTTCTAATCAATGCAAGGTTGGCTATTTGGCACTAGGTTACTTTAACTTATAACAAAAAAAATGCCTTTGTCATTTTGAAGTCTTGCTAACATGCAATCATGTTCAAGAATCAACCAATATCAGTTATAATCACAAAGTGTTGACTCTCAATTGACTGTTTTGGTACACTTCTCACCTGGGTTTCAACTAGCTTCTTTAGTTTAGTTAATTTCTAATTCCCCTCATTAATTTTATTTTCATTTTCATGCTCACTATCCTAAAATCACTTGTTGTTGGGAACAATCATTTTTTCTGTCTACTTCAAAATCTCATTTTCAATTTTCTTTTGTTCTAGATTTGAAAACTCATAAGTAAAGATTTCTGTGAAGGCTTCAAAACAAAATGTGTAATAGCATCAACTAAAGTTATTGACAATTATAAAGCAATTAAAACAACAGTCAAAGGAATTAAACTAAACGATGAACAACAAAACAAACAAGTTGGCAGTTAAGTTCAAACATAAAATAAACTCGACAAAAGAAAATTAAAATAGATTTCCAACTCAGTTCAAATATGGAGTTCAGTTTCCTCCATCATCTTCAATGTTTTCTTCTTCTTCTAAAGAGGATTTTGCTTCCTCTTCTTGTTCTGCTTCAGCTAGAGCTTCACCCCTGAGAAAGTAGGACTGTCCCCAAGCCACTGAACAAGTGTGGCAAATTGATCAACAGTGGGCTAGGGTACTAGGTGAGGGGAATGGATGGAAAATCGGTGAAAGCTTTCATTCAAGCTCACTTGACCCCTATAGTTGGCAGCTTGCTGGCTTTCAATGTGGGTCATGTGTAGCTCCAAACGTTGCATATACTGAATCAGTTCGATACTCTGAGGTGAGGGAGCTCTTTATACTTGTCTCGCTCGACGTGCTCTGCATTGTGGCTGTTGAGGTTGTTCCTATGCTTCTTGCTCCTAAGGGTTTACGTACTAATTGTCATGAATTTTCTGTCAATCGGTGGTTTGATCTTGACTGATGGATTGACTTCTACCCCATTAGTTGCACACAGGGCGGTGATCAAGGAAGAAAAGTCCAAGGTTTTTGTTTGTTCAACATGTCGACCCCATCTTGAATGACAAATTGGTAGATTTCTTCAGATATCAAGGTTGCCACATCTAATAAATGACCAGACAAGATGCTAAACAAAATGTAACACCTAGGCATTTTTAAGTCTGAGTTGTGCCTCAAAGGAACAATGTTGGCAAGCAAGAAGGAGGTCCAAATTTGTGTAATTGTTCTCATGTTGGCCCCGAGAATTCTTATTGGTCTTCCCGCATGATTTGTTTCATATGATCTTCCAGGTATCCATAGGACTGGAGCTGTTTCATCATCATTAAATCTGGTGAGAGCAAACCTCTAATTCTATAGAACTCTTGGTAAATACATAACTCTCCTTCATTCAACCTCAATGGATGTCCAAAAAGTCATTTACAGTGTTCTGATAATAAAAAAATCCATTTTCCTTTGACTTTAAAGCGTTTTTCCAGCTGATCACCATCAATGGTCCAAGCATTGACATAAAATTCCTTTACAATCATAGGATCATACTTGGACAAAGGCTCTGCTATGTGTCTCCAGTTCTGGCTGGTGATTTCATCATTAAAAACAGGGTACTCATCTTCAGCAAGCTCAATTCTTCTTTCGGCGTTGAAGCTCCAATTTTGGATGACTTCATACCTTTTCTGTCTAGCTTCATCCCTGAATAGATTCCGGTTTAATGGTGTGGATGATTGTTCCATCCGGATTCTCTTTCCCGCAACTCGGGATGATGAAGCAACTTGCTTATCCTTTCTTGGCCCCATCTATGAATACTCTATGTTAGAGAAAACATAGTTAAAAATAATTTGGTCCCATTCAGCAATCAATTTTCTTAGCCACAGTTTAGTACTCATATTGAAGCATTTCAACAAACAGTTTGCAGCTACCTTTTTGTTCAATTCGTGCCAGTAGCAAAAACAAAATCCCAAATGGAAGAGTGAGTCATGGTAACCACCCCCACACAACATACTCACAAATTTACACATTTCAACACCAAAACGAAAATCAACATTATAATCCAAGGCAAAGATTCTTAATAGATTAAACATCAAAATAAGGGAAAACGCATTGACAAAAACCGAAGGTGGTGAGTACCAAAGTTAGGGTTCTATGAATTACTTCAATGTTGGAATTTACAGTGAAAAACAACACTCGAGGATGCAATGCAAGGAGAAGCAAACGAAATTAGAGGAGATTGATGGTGAGAATCAAAGGGAAATGCACGAATTTGGGAGAGAATGGGTGTTCGGGTTTGAAGGAAGAAAGGGGGAAATGTGATAGAGAAGAAAAGAATGACCTAACCCCCTTTTTAAAAATCAAATTCGCAATCTTTCGCTCAAGACAACCCTAGCTTGAGCAAAATCAAACCCGAGAGCACAATCCTGTGACAGACGCTCTCGCTTGAGCGATAAAACCTGTTACTTTAACGACACAGTCCCTCATTTGAGCGACACAGCTTTCACTTGAGCGAAATAAAACCCAAGAGCACCAAGAGGTTTTCGCTTGAGTGAAAAAATTTCTGCTTGAGTGAGAAAGGACCCGAGACTACTTAGGAACTTTCGCTTGAGCGAGTATATTAGTACACAATTTGCTTCATCATCCCGGGCTGCGAGAAAGAGAATCTGGACGGAATAATCATCCACACCATTAAACCAAAATCTGTTCAGGGATGAAGGTAGACAGAAAAGGTATGAAGTCATCCAAAATTGAAGCTTCAACACCGAAAGAAGAATTGAGCTTGCTGAAGATGAGTACCCTGTTTTTAATGATGAGATCACCAGGCGGAACTGGAGACCGTCAGCAGAGCCTTGGTCCAAGTATGATCCTGAGATTGTGAAGAAATTTTATGCCAATGCTTGGACCATTGATGGTGAACAGTTGGAAAAACACTTTAGAATCATAGGAAAATAGATTTCTTATTATCGGAACACTATAAATGACTTTTTGGGGATCCATTGAGGTTGAATGAAGGAGAGTTATGTACTTACCAAGAGTTCCGAAGAAGGAGAGGTTTGCACACCTGGAAGATCATATGAAACAAATCATGCGAGAAGACCAATGAGAATTTTCCGGGCCAACATGAAAATAATTACCCAGATTTGGATCTCGTTCTTGCTTGCCAACATTGTTCTCTTGAGGCACAACTCAAACTTAAACATACCCAAGTGTTACATTGTGTTTAGCATCTTGTCTGGTCATTTATTGGATGTGACAACCCTAATATCTGAAGAAATCTATCAATGTCATTCAAGATGGGGGCTGACATGCTGAGCAAACAAAAGCCTTGGGCTTTCCTTCCTTGATCATCACCTTGTGTGCAGCTAATAAGGTAGAAGTCAATCCATCGGTTAAGATCAGACCACCGATTGACAGGAAATTCATTGACAAGTACTGCATAAACCCTCAGGAATAAGAAGCACAGGAACAATCTTAGCAGCCACAATGCAGAGCACGTCGAGCATGACAAGTAGAAAGAGCTCCCTCACCTCAGAGTACTAAACTGATTCAATATATGCAACGTCTGGAGCTACACATGACCCACATTGAAAGCCAGCAAGCTACCAACCATAAGGGTTAAATGAACTTGAATGAAAGTTTTCACCGATTTTCCATCCATTCCCCTCACCCATTACCTTGACCCATTGTTGATCAATTTGCCACACTTGTTAAGTGGCTTGGGGACAATCCTACTTTCCTGGGGGTGAAGCTCCAGCGGAAGTAGAATAAAAAGAGGAAGCAGAAACCTCTTTAGGAGAAGAAGAAAATATTGAAGATGATGGAGGAAACTGAACTCCATATTTGAACTGAGTTGGAAATCTGTTTTAATTGTCTTTTGTCTAGTTTATTTTATGTTTGAACTTAACTGCCAACTTGTTTGTTTTTGTTGTTCATCGTTTAGTTTAATTCCTTTGACTGTTGTTTTAACTGTTTTATAGTTGTCAATAGCTTTAGTTGATGCTATTACACATTTTGTTTTGAAGCCTTTACAGAAATCATTGCTTATGTGTTTAATTTAAATCTAGAACAAAAGAAAACCGAAAATGAGATCTTGAAATAGAGAGAAAAAATTATTGTTCCCAACAAGAAGTGATTTTAGGATAGTGAGCATGAAAATGAAAACAAAATTAATGAGGGGGATTAGCTGAACTGGAGAAGCTAGTTGAAACCCAGGTGAGAAGTGTACCAAAACAGTCAATTAAGAGTCAACACTTTGTGATTATAACTGATATTGGTTTATTCTTGAATGTGATTGCATATTAGCAAGACTTGAAAATGATAGACATTTTTTTGTTATAAGTTGAATAACCTAATGCCAAATAACCAACCTTGCATTGATTAGAAGAAATCCTTTTAAACCCTATTTGAGCCAAAATTATGGTTGTTTCTGAAACAATAAATACCCACCTTTTTATGATTGAAGAACTATGAATTGAGAAAAAAGAAAGGGAAAGAAAAGTATTGAAGGTTGTGATTGACAGATAATTGATAAATTCAAAATGGTGAGAAAGATAATTTTTGGAATCAAGATTGTCAGCTCAAAGTTGTTGTTGAAAAAGAAACATGAGTTAGAGCTCACACTTGAGGAAAGAATAGACAAGAATCATTCATAAGATTTCAATCTTTCAAATATTCTTTGTATGTCATAGAAAAAACCAATGAATTCCTTGTTAGTCTAACCTCATTACAAGTCTCAAAAGACCTTCTTGATTCAAGTCTTGCTTAACAAATGGTGATTGATGATGATTCTTTAAGGATAGTTGATGAATAATTCCCCTGTTAGTTTTGTGATTGAATTGCACACTTATCCTATTCTCACTTGAAGTTGTGAATGTTATAACTCCTTACAATAAAATTCTCAAGAAAACTAGTTACATGTGTTATATGTTCTAGATGAGAAGCTTACAACAAGCAATGATTTCCTAACAACATTCAGCTATGTATAATTTAGTTAGAATCAACAGCATAGAAATTTCTTTGTGAAAAATACTATACTTTGCTTGAGGACAAGCAAGATTCTAGGTTGGGGGAGTTGTTAAGTGGGAAAAGATAGCATAATTATGGTTTTATTTGATGCTTAACAACTTAAATCACTTTGGTTCTAATCAATTTTTCTCCTAATGTAGGATGAATTTTTTGAATATCTTGGTACAGGAGCAAAGATCATAATTTTACAAGAAATGGAGCAATCATGAAAGAAAAGGCAGATGTTGAACAGGGCATATCTCGCTCGAACGAATTACTGTTCGCTTGAGCAATAATTGAAGCAGAGCAGAGTTGCCCTTTGGAGTTGTCTTGCTCAAGCTAAGCATGTCTTGCTTGAGCGAGAACTGGCGAAAAACGAAGTTGCTCTCGGGTCTTGTTTCGCTCGAGTGAAGATGGTTCGCTTGAGCAAAAGTCTTGTGTTTCGCTTGAGCGAAAGTCTTGTGTTTCGCTTGAGCGAAAACAATTACTTGATAATCTGTTTTTACCACTTATTTTCACGGATGTTATTTTCCCCTCAATCTGGTGCATTTAAAATACAGAATTCTAAGTCGTCCTTAATGCATGAAGTTATATGTCTTGAAAATAAAATTGTTATTTGATTGTATGTAATCAATTTTTCGTAGTCACTTTCATTAAAAATTACTCCTTTGTTCTTGAATCTATGCATATCATAGTCACTAACTTCCTTGCTAAAAATATTGAGTTATCTGATTATGAATTCACCAATCACCAGTGCAATATTTAGAAAAGTTACTCCTTTGTTCTTGAAGAAGACTACTTTTTACATTACAATACTTATTAATGGTTTGCATAGGCTTTAGTGACTTATCTGATTATGAGTTTACCTATCACCAGTTCAATCAAGTGGTATTACTGTCTTCCAGACATTTCTTTTTTAATTGTTAGAAAATTTGTACAGATACTGCTTAATGGATGGGTTCGAATATGTAAAAGTCAACGAAGAGAACAAGAAATGGTATTCATGTTTTATCCATGCTGGAATGCCTTTACATTTACTTATTTATTTTCATCTAAAACACCAACAAAATGGTGATTTAATGAGCCATGTTGTTCAGATGGAATATGATGTCGTCGAGGAAATCATCTATGGCTTGGAATCCGGTATTTTATTTGGGTACTTTTGGTTCCTTATCCACTCTTTTTATGTATTCCATTCATGTTCAGAAACTTCTCAACTTTTCTTATACCTCAACTGCTTCATATTAGGATGACTTCTGACAAATAAATTAACAGTTGCCTGATACCAGACAATTCAGCATTGCATGGTTTGGAGTTTAGTATATATGATTTATAGGGATTGATAACATCTACACACTTTTGTGTATTGACATTCCACATTTTATTTTGGACTAAAATTATTTTTTTATCGTTAAAAACTTGAAATTATATATATATTTGATACCCCAACCACATTTTTTCTCATATGTGCGCCTCTTCTATTTAGTTTACAAATAATTTAAAGGTTGCCACAGTCATCATGCCATAGTATATTTCGAAACAGATGCAACAAATTCAGTCAACTTGACATGGCAACCACTTCAGGCAACTGGACATGGCAAATGAAGCCTTTGAAAAATATTACCAGAAACTTCTTTGTTCTTAATCATCAGGATCGTCTTAGTTTTTATGTAGCTGCTTATGCTGTTATGCCATGTCTGAAGCCATTTGTATAGCTTATTATTGTTTTCTATTAGCTTATGACTTTAACATTTTTTCTTGGAGGCTAACCAAGCTTAGTAAGAAATTTAGAATTATTGGTTTACACGGAACATCATTGCTATTTGTAGGACAGATAAGAGAACATTACATCACCCTTAACTTTGTTTACACCAAAATGCAGGATGTCATCTGTAATATCAAAGATGGGATTTCTATTCCTGGATCATGGCTTTCCCAAGCTGTTGGCTCCTGTGTGCATCATGATCAGTGTCTGTTGTAGTGGCACAGGCTTTTACTACCAGGTATTCTGAAGAGCACTTTTATATGATCTACTATCAGGAGAACTATTACACCCTTTAAGCATATGGAGGGAAATTAACCCGTTTTAGTCAAACTGCCGACACACTTGTCTGAGCCAAGTTCTATGGTGCTAATTTCAGAGATGAAAAACTCTTTAAGTAATCACTATCTTCCCTGCTCCTGCAGACACGTGGTCTAAAGCATGGGAGGGCTATTATAGTTTCTACATGTGCAGCTGTGGCATCAATTTTAACTGGTGTTCTTGCTGGGATGCTTGCTTTGGGTGAGCGACTTCCTTCAGAACCAAAAGCTCGTGTAGCACTTCTTCTTGGATGGTAATATAAGATGTCAAGCTTTGTGTTTTACACATTTTTGTTTTCTTTCGAACAAAGGAAAATGCAAAATGAAATTCATACCTTCCGGTTTTTTCTCTAGCATAATGAATATGCATGCATAGTAAAGGAAAGAGGACTCAGGAGTAGCAGGGTAGTCATGCTTTTGGAATAGTATGCACGTTGAACTTTTAGATTGATAGAGTCCATATTCATGCTTTTGGAATAGTATGAGATTCTGGGGTGGAAGTTATAAGGCCTCAGGTTCTTTGACTACAACAATATTAGTGTTAGAGATCTCATATCGACTAGAGATAAGACTAAATTAATGTATAAAAGTGGATACAAACTCACCTTATTGAATCGGTTTTATGAGGATGAGTTAGACTTAAAGTTCACTTCTAGTAACTGTTTAATACCAAGTTGAAATAATTAATTTGAATGAAAGAAGAGCATTGGAAGTATGGGATTCCGGGGTAGGATTTATGATTCCTTGGGCTCTACAACAACTAGCTTTTGTAGTGATTCTCTAAAGGTTCTTATCAATTTCTTCCTCTTTCCATAATGAAAACTGTTGGTTCTCATCTTAATTGATCTTACCAATGGATTTGAAGTTAAAAGATTTCACGTCCAATACTTTCCGAAGTTCCTTACATCAAACAATACAAACAAACACCTGCAGTTCAATACTTCTTTCCATCCAGAAGAAGCTACATCATATTTAGTTGGCTACGACAAACATTTGGTGGCTTTCATCTAATTTGTTCAGACAGTCATTATTTGGGTTGGTGAATAACCTTAACTAGATAACCATAATTGAAAACATGGATTGAAGCTCTTTTAGAAAGACCGTATTATCTAGTGATTCTTGTTTCTCAAAACAAAATGGAAATCTTCATCTTCTTATCTTCTTATACATATGAAACATTGTGCTGCAGGCTACTTATTATTGTGGGTGTGATTTTGCTTGTTGGTTCAACTCGGCTAGTGAGGTTTCTTTCTTGTTCTTCAAGGCAAAAAAGAAACAATGTGGATAAGAATTTTGGCCTTAGAAGAACCACGTCTTCCCGTGTGAGGGAACCAAGTCCAAGTGCTATCATTCAAGCAGCAACGTTAAATCACTTGCTATCATCATCTTCCAAAGAAAAAGCTTGAGTTGACAAGTGCTGGATCATGTTCCTTCATCCTTCACAAGATATCTGAGCATTAAGTTGTTTTCTAATCCGGTTGGCAAGGCCAGGGTGTATTGTACGAGTGTAATGGCTGGTTCATAAGATGATGACATTTTGGTGATCATTCATTCCTTGTGATTCACACATTATGGATGAAGTATTTGTTAACTTCTGAGGCCTCGTTAAAACTTCTCGCGAACTTCCATTATTTTTTGTTTTCAAGGATTGTATATGAGTTGTGATAGGATAGCAACGTACATAATTTGTATTATTTGCACTGAAACATATTTTGATAAAGCACAGTTTATTCTTGTTCACTAATGCAGTGGTGCTTGTTGAAAATACATTTTAATATCTATTATTCAAGTTTATTATAGTTATTAGAGGACTATTAGAATTTTTATTACAAGAGTAACTGGCTATTAAAACATTTTATGAGTAGTTTTATTTCTAAATTATTTTCAGATTAATTGGTGTAATTTTTTTAATTTTCAATTATAATTTTCTATAACATTATCTCTAATTCAAAAGATAATAAATTTGTGAGTCTTTCTCCTTATATCATTTATCTTGAATATTTCTATATAATGTAAGACTTCACATTCAAATTTCATCATAGTATTTTAAAATTATAATTATGAAATGAAAACTTTTGAGAAACATTTCACATGTCTAAATTATGATAAAGAAAGCATAAATGGAAAAGGGACCTCTGAAGGAAGTAACAGGTTTCTCCACTGGATTTTGTGCTTTAGCCGAAACAATTGGTCCACCATGACAAGGACAAAGACGCCGTAATACTGTGCAGTGAAAAATCCATGATGAAAATTTGAACCAAATAAATGACTAACCTAAGGTGAAGAATCAATATAACAAGGGTCATACTATAAATACTTCCTAGATAATCCTGTTCCACATGGTTGGCATCCTCAAATGTGGCCAACTAGCACTAGAAAGCACAACATTTGTCAACCTAACAGACTATTACAAAATTGTTTCTGCACTGAAGAGTGATATTTTTAAAATTTGATTAAATACACTCATGATATAATCTTTTACAGTGTTATACAATCATAAATTGTCCAATAATTGCGAATTATTGACTTATTTTTAATAAGAGTCTAATTTTGATAAACTGTCAATATAAACACTTTTACAATAAACTGTAAATAGAAAAATCAGCAATCTTATATACTAAATATTGTACAAGACAATTTACACTGTCAGTATATCTTAATTAAATTTTTTAAGAATTACTTTAAAAAGTCAAATCTATGACAATTTTCAAATAGACCTTATAAAAAATTTATACACTATCGACTTTCAATTATGATATGTTCAGTAATGCAATAGACAGAAACACCATTTATATTTTACCAATCTTGTTTTTTTGGATAGATTTTAACATAAACTTGTACTTTGAATTTGTTCCAAAGATATATAAGTTTAGTTAAACCAAAATTATACGACAGTTTAGCATCCATTTAGAACGTTAATAGGTGGACATTTGAAGACTTTTTTGCTGAGAAAGAGAAGAAAATGAACTTGAGGTGTTTTTTCCTTCTTTATTTTTTAAAAAAAAGAAAAGAAAAAAGACAATAATGATTGCCAAGTTATGGAAATTAATGACTCTAGTTTCTTCTATGGTACCATAGATGAGGTCTTCAGATTTCACAAAAACTGTAGGTTGTTCATGATTCACCTACATTGTCTAACATTGGCACTGCATAGTGGAGCCACATGCCACCCCATAAGCACAACTGAGATTTTGCCATGAAAATGCTAGTTCATAATCTATTAGAAATTTCAATGCACTTTTACCCTTTAAACAGTGTAAAGTAACAAGCAAATATGACTTTCTCACAGTGGGTCAATTGACCATTAAATGAAATGATGCAAAACAGCAAATCACGTATACCAGAACTTCAAAAAAATCAATGCACAGTAACAAACAACATATGACCCCATCCACTCCACAGGAGCTCTTGTATACATATATCAAGTAATGAATAATTCATCAAAAACTTTTTTGGAAAGGTGTTCAACCAATCAAAGTTTTATTCTGCATTCTCCTGTCCTTTATAATTACCCAATTGCCTAGTCTTCCAGCTCTCATGAGGGGCTACATGTTCATGGGAAGGAGAATATTGCTGCAAAAAGGTGAATTTAGCATTTAGAGCTATAATTGAAACAGTAACAGTACTCTATAGTCTAAACATTTCATTCACATAAAATAGGCCATAAAGAAGAAAGAAAGAAACCACACAGCACTTCAAAACAATTTTATATACAAGCATTTTTTAAGAGTTAGAAATTGGAATATGGCAACAATCTATTTTCATTGCCAAGTCAGAAAATATGGAAAGTTAAAGATTCTCATGTCAATGATCCAATTTAGAAATCCAATGGCAACTCTTTAACTGATTATTTTGCAACATCCTTAGCCGAACTCCTATAATATACCAACAAACATGTTCAGTTACTTTTTCTTCTTACGAGTTTAGTAAATCAATCTACCATTCATCAGTTTACAATTTGAATGCAATTTTGTATTAGACATTTCCTGATGTTTTCTTTCACAAGTAAGGTAAAAATAGCTACTCATAGTTAGACTTAGACCTCCATCTTCGTGATAAGTTCTTTGGCTGATGAAGCCGCAACAAGTATATCCCGAGCACCACGCTTAATGAAGCCTTCTTCAACACCATTGTCAAACAATGCAAGCAACGAGTTGTAATAACCATCAACATTCAGTAGACCAACCTGTGCAGGATAGTACTGGGTTAACATATGATTATATTAGTATACCAAGGATTTTATACTACTCAGGAACACATCATGTTACCGGTTTTTTATGTATTCCAAGTTGAGCCCAAGTTATCATCTCCAACAGCTCTTCCATTGTTCCATATCCTCCTAAATATAAGGCAAGGAGAGATATAAGAAAGAAACAGTAGCTATTATACATTCAATACAGCAATTCAGTACACCAAAAAAGTACATTTCAGTAGAACATGCTTAGTAATATTAACACGAAATCATCAATTTTGTTAAACTTATTTGAAAGCTGTTCTTGTAACTACCAGGTAGAGCGATAAATGCATCAGCTTCTTGAGCCATTGCAGCTTTACGCTCATGCATATCTGAAACAATTTTCACTTCACCAACTGGTCCACCTGATATCTGTCAAAATAGCCCAATTCCAACTTACTAATAGAAAACAGATTCTCTTCTAAATAAGTCACTATACAAAGTAAAATAAGTGAGTGCTATTAAGGGCTTGTTTGGATATAAGTTAGAAGTGTTTTTGAGAGCTTCTCTACCATAAATATAGGATTTTTTTTTTCAGTTGAGAGGCTCTCAAAAACCCTTTTAACTTTGTGTCCAATCAGGGTCTAAGAAAACTTAGGAAAAAACACAATAAGAACCGGACCCCCACCCCTCCAAAAGTAAAAAACTTTTTTCTAATTTCTTTGACTCCAATTCAGATTAATTTTTGAAAAAAGATTGTATATTTGACTATCAAATCATCACATAAATCCCAAAAATAAACCAATATGAAACATGAAGCAGTTCATTTCCAATGCTCAATTTAACTGTACACATAAAGAAAAACAAGTAAACTGACACAGAACATTAAAGTTAACAGTCAAACAGGTAGTAGCACAAATACCTCAAGCGGCATGAGAGCTTTTGGAATAACCCTGTAAATGTAGAGAGGGGGAAAGGAAAAGACAAATAAACAAAGAGTGAGAAAAAATTGTTAAACCAATAACAACAGGCTTGGACAGTGAATGAATAGAGCATCCATGATAGACAATACAAAACAAAGCACGTTGTTTTAGGCGTACCCAAGAACATGGCATCCTCCATCATACATTCTCTGGGATATTAAGCCCATCAGCCCAACACTTCCCCCACCATACACCAAGTCAATGTTCCTCTTAACCTGTAATTCACTCCATAGACTAAATCACAAAAACACAGATAAAGACAAAAGTGAAGCTCAATTATTCCCTCCACACATTAGAAAACAAAAAACCAAATTTTGAATATCACACATGGTCATTATGTGACAAACCAAAAAGTCAAGCACACCTTGAAACCCACAAAACTCACAATCTTTTAATCAAAATTGAAGTTTTACTTCTGTAATATATTGACCTATATAGATTATTAAAATTTCAATTTTGATAGGAAAAAAGTACCGATTTTTGTTTAAGAAATGCATCTATCTTTTATCTTTTTATGAAACCATAATGTCCCTTCAGAAGTTTGTTATCAAGAAAAATGAACAAAAGGAAAAAGAAACATTTCTGACAACTACGTACCCAAATGCCCTTTATGGAAAAAGATGTGTTTTTTATGGCAGATAGAGCAAGATAAGAAGAAAAAGGGAGTGTTGCAGAAGAAAGCTGACCAGTTCATTGGCCAGTTCAATGGTGGCGTCACTGAAAACTTGGCGGTTGCCGGATTTGCTTCCGCAGAAGACACACAGCCTCTTGAATATGTTTTTGGGGAAGCTTTGTTCCATTTCTTTCTCTTTTAATTTAAAGATTATGTTGAAGATGATGATGATGATGATGATGATTTTGTTTCAGAGGAAATCCAAGAGCATTGGAACAACGAAGAAATACAACATACATTAGTTTATATATATATATATATATATTTATTTATATCAAAGAGAGATACATTTGTTTAAATAATGATAAAATAAATAAAAAATTAATTGGTTTTGATTAGTATATTGAATTCATATTAATTTATATAGGGTAAGAGATTAGCAAAATTTTTAAGCTAAATAATCGAACTATGGTTCCACGATGTGATAGATATTATATTATTTTAAAATTGATGGTTGGTGCTAACTGAAACATAAGTATTTGCTTCATTAGTTAAATAAAATTAAAATGCTTGTGACGAAAATTTGAATTAAATTTAAATTTACTTATGTAAATTAGAACATATAAAGAATGAAATTAATTCATCGTTGATAAGATTGTATTAAAAAAAGAGTTTAATAATAAATATGTACTCGTAAAGAATATAATTAATTAATCATTGATATAATTGTATTAAAAAAATAGTTTAATATAAAAAATATGAGTTTAATAAATATGTACTCTTAAAGAATATAATTAATTCATCCACTATAAGATTGTATTGAAAGAGTTTAATATAAAGGTGAAATTAATAGACATGTATTTTCAATGTAAAACTTCTTATAGATAAATTAATTAGAAATTGTTTTCAATATAAATTTTTGTATAATTTCTAAGATAGTTATACTAAAACTCACCGGATTTATCATATATATATATATATACATATATAAATTTATAATTAGAAGATAATGTAAAAAAAGTTTTAACTATCAATATGTATTATTTTTTTTATAAATATATTTATTTTAGTCTTATTAAATTATCAATTGTTTAATTCCTGACATTTTTAATATTTTTTCTAAGAAAAATTTTCAAATTTTATTTGTTTTCCAAAAGTAATTTAGATAGTGGTTTAAACAATGAAATAAAATTTTTATTTCAAGATAACACTTTAGGATAAAATATAAAATAAAAATTTATTAGGATGAAAAGGTTAAAAAAAATTATCAACGTAAATTCAATAATATATCAGAAAAAAAAACTTGATCCTTTAAATAAATTTGAATAATATTTTTAATAAATTAAAAAAACTAATACTTTTATAGAAGATAATTTATAATTGAATAATTGGAGAAATTTTAAACCTATTAACTTTTTAATGCATATATGATCTTTGCCTTTTGAATGGTAGATCGTATGTATTAGTACAATAATTTAATTAGAGGTAATTAGAGCAACATAATATTAAAGTACGTTAATTTTGTAATTATTTTAAAAAATTTTAAATAATATTGAGTTAAATTCTTTAAATAAAATCTCCAGTTTAAGTTAAGAGTGAAAAAAGTTCTAATAATAATGTAAAAAAAATATTATCTTTAAATTTTATTATTAATAATCATAATTACATATTTAATTTAAAACTTAAGTATATTTTAATTTTATAAATAAATGAGATTAATTGATTCTGTAGGGCTTGTCTCGAGTAATTGTAAATCTATTCGTTATGTAAACTAATTTACATAATAATTAAAAAAATTAAGTTAAAGAACAATAATTTAATTTCTTTTAATAATAATTATAATAAGCATAATTTATTAATATCTACACTAAATAAAAATATTTAAATGGAAATAATTATATTTTTTTCTTCTAATTACATATATTTTATTATATAATTATATTTTAATTTTTCTTTATCATCTTTAATCACTCTAATTTTAATAAAATATATCTAATTTATTTATTTTTTTCAATATTTTTATTTTTTAAAATATTTTTTTCTCAATTTTTTATATTCAATAATATTTTTTTTCATCTATTTCAATTTTAAAATTAAGATTTGAATATAAATTAAAGATTATTTTTTATATTTAAAAAACCCTAAATATTAAATAAAAAATAACACTTATAATATTTTTAAATAATTAAATAAATGAGAAGAATAAAAAAATTAATTGTGAAAAAAAAAAAAACTATGAAGAAAAAGAAATAAAAAAAAACAAGAAAAAATTTAAAAAATATATGAATTATATCAGATGTATAAAATATTAAACTAAATAAACTTATAATAATTTAATTAAATAAATTAAATGTCCTTCTTTTATAAAAATATTCGAGTAAATTTTTTACGTATTTTTTTTATTTATCCTATGAATTAAAATATATTTCATGAAGAGCTTAATTTATATGTTAGTCGTATTATACTGTCTCACGTTAATGTTGTTAATTAATATATTATTTTAATTTTTAAAATTTAGTTATACATATTAAATTTAATTAAATATTACATATAAGTATAATTTTAGCTTGTATACTAAAATTTATTTTATTAATGTGATATAAATTAGAGGGGGTTAATAATTTGATTTGGTTGAATTTTTTATTAAATATTTATTTATATTAAATTTAAAAATTAAATATAATTTGATTTAATTTTAATTAATATAAATTTTGAAGTAAATCAAATTAATATTTATAATTTGATTTGAATTAATTATATGATTTTTATTATTATAAAAATTTTTAAAAAAATTATAAAATATATTTCTTTAAAAAATTATTAAATATTTTATAATAAATAATTGTTAAATATAAAAATATTTTATAATTTTTATTTTATTTATAATTTTAATTATTCTTATATTTATAAATAAATTATATATATTTTATATTTAAAATTATAATATAATATATTATAAATATTAGTGAAAATATAAGTATTATATGTTTATGTGTACGTTTTTTTTTTTTAATAAATTATGTTTATTTTTATTAATATAAATATAATATTTTTTTTAATTTTAAATAAAAAAAATAAAAATAAAATAATAAATATAGAAGTTGATCAAAGAAAAATAAAAAAATAGAAAAAATAACTATTTAAAAAAAAGAAAAATTATAGATAATAATAATAATAAAATATATTTTAAATAAAAATAAATAAAATAATTTTATAATACAATGATTAAAAAATAGAGAAAAATAAAAGAATCTATAATATAATAAGAAAATAATTTTTATGAAAACTACATTTTTATAAATAATATAATAAAATAATTTATGATATATAATATATATTTATTTATTAATTATTATTTAATTTTTAAAATATAATTTTATATTTAAATATAATAACATGATTTAATTCGTTTTGATTTGTATTTGAGATCTAAAATTTAAATAATGTTGTTGAAAAAAAATATTTAAAAAATTTAAAAATAATTTTGGTTTTAATTAGTTTAAAATTTTTTAATCAATTTTTAATTATTTTTTTCGATAAGTTGGATTTTAGACACTTTTTAATACGAAAGAGAGTTAAGAAATTTTGAAAATTCTATGAAAACTAAAATATAAAGGATTAGAATCTCACATTCATAATATTCATATTTCACACAATAAAAATATAGAGAAATAAAATTACACAGTTAATTAAACATATTTTTAATTATAAGAGGTGAATGGATTAAAGATAGGCGAAAGAAATAAAAAATGCGATGACAAAATTAATATAAAAAAGAGAATTATTGTGAATGCATAAATATCAACACCATTATTTTACTAAAATTGGAACAGAAACATGATACAATCTGAAATTTATTTTTGTATCCAATTTAGTTATGTTTGGAAAAAAAGTTTTTTTTCCTGTATTTATTTTTTAATTTGTTTTCTATTTTTTTATTTTTATATGAATGAATTCATTTGTTCAAATTTTAAGAAGACATAATTTAATTTTTTTTTATATTTAAGTTTAATATTTTATTATTATAAAATTAATTATACCATTTCTTTAATTTATTAATATCTTTTATGGTTAAAAAATTAATAAAAAGGAGTAAATTAAGAAAAAAAATTAAAACATGTTTGAAATACAATTACCCAAACTAAATTTATGATAAAAACATGTTTCCCTCTTTTAACTTTTTCAAGTATTGAAATATTCACTTCTTTAATAAAAAAAAGTTGGCAACATCCAATTTTATGTAACTTTTAAGAGAAAAATAATTAATATTTTAAAATGTTTTTGTTAATATTCTTATTTATTAATGAAAAAATAAACTTAAGTTATTGAATAAAATCTAGTTATAACTTAAGTAACAAAATTTAAAAATCCTAATATATACTTAGTTTGAGAATTTTATTTATACCAAGTGTAGAAAAAATATAAAATACAAGTTGTGAATGGCATAAAAAAATACACAATTGAATTTCTTTTGGAATATTAATAGAAATTAGATTAAACTAAACCAGTCAAAGAAAATTTCCATGATTAGACTTTGTCTTTTCATCTCCATTTCTTTCCCTTCAATTCCTATATTCATGCAATCATATTCGGTTTTCTTCTATCACACCAATGAAAAACAAAGTATCTACACATTTCATTGCATGAGTTCTATTTTTGTGTATGAACTTCATGTATCACATTAGTTCCTAGAACATTTTCCAAGAAACAAGTCATCATTATAATTATTATATCGAAGAAAAAGAGAGCATAAGAGCACAAAACATAGTGATATAGTGGTAGAAGAAATCAAAGATCAAATTCCAAAGTTATGGGAAGAAGAGTCCCTAACGAGAATAACATTGCATTAATAGATCCATTTGTTTATGTTTCATTCTGCATGGTAGGATTGGCCACAAGCATTACCATAATTACAGCTTTGTGCATAATGCGGTTTCGAAGAAAATCAACATCAAGTTCTGATCATGATTTACCTGAAGTAAAAAATGGTTTGAATGAATCTACTACCTCATCAATAATCTCCTTAGAACATGAACATCCTTGTACCTCAGAGGGAACAATGATGGAGAACACAACACAAACACAAACACAAAACAATGATAC
Organism: Macrotyloma uniflorum; assembly: GCA_016859785.1. Classification (NCBI taxonomy): domain Eukaryota; kingdom Viridiplantae; phylum Streptophyta; class Magnoliopsida; order Fabales; family Fabaceae; genus Macrotyloma; species Macrotyloma uniflorum. Next base: position 858,061 of record BDMB01000043.1, on the reverse strand, counting down.
ATTGATAAAGGAGTTACCTCTTCCCCCAGCATTGCAACAACACCCTAATGTGGACCCAAATTTTTTGAAAAGAGCAACTTCTGAACGTAAGCTGTCTCTTAATTTCAGCAAGAAGTTGCCAAGGAGTATATCAATGGCAAGAAATTGGGATCAAAAGGGGGGCAATGGTGGTTTGCAGAAAGGGTTGTTGAAAAATGATGAAGCTATGGGGATGAAGACAAAAGAGAAGTTGAATACAGATGAGTCTGTGAGGATGAAGACAAAAGGGAAGTTGAAAAGAGATGATTCTGTGTGGATGAAGACGATTATACTTGGGGGAAAGTGTGTTCCTGATGAAGAAGGTGATGTTGTAATCTACGAGGACAAAGGGAAGAAAATCTCAGCATACCATCCTAGAAAGTCTACCTCTATTTCACTTTCTAGACAAAGTTCTTACACTAATCCTAGAAATTCTGATGCCCTCTCTGTACACCAACCACTTGAAGAAAGAATGAAAAAAACAAGTGAGGAGGAAAAAATAAAATTATGAATCTCTTTCAAGTTCTTGATGTTATTATGTCCTTTATGTTATATTTGTATTGTTAGCAGAAACTTTTCTTTTATCCGATTCTTCTGTTATGTGAAGGTTAACCTTCATTAATTCAAATCAAGTTAGGTAAGTGCATGCTTAGAATAAGTATGCAACTCAAATCGTGATACTCTCTCATTGTTTATCAGAAGCAACAACAATTTGTTTCTATGTCATTTAAGGCTATTGGCATAGTTTCCATAATGAATGTGGTGTGAGGATGTTGGTTGAAGAAGTGATGATACAGTAGTTTGTGTGTATGACTATATGATGGTATGGTAATAAAATTGTTAGATGATATAAATTTTATTCTAAACGGTAAGGGATAGGATAAAAATAATTTCATTAAACCATTATGTTATGATTCATTAAAAATTTAACTAAATACCAATGTGATGTATTTAAAACAAATGAGTTAGTCTATTTATAAATGAGTTAATATATTTATTAAATAATAAATACAGAAATGTATTAAATAAGATGAATTTTTTTTTCTTTTTTGTCATTATAAATAAAGGATTTACATAGGGTGATGGTAGAGTTATTTAGGTTACTTGAATATGTTAGGGAAAATATGTTATGGAAAATTTAGTGGTAATGTTGGTAAATATTTAAAAGATGGTGTTATTTAAGAAGAATGGTTGTGATTGATATAGTGGTTGTTGAGATTGAGATTAGGTTTATTGGGCATGAGGAGTACTTTTAGAAGACTTTGTAGTCGATGATGAATGGTTGGTGTTTAAGTTTAAATTTGGGTTCAAGTTATTATGATAGGGAAGAATGGTTAAGAGTTTCAATTTGAGGTGATGGAGAAGGTAAACGGAGCTTAATATTTCAAATAAAAACTTTTTGAGGTAAAAGGATTTTAAAACTACAATTTATCATTACAAGCTTTTCATCTTTTTACATAAGATGTCAGGGTAATGCACATATACATACGGTTCAAGTTATCAAATGATGTATTATTCACATAGTACAAGGACATATATAAATTAATCATTATTTAATAAAGTTCATGCTTAGTAATTTTTATACTATCTTCCACTAAAAGTTTTTATAAAAATATTAGTGAGTTGATCATCTATAGATACAAATTGTAAATTCACATTTCTCTTTTTTTACATGATTTCTAATAAAATGATGTTTAATTTATATATTTTTCTCGACAATACATGAAAAAGATTCTTAGATATACTTATGGTAACAATATTCTCACAAAGAATAAGAATGTTATCTTAATAATCTTCTTATTCGATTTTGATTCATATAATTTGTGAGTAGCAGTAGAAATGTATTTAGTTTCTACAATAGATAATTCTATTATTTATTGTTTCTTACTCGTTCATAAGTCTAGGTTTCGTTTCAAAATTTTCTCTTCCCTCTATTAGACTGTCCATTAATTTTTTTAGATGTTTCATCTTATTTCTTTGAAATTGTCATCTTTGCAAATCAGTATGTTTGAACTTTAAGGATATTTTCTTTCTAATTGCCTCCAAATATTACTATTCTTCTCTTACATTTTAGGTCTTGGAAAATAGACATTTTTCTTATCATGTATCGCGAGTACTCATTGTCCAAGTATCATAATGGATGTCATTTTCCAACTATTAAGCATATCTACTATAGGTATTAATGTTTGTTTTACGTACCTAGATTACTTGGGTCCTCTCTTGTCAGATTTTATATTTCTATACACTTTCTTTTTTTTATTTACTATTGGATTATGCATGATGAAATTGTGTATGATTTTGACTATAAGGTTTTTTTCTAGTATAGTTTAATCCTTCATTTCATACAATTTTTTTATGTTCTTATAAAAAATTAAGTCTTTTTTCTCCAATATCTATTTGGGATATAATATTTTTCAATGTCTCATTTTCATTCACTAGGTTACCTATTAATTGATTATGATCCATTAAGAATACCCTTATTTAAATTTTCGATTTAAAAAAAATGATTTTTTTTTTCTTATTCTCAAAAAATTGTACTTAAATGGTTAACCGTTTCTTTTAAATTCTTATTTTCTATGTACAATTCCTTATTATTGTGCCTTAACTCTTGTTTTTCAACCATAAAACTATCTATTAGACTAGTATTTCAAATTATTTAGTTTTTTTTATCACGACTTTTAAATTCTTTTTGGAAGTTTTAAATTCATGATATATTTATATGACAAAATGTATATCAGTAAAATCTACCTCTTCATCTGAATTGTTAGAAGATATTTCAAATGTAATGTCCACCATAAGATCAACTTGTACTTCTTATTCCTCCTTTTCTTCTAACTTGGATAATTTAGGTCTTTTTACATTGAATAAGACTCTTCTTCGTGAACTTTTTCGACATCTCTTTCATTTATCTTTCTTTTGTTTTGAACATTCTAATATAAGGTGATTAGCTTTCTTGCATTTATAACATATAAGTTGGTTCTCATTCTTCTTCTTGCCATCCTTAAATTGATATTGTTGTATTTTCTTTTCTCTGATTTCTTTTTCTTTTTCCACATGTTGTGAATTTTTTGGATATAAAACTTATCTTCATAGTTTGATTCATCATCATTAAATTATTCATCTATTTTAAAAGATTTAGTAGAATTGAGCCATTTTGATTGTTATGTATTAAAGGCAAAACTTTTCTTAACCATCTATTTCAAGTTCTACCTCATGAACTTTGAGAATTCTATAGATTTCTTCTAATCTTAAGCTTTCTAAATTCTTGGTAGGTTATAGTGTAGTCATTTGTGGTCTTCATTATCTAGACAAATTTTTTCAAATTTTTTTTAATATAATCATAATTTTCATAATATTTATCTAAAGAACGTACTTTATTTAATGTAATTTGAAATTAATTGAAAATATTTTATATATCTTCATTTTCTTTCATATTAAATAATTCATATTCTCTAACCAAAAGGTTAAATTAATTAGTTTCATTTTATCTCATTACAATTTGCCTACATTATTGTAGGTTATTGTAAGAGGGTTCCAAATTTCTTTAAAACCTTTGATAGAGTGCACATGAGAGCGTTTATGACTTTTAAATTAAGCAAGTATATTAATTTGTGTTTATTTATTCATTTGTCCCTAAGAAAAATATTTTTTTTACTATCACAAAGAATGTAATTCCCGTTTTCTACCAAATCCTACTTATTAATGTGACAAATATAATTATTTAATTATTCTCTATTTTCAATAGCCAAATTTCATTCTTTTCAACAAAAGAGCTTGTTTACAAATTTTTCTTTTTATTAAAAATATATAATTATTATGATTTAAAAAGAAGTATATTCTTAAAACTCATAGATCATATAGAAAAAAGATTTAATTCAATTTAAATTATTTTTTTGTATTATTTTTTATCTGATTTTTTTTTAAATTATCACATCAAATCTATATTCCATTATATCCAAGGAGGGAATTAACATAGAGAGATTTTCACTCGGATAAACCAATAAATATATAAGTGAATATGACTCCACTTCTTACCCAAAATTTTATATGCTATTCAATATTGGAATTTCAACTCATCTTGAACTTGAACAATATTATCTTGTTAATAGAAATTGTTTAAAACTTTCATTCTCTTTATACAAAGTTTATAATTCTTTTTTCTCTCCTTCGATTAGAAATTTGAGATAATAATAATAATAATAATAATAATAATAATAATAATAATAATAATAATAATAATAATAATAATGATGATGATGATGATGATGATGATGATGATGTACGATGATGATGATGATGATGTACGATGATGATGATGATGATGTACGGATAAGGTATTGGTAACCTCTCGGTTACTCCTAAACCACCTTAATTAAGAATAATTTAAGCATAATAATCTTGGAAGCTTCCGGTTTAGACTGTGAGCCTCCCGACCATATTTATAATTTGAATACTATTTTTTTACTGTAGAGAATATTCCGCTTGAATATATACTGACTTGAGCGTCGGAGTCTAATCAACAGGTACACTCCCATCCGGTGGAAGAGAAGCTTTCGGCAGTAGGACGAGAAGCTCACGGCAGAGCAAGAGGGAAGGATAAAAGAAGAAGGATTAGCTGAAAGATACATTGTTGCTGTCAGTCCTTGTATTAACCCCTTGGTAGGAACATTTTGGCGCCCATCGTGGGGCCGAGTCAGCAACCTAAAATGGCATTCACAAGGAACATGGCGAGTAGAGAGGAGTCTAAGAGGGAAGGAGGGGAATTAGGGAGAGAAGAGATAATAGAAGAGAGACGTGTGAACGAAGGAGGGGAGGAAGCTGTTGAGGAAGGAAGGTCGATGTTAGCAGAACTGAGAAGAGAACTAAGTGAATTCAAAAAGAGAAGTGCAGAGGAGATGGAAGGGTTGAGGATGGAGAATGAGAGAATGAAGAAAAGGATGGAAGAAAAGGAAGATGCATCCTCGCATACTGAAGTATAGGGACACTCCCAGCCAGCATGGAAACAACCCTCCGCCATGGTCCAGGAGGCACCCAGTCAGAGAGGAGGAACACACAAGACCATGGTGTCAGCTTCCATGACACCGGGAGGAAGCAGAAGGCATCCTTTCGTGGATGGGATAATGGAGACTCCCCTCCCGGCCCAGTGGAGAAACTTGACCCTAGACCGATAATATGGAACCACTGATCTTGATGAACACATAGATGTCTATGTCACTCAGGTGAGCTTGTACACAACCAATGATGCAGTATTCTGTAGGGTGTTCCCTACATCCTTGAAGGGGGCAGCACTCAACTGGTTCACATGCCTCCTAGCCCACTCAATTGACTGCTTTGATACATTGGTGATGAAGTTCGGAACACAGTTTGCTACGAGCAGGCCCCATCACCTGTCATCCATAGCTTTAGTAAACATCAGACAGGAGAAGGGAGAGTCATTAAGGGCGTTCATGGAGAGGTTTAGAGGAGTAGCCCTGAAGATAAGGAACCTCAATCCAGAGGTAACATTGCATCACATGGTCACTGCTTTGAGGCCAGGACCTTTTTTTGATAGTCTATGCAAGAAGCCAGCAGCTGACCTTAACGAGCTTCGTAACAGGACTTCGAAATTCATGCAACTTGAGGAACTTAGAAAATTTCGTGCACAAACTCGCCCCGAGGTCCCGGAAAGGCCAGCAGACAGGAGGGAAGGTGATAGGAATAAAGGGAAAAAAGTACAGATGCAAAAGCCGAGAGAGTCACACCCTCCCCGCTATTCACATTACACTCCTCTAAATGTAGATAGGGTCAGAGCACTGGAAGAAGCATTGAATGCTGACTTGCTTCAAACACCCAAGAAGGTCCCTTCCCCACCTAATGCAGATTTCAGCAAACATTGCAGGTACCACAAAAACCATGGCCATTCCACCGAAGAATGTGTCACACTCAAAGATAAAATAGAGGAACTGGTGTAGGCAGGGCACCTCCAAAGGTTGGTGAAGAGGAGGGATGGACGAGAAGGACAACAATGGGAAAGGTATGGGGGATCAAGCAGGCCCAGTTACAACTCGGAGTATAACCAGAAGCAACAAGGGAGAGGGCAGGAGGTGAAGGAGGAAGAAAGGAAGAACCAACCCTTGAAAGGAGCAATCAACACCATTGCATGTGGCTTTGCAGGAGGGGGAGCATCTAGCTCAACAAGGAAAAGGCATTTGAGAAACATCCACTCAGTCAATATGGCCGACAGGAGCAAGTCACCAAAAATGCCACCCATTACCTTCACTGATGCCGATTTTAAAGGGATAGATCCATAGCAGGACGATCTAATGGTAATCACAGTGGAAGCTGCCAACTTCGCTGTCAAGAAAACGTTAATAGATCAGGGAAGCTCAGTGGATATATTGTATTGGAAGACTTTCCAAAAAATGGAGCTCTCGGAGGATGTCCTGCAGCCATATGATGATCAAATAGTAGGATTTTCAGGAGAAAGGGTGAACACCAAAGGTTTTGTAGACCTGTATACCAGGTTTGGAGGAGAAGGGGGGCTTTGTAGGGTGATAAAGGTGAGGTTTGTTATAATTGATGCTTGCACATCATATAACATGTTGTTGGGAAGACCTTCACTCAACAAGTTAGGAGCCATAGTGTCCACACCACACTTGGCAATGAAGTTCCCAACAATCAAGGGAGAAGTAGTCACTATACATGGTGACCAAAAAACGGCAAGAGAATGTTACGTGGCTAGCATAAGAACACCTCATAACTGGGAGGAGAGGAAGGAGGAAAAAAGGCTGAGAAGGGAGCAGGAGAGGCCGAGAAGGGAGTAGGAGAGGTCGAGAAGGGAGGGCATGGTGGCCATGACCAGCTTGGATCCTCGGATGAATGAAGATCTAAGGGTCCAACCCAAAGAAGAAATAGTGACTATATGTATTAGGGAGCCTCACCAGGTGACATGCATAGGGTCCACTGCGAGTCAAGAGGAGAGGGAAGCAATTCTTGGCATTCTGAGGAGGAACATAGATGCATTCGCTTGGACTGCAGCTGACATGCCAGGAATAGAACCTAGGATAATCACCCATAAACTATCAGTATATAAGGAGGCAAGGCCAGTTGCCCAAAAAAGGAGAAAGATGGGAGAAGAAAGGAGGAAAGCAATTGGTGAAGAAGTTGAGAAATTACTGAAGGCAGGATTCATCAAGAAGGCCAAGTACACGACTTGGCTAGCTAATGTAGTAATGGTGAAGAAGGCCAATGGGAAATGACAAATGTGTACAGATTACACAAATTTGTATAAGGCATGTCCGAAAGATACCTACCCTTTGCTTAGCATAGATAGATTGGTGGATGGAGCTGCAGGGCATAGAATGCTGAGCTTTCTAGATGCTTACTCAGGATACAACCAGATATTGATGCATCCGGATGAAGCAGGGAAAACAGCCTTCATCATAGAAGAATGTAACTTTTACTACAGGGTAATGCCTTTCGGACTAAAGAATACAGGAGCCACATACCAAAGATTGATGGACAAAATGTTTAAGGGTTAGATAGGAAGAAGCATGGAGGTTTATGTAGATGATATGGTAGTCAAGTCAGACTCCTGTAACAACCACATCAAAGATTTAGACGAGATATTCTCGGTCTTACAAAGGTATAGGATGAAGTTAAATTCAGAAAAATGTGTTTTTGGTATGCAGGGAGGGAAATTCCTTGGCTTTATGCTGACTAGCAGGGGGATTGAGGCGAATCCAGACAAGTGTCAGGCAGTCATTGACATGAGGATTCCCAGCAACTTGAAGGAGGTGCAGAGGTTGGTAGGACGCTTGACGGCACTGTCCCGGTTTACCCCTACTATGACCGAGAAGGTGCGCCCAATAGTGAAGTTGCTCAAGAAGGCCGCCAAGTTCAAGTGGGATGAAAGGTGTCAGGCCAAGTTCGAAGAAATCAAGACCTTCCTCACCTCTCCACCCATCCTTCAAAAACCACAAAGTGGCAAGGAACTCATCTTGTACTTGTCGATCTCTGATAGCACGATCAGCTCTGTCTTGGTACAAGATATAAAGGGAGAGATAAGGTCCATCTATTACATTAGCTGAATGTTGCAAGATGCTGAGACGCGCTATCAGTTGTTGGACAAGGTGGCCCTGACAGTTGTCACAACTGCATGACGCCTTCGCCAATATTTCCAAAGTCACAAGATAGTTATCTGAACTGATTATCCCATAGCCAAAATACTCAGGAAGCCAAAACTATCTGGAAGGATGATCGCTTGGACCGTGGAGCTGTTGGAATTCGACATCTCTTACGAGAAAAGGGGACCTATTAAAACTCAATGTCTTGTAAACTTTGTAGGAGAGCTATAAGGAGGAACAACTGAGGAAGGAGAGGGGGGATGGTGGAAGTTGTTGGTGGATGGATCATCCAATAAGAAGGGGAGTGGAGCAGGGGTTGTATTGGAAGGACCGGGAGGTGTCAAGGTAGAATAGTCTCTAATCTTCCAATTTAAAACCTCAAATAACCAAGCCGAATATGAGGCGTTGATAGCTGGGTTGGCATTAGCAAAGGAGATAGGGGCTGAGAAAATTGATTGCTATACTGACTCACAGTTGGTAGCTGGCCAGTTGACAGGAGAATTCCAAGTGAAGGACCTTTTGATGCTCAAATATTACCATTGCACCTTGAGGAGGTTGGGAGGTTTCGAAGCTAGCAAGGTAAGTCACATTCCAAGGGCTGAAAACACCAGGGCGGATACCCTCTCAAAATTAGCAACTTCTAAAAGGGGGCAACATCACCAAACAGTCATCAGACACACCTTGAACCACCCGTCCATTGAATCAGATGACTGTCAACAGGTAGATATCCAATCTACCTGGATGACACCTTACTGCCAGTTTTTGGAACAAGGATTGTGTCCTCCAGGGGAGAAAGAAGTTGCATTGTTCAGGAGGAGGGCTTCCCGGTTTGTGTTGGTGGGGGGGGAGTTATTTAAAAGGAGCTTTGATGGCCCTTTGTTGAAATGCCTTGGCCCGGATCAGACAGCTTATGTGTTGGAAGAGTTGCATAGAGGGATTTGCGGATCCCATTCAAGAGGTAGGTCCATGGTAGCTAAAGTGTTGAGAGCAGGGTTTTATTGGCCCACGATCCGGGAAGATTGCGCTCAATACGTCCGAAAATGTAAAGAGTGCCAGATGAATGGTGATCTCATACACTTAGCACCCGAAAAGCTCCACCATGTTACCTCTCCTTGACCGTTTGCAACATGGGGAATGGACATTGTGGGACCTTTCCCATTAGCTAAGGGACAATGTAAGTTTTTGTTGGTAGCAGTGGACTATTTCACCAAATGGATAGAGGTGAAACCCCTGGCCAAGATAACAGCAGCGCAGGTCCAAAGATTTGTGTGGAAAAACATAGTATGCAGGTTTGGCATCCCTCACACCATCATCACAGATAATGGAAAACAGTTTGTGGACAAAGAACTGAAAGCATTCTATGAAGGCCTAGGTATTCGGCATGCCACCAGTGCAGTAGAACACCCACAAGCTAATGGGCAAGCCGAGAGCGCCAATAAGGTGATACTCAACGAATTAAAGAAGAGGTTGGGGGCAGCTAAGGGGAGATGGACAGAGGAATTACTGGAAGTCCTGTGGACATATAGATGCACCCCACAGTCATCTACTGGAGAGACCCCGTACAGCCTTACATATGGGGTAGATGCAATGCTCCAGTTGAAATAGGAGAGGTCAGCCCGAGGAGGAAGTTCATTGACATGGAAGGAAACGAAAAAGTCATGAAGGTTGAACTGGAGCTGTTGACAAAACTAAGGGATAAGGCCTACCTTACGCAGGAAGCTTGTCAGCTAAGAGCAACTAGGAAATTTAACTCAAAAGTGAAGCCGAGAGCCTTCCAAGAGGGAGATTTGGTGCTCAGAGTAAAAAGCGCAGCAAGGAAGGATCCAATAGATGGCAAATTCGCGCCGAATTGGGAAGGCCCATTTAAAGTAGCCAAGGCACTGGAAAATGGAGCTTATCATCTCCAAGACTTAAATGGGAAACCAATACCAAGAGCTTGGAATGCACAGTTATTAAAGTTTTATTATAGTTAAAACTATGTAATCATTTCTCAGCAATCAAAGAAGATTTCCAGATACAAATTGTTGCAAATCTAACTAAGAGGAAGCTTCACTTAACCATTAGTGATCCCTCTTAGCTAGCTAAAATCTAACTAAGAGGAAGCTTCACTTAACCACGAGTGATCCCTCTCGGCCTTGAAGAAACTTCACTTAACCGTTAGTGAACTCTCTCGGCCAACTAATATTTAAATAAAATGAAGCTTCATTCAATCTCGAATGGACCCTCCCGGCCTCAGGGAAGCACCAAGTGCCCCTCTCGGCCATTCAAAAACTAATGGATCCTCCCAGTTTCAAGGAAGACACACGCAGCCAAAGTGCCCCTACCGGCCATTTTAAAACTTAATTGTTTTTTGATTAATTATGCCTGATTATTAAACACCTCTCGCGGCTTAACGAAAAAATATCAAACACTCGCAAAAGAATGCAATAGTTAAAATAAAGCATGGTAAGGAATAAGAGTTGTATTCATCAAAATATTAGGCCCCCCAGGAGCTACAAAAAGTCAAGATTGGACTGGGTCCCTAAGGACTACAAAATGATTGTTTCAAAAAGCTAAAATAAAACTAAGAGGCAGCAGCTGGGTCAGGAGAGGGAGTTGAGATCTTCTCGGCTTCTATAACACCTTCCGGCCCACCACTCTCTGGGACATCCTGAGTCACCGCTCCTTTATCCGGAATGTCTTCAATGGCCATCAACTTGCCCTTGTAAATATCGTTGCCAACATCAAAACGAGTGGGGTCTAGAGGCTCCTCCCGGCTTTGGAAGAAAAGGGCTTGGCGAAGACCCTTATCAAAACCTAGCTCATGTTCTCGGAGGACAAGGCACTTCAACCTATCACACTCCTTCTCCAAAGTGGCCTTGGCCGAAAGGGCCCTAGACAAATTTCTGTCTAGACCCTTTACATCATCTCTGAGCCTTTTCTCTGTTTGGCTCACCAAGCGAAATTTATCTTCCAAAGCCGCGTTGCTCGCCTCCAAAGAAAGTGCTCTTTCATCTGACTTAGCCACCTTAGCCCCCAACTCTTGAATGTCAATGTTCAGCTTGGAGTTAGTTTCTAAGGCTTCCTTAAGAGAGGCACTTGTCTCTCCCAACTCGTTCTTTAGTTTGGCACATTCAGCAATTGTGCGACGACCCAAGAGGAAGGTACGCGAATGCATTTCTATAAAAGAAGTACCAACTTCCTCTAAAGGGGCGCTCTCGAAGACCTCCTTCTCGGCTGGAGACAAGTTGAAGGTCACCCTCTTGTTAATTTGAAGATCTGAACCCATAAACCGGGAAGGAGCAGAAGATGTCCCTACCGGTTGAATGGGCCCTTCCGGTTGGACGAACACTTCCGGCTGAGGAGTTGACTTAGCCTTCTTATGCGAAGACTCCTCCCGGCTTTGTTTTCGAGAAGTAGTCCCCTTTCTTTTGTGCCTTCTCCTATCAGCCTCAATAGGTTGATGACCCCCAGAATCCTCGACCGAAATGTTCTCGGCAGCTTTCCTGGCCTCTTCAGCTTTCCTCTTCATTTCTTCCCGGATGGTCAGGAACTCACTCTTACTCGTACCCATCTCAGCAGTCATTAAACCTGTCAACAAACAAAGAATTCAACATGGTTAAAAAACTTAACTTAAGAGCAACATTTCGAAAAAACACTTACCATCAAGGTCAACAGGACCCCTTGGAGAAAGGAAGTCTCCCATGAAGCGCCGTGTCGGCAATTTTCGAGGGAGCATGTCTAAGAGTTCGAGAGCCTTCCGGTCATACTTGGTCATCCGGGAACGAGGCCAAGAAGTGTACCTAAGAGGATCCCTCGTCCAATAAAGAGGAAACCTAGGGGTACCATCACGAAAAACGGGGGGTTCACCATCATCCCCAATGACTATCTTAAAATACCCTCCCTTAAAGTTTTTTAAAGAAGTAGTGTATGGTCTGAAAAGGAGACAAGAAGGTTGACCTACTAAGGAGAACCAACTAATGTCTTGAGTAACTCGAGAACTAAAATGATGCAAGAATATGGGAGGAGTAGGAATTATGGAAAACATGCTGCAAAGCACGCGAAAGGCCTGCAAGGCAGCCCAACTGTTTGGGTGCAGCTGTGTGGGTGTCATGTTTAAGACGCGAAGGACACCCACAGTAAAATAGTCAAAAGGTACTCGCACATGCAAGTCTGAAAAAAGACAAGAATACATATAAAAGAAATCTTCACCGGTATCCTCCCGGCCATAACACACACGGTCAGACGGTCCACAACGGCACACCATAATGGTCCCATTGTCGAAATCATCAGAAATTATTTGTTCCCCATCTAGGAACTCTTGGCAACTCTGAGAATTACCAAATCTAGATACATATTCTAAAACACTGGGAGCTACCCACCCATACCCACTTCTCAGAGGCCTATCCAGACTTAACCACTCATCCTCAGATGAAGGATGAGAGGTACCTCCTGACGAACCCTCATGATGAAGACCGGAAGGACTACCACTTGAAGAATGAACCGAGGCACTCTCGGTAGCAGAAAGACATTCTCGGACATCCTCCCTCCCAGATGATGCCGACACGCTCGCGGACGAAAAAGAAGAGGAGGAGAAAGAAGACATACCAGATAATTGAAGAAGAGTTGGATTGAGAAGAAATGAAGTGGGCAAAGAAGTGTCCCACCACTTATTTATAGTACTGAGAGGGAAGACGAAACGTTTCCAAGGCAACCTTCTGGAAGCATCTTCCACCACTCTCCAACTCGAACACTAAGAGAGGAGACGAAACATTTCCAAGGAAACCTTCTGGAAGCATCTTTCCTCCTCTCTCCTACTTGAGCCACTCAAATCATCATTGCAGGTTACCTCGAGCCCCATGCAAGAAAATCCTTCAACTTCCCAATAACAGAATCAGTCCTGAAGCAACCAACTCATAGGAATATTTAGTTCAAAATCTCTTCGTTTCCTTCCAACCCTCGAATATTGCTGAGACCTTCTCGGCCTGATCAGTCACTCGAGACTTGGGGGGGCTAGTGTACGGATAAGGTATTGGTAACCTCTCGGTTACTCCTAAACCATCTTAATTAGGAATAATTTAAGCATAATAATCTTGGAAGCTTCCGGTTTAGACTGTGAGCCTCCCGGCCATACTTATAATTTAAGCATAATGATACTAGGGAGCTTCCTCGTCCAAGTGTTAAAGATGATCTAACCATGCCAATCAGGCATAATCAGGTGTTTAAGGCAAAGTTAACTCTTAACTCTGGTCCATTGCTTCGGCCTAATTTACGAGGCTATAAATAGATAATAAATGATGAGGTAGGATGACTTGAATACTGTTTTTTTACTGTAGAGAATATTCTGCTTGAATATCTACTGACTTGAGCGTCGGAGTGTAATCAACAGGTACACTCTCATCCGGTGGAAGAGAAGCTTTCGGCAGTAGGACGAAAAGCTCACAACAGAGCAGGAGGGAAGGATAAAAGAAGAAGAATTAGCTGAAAGATACATTGTTGCTGTCGGTCCTTGTATTAACCCCTTGGAATAATAATAATAATAATAATAATAATAATAATAATAATAATAATAATAATAATATTATTATTATTATTATTATTATTATTAAATGATAAATTAATTATTTTATTAAAAAAAATAACATTAATTAACTTAATTCTAAACTTAATTTCTTAAAAACATTATTAATTATCATCTATTCAATATAGTTAAATGATAAAAGATAATAAAAAATCATGTTGAAGATTAAGTAAAAAATATTATATATATAAGAAGAGATATGGTAAACAAATTTCACTCACTTTACTCATATTTTCATAAACATAATTTTGTTATCAATTTTTTTTAAGTAAACTTTTTCTCAATATTATCCTCATTATTAATCATACTTCAACTCATAAACACAAATATCATAATATGATTAATATATATATATATATTAATTAAAGTTATGTAAAATCTATAATTATATAATATTATTGTTTAAGTTTGATATAATTTCAAAATTACATATAATATAATATTTTTTATAATATAATATATCATTTCCATATTTAAAATTATTTAATAATGGATTTTTTAATAATTTTTTATATGATGAAACCATTTTTTTTTAAGATTGAACTTCATATATAAGTGTTGGATTGGACTCCCAACTATATATTTAAAAGGTTCGATTGGATTAAGTTCATTTTATTTATTTAACTTAATTGGAGATGGGGTTTCTATATAAGATAAAGTATACAAAAAAGAGTAAAGGGTTCATTTTTGTCATGTTTAGAAGATAAAAAGAAGATAATGTTGTTTGCCAATCTACATAGCAGTTTTCGTAAAACCATGTTTAGAAGAGAAAAAGTAGATAATGTTGTTTGCCAATCTACATAGTAGTTTTTGTAAAATTACAATTTTTGCTTCATGGTTGGATGGGATTGGAATGTTGAGTTCTTCTATTTGGCCGTTGGGATAGTCAATAATAGGTCTCTGACTAGAGTTATCAGTCCTGCAGTATTATTTCATTTCAAGTTTCTCTTTTTTTATTCTTCAAATTTAAGAGTATTATTGTTTTGTTATATTGGCAGATTATAGACACTTTGATCTGACTCTTGGACGGACCCATATTTAATATTAGTGAAACTTGATTAAGTAGTTTGTATCTATGAATTTTACTTCTCATATTAAAGAGGAAATTTTTTCATATTAAAAATATTGATATTCTTTATTATTATTCTTCCTCAAGTATTTATTTTTGTAATTTTGGAAAAATTATTTCATTTGCATATTTTCGTTTTATTATTTTTGTTTTCAGAAGATAAAAAAAAATTATTTTATACTCTAATTTATCAAAATTACTCGTCCATTTGAAAAAGAAAAGAAATTTACCAAACCTCACCCAAAAGTATATGCTAGGAAAATGGAGAGAAATATAATTTAAAATATAAAGAAAGAATTCTACTTTTATGTTTCATTTTACTTTTTCTTATTTCTTTTACTAAAAATAATCCAAACATCTTTTTTTCTTTTTTTACCTTTTATATCTTTGGTACTTCTTTTTATCTAATTCTTTTTACCCAATAAAAACAGGAAATGTAAAGTTATATGCAGGAATAGAAGGATCCGAGGCTGAAAAAAGAAAGCCCTTGAATTATAATAGAGTTTCAGTTAAATTTCTTTTGTTTTTTTTTATATATGAATATCCGTTTTTTTAATATACCTTAAAATATTTATAATTTCTCATACTCAACATGTACGTTTTTATAAAAAAATTATTTAATATTAAACAGAATATATTAATGAATTATAAATATATTTTTTTAAAGAAAATTTGGTGCTGTAATAACATTATTCAAATTTTTTTGTTTTGTCATTTTCTCATATTTCACTTTCTCTGAGCCCTTCAAATCAAATCAAATGGTCCAAGAACAGTTTAAACATAAAGGCATTTCTTCTTTTAAATATAATCGTCCACTCTATGTCTTTTCTTTTTCTCAACTTGAAAGTCAAAAAATCTTATATAAGTTTTAGAGAAAAAAAAGAAAGAGAAGGAAATATTTTCTTAATTTAAATATTAAGCACATATTTTAATTATTAGAGAAAATTAGAAGTGTCGGATTAATTTTAAATATTTTCTTAATTTAAACATTTCAATTACAGTAAATTAAAATAGTAAAACATTGTCAGATTTTTGGGTCCAACCAGTTTTGAATTTTTAAAATTATTTTAAAATAATTTTCAAGAGAATATTTTTTAATGTTTTTAAAAGATAGATTTTTTTTTTCTTCATTCATCTAACTCCCACTATATTCTTCAATTATCAATTTCCCCTATAATTTATATATATGATATTTATTTATAACTTCTAACAAAAATAACAATTTTTACTATAATTATATATTATTTTTGTAGTAAAAAACTTGTACTTATTATGAATTTATTTATACTTAATATATTATTATATTATTAAAATATATAAAAAAATTTATTTTATTCAATCTAATTCAAAATTGATTAAAAATTATTTACAATTAATTAATAATTTTAACATGTGAATTTTAAAATTATGTTAAGATACGTATTCGAAATTTTTATTTATTGTTATTACTAAAAATAATCTTAAAAGTTTATCTCAATTTTAGAGGATTAAAAAATTATATAAATTTTAGAAAAATAAAAATAATATGAAACATATTTCATTTGAATAAAATAATATAAAAATGACATAAATAAAACAAGTCATTTATTTTTTTCTAAAATAAATATACAAAAATATCATTGTAAAAATGAAACATTTCAATTCAACTAAGATACCTAAATTCATTTATGATTTAAAGTATATTAATTATTACAATAAAAAATAAATACAATATTCATAATAAGATTTAGTTAAAATTTATAATAAAGACATCTATTTTTAATGAAAATATATTTTAATAAAATTTAAAATATCTTATTCAGTATTGAAATATGGATGGTAGATCCTAAACTAAACAAATATTAAATTAAGAAATAAAATTTATTATTGAAATATGAGAATCAATTCAAAAATATTTAATTGAATTCATTATGACCTTTTAAATATTGAATTGGAGTGAAAGGAACAACCCCGAACTTCGAGGCGCAGTAAAAAGCCAACAACACCATTTCTTTAATTTTTCTTTCTAATTTTCTTCTCCATTCCAAAACCTTTTCACTTTCTCTTTCTTTCCCCATAGGAAGCGGGTCCCACACGACAAAATCATCACACATTCACAGCTCCGAAACGAAACGTCGTCGTCCCAATGGAGCGGGAGATGTAGTAAGACATGTCTGTTGTCCGTTACACGTTTTGAATTTCAAATCTCGGAAAACGGCACGCACGACACAAACCCACGACCAATCAAAAACATTAAAACCTCATTCTTCTCTCTCCAACATAATTCTCTTCATTATTACCCATCTCAGTTTCACTCACAACTCATAACTCACCAACCCAAAAGCAATCTCTCTTCATTAAATTCCATTTCCCCTCCCTTAAAACAAGCCAAAGTTCGCGTCTTCAGCAGGAACAGTTTCACAACCCAAATGGGTGGTTCTGGAAAATGGGTGAAGGCGTTGATCGGACTCAACAGCAAGAACGAACTTGTGAGTTGATTGTTGTTTCTGGCTACCAAGCAACCATTTTTATTGTTACTGTTTCTGTTTCGGTGGCAATTGAGTGAGTAAGAAACTGATGGGTGCTTTCAGGGTGGGAAGAAGAAGAAGTGGAGACTGTGGAAGAGTTCTTCTGCAGGGGAGAACAGATCTCAAGACTTCGAGTATGGCAGTGTCGCTTCCGATTCTTTCACAGCTGCAGTGGCCACCGTTGTCAGAGCTCCACCTAAGGATTTCAAACTCCTCAAGGAAGAACGGGCTGCTACTCGAATCCAAACTGCGTTCCGTGCCTTCTTGGTGTGTTTTACGGTTTTAACTCAGACTCTAACTCAACTCCAAAAGCTAACTCGTCATGCAGGAGAGAATTGTCACTTACTTTATATACATTGTCTTGACTATGTTACTAGCCAATGATGGATCTTTAATCTTATGCCACCCACTTGATTTCATGCTTTTTTTCATCCACTCAACTCAATTTACAATGAATAATTATAAATTGCGATTGTGGTTATTGCGACTGCTGTAATGATGATTGTGACTTGCAGGGTGAATTATTATATGATTGTAGGAATGTGAGGAAGGAATTATATATTTGTTCTAATTTTGTATATCTTTTATTTGTAGGGTTGTATAGATTTTTGTTCATTTTATACTTGCCTGAGTTCTCCTAACATCCCACACTATCATACTCATAGACATTACGAATAAGTTCTTGGTTCAAGTGACAGTTTTGTGGATGGAAAATATGTAATCGATAGGACAGATCCAGCTCGGTTTCAGATAGAGACGACAAAGTTTTGTACCATTGATATTTTGATCCAAAAAAGTATACTCGTGGACATTTAGAACAGAAAGTTTTAATTTTTGTTTGTTATAAGAAAGTGGTATAGAAAGGTGTAATGCTCTGTCATGTTGAACTATTGCGGTTATACTAAATATCGAGGCTGTAACAGGTGTTCTTGTGTTCTGCAATTCTGAACACTCAATTGTTCTTGAAATTTGCTTGTTTTGTTGGATTTTTATAATTGGGTTGTTATGATTGTAGGCTAGAAGAGCATTGAAGGCGTTGAAGGGAGTGGTGAGGCTTCAAGCTCTTGTAAGGGGTAGACTTGTGAGGAAGCAGGCTGCAGTCACATTGAGGTGCATGCAGGCCTTGGTTCGTGTCCAGGCACGTGTGAGGGCGCGGCGTGTGCGAATGTCCATTGAGGGGCAAGCCGTGCAGAACATGCTCAATGAACGCCGCACCAAGGCTGAACTCTTCAAGGAAGCTGAGGTACCATATCATAAATTCTTCACACAAAACTTACATACACCAACTATAATTGCAGAAGATTACCAAAAGGAATTACCATGATTAAACATAAAAGGAGCTCTTTAGATGTTTTTGGTACTGTTTCAATCAGAATTGTAGTTTTGTATAACCTATTCTGACTTGAAAAGTAATTTTAATTAGAGAACAACACTAAAATCACTTGAGCTATGCTTTGTTTAGAGATGGGTCAATCAAAAGGTAAAATTGGAAAAGCCTCTTGTTTGGTTGGGTCTGATTATAAACTGAGTTTTGCCACAATTTTGCTTTGAAACTTTCAAATGGAGTCAAGGGAGGATCATCATTCATACTTGTCTGCAAACTTTATCTAAACATGCACTTAAGAAATTGCATCTAAGTTTTGTCAAATTCCTTACAAAGTTGTTTTACACAGCTTGCTCTATTTACAAAAGATTTTTTGAGAAACATGTTTTGTGAACTTGTGTGCAGGAAGGGTGGTGTGATAGCAGAGGATCATTGGAAGATGTCAAGACAAAACTACAGATGAGGCAAGAGGGAGCCTTCAAGAGGGAGAGAGCAATTGCATACTCTCTTTCCAACAAGGTAGGTACCAACAGATTGAGAAAAAGTGCAACTTCTATTATTCCTGCTTATTGAGAAACATGTTTAACAGTTGGCTTTTGCAGCAATGGAGATCAACCCCCATTTCAAATTCAAGAGCTAACACCTCTCTCAACAAGCAAGAGATAGACAAGGCTAACTGGGGATGGAGTTGGTTGGAACGTTGGATGGCTACAAAGCCATGGGAGAGTAGATTAATGGAACAAACTCATCATCATGCTGATGCCACAGAGAAGACTCCTCCTCCGCCAAAGAAATGTGTGAACTCCTCAAATTCAAAAAATAATTCTGAACCATGCAATGTCAAAGTCAGAAAGAACAATGTCACCACAAGGGTTTCAGCTAGACCTCCCCATATTGGCCAAGCAACTCGGTCATCCTCAAGTCCTAGTTCTGAGTTTCACTATGATGAGAGCTCTAATTCATCTTCAATATGCACATCCATGACACCAATATCTGGTAGTGCTTCATTGCCTTGTGACAGGACAGAGGATAGCAACAACAGTACTACTAGGCCTAGTTACATGAACCTGACCGAGTCAACCAAGGCAAAGCAGAAAACCAGCAATCATCAATACCATAGATCTGGGAGGCAACAGTCCATGGATGAGTTCCAATTTCTCAAAAGGACAGCGGTTTTCTCAAATGGAGATTCCAAAAGCACTGGTGCTTCTGACCCTTCAACCAACTTTTCTAGGCCACTTTACCTACCCACCTACATGGACAAGAAGCAACGATGAAATGAATTTGATTCAATTGATTGATTGCTCATATGTATTTATTTCCAAGAAGTTCAACACTTCAACATCTTGTTGTTAAATGGTCTTGAATTTAATTACTATAGCGGTAGCTTTTGTGCTTTCCCTCAGCAATACTACTTTAAAGATCTACATTTGTGTAATCAATTGTTAATTTTTGTGGGTATCATGATGTTATATAATCTCAAGAGACTGCAAGAAGGCCTAAACAAAAGAATAAAAGTGAAGAGAGTGAGACTGTCAGGAGTTCCAGTTTGGAGTACTCAAGCTTTGAGACTTCCATCTAATAAATAGTTAACAATTAGTGTTTTTATTGAGAGTTGGGTTATGGAAATAGCTGTGTTAGATTAAGTTACAAACTAAATATTGATAGATGAGTGAAGTTGCCTTAAATAGAAAAGGTTTATTATCATATCAGTGTCAATGCAGTTAAAATTATTATGGATGTTGGCCTTTGAAGGAAGTGATGATTTTAGTCTTTATTAAAAGTCTTGAGATTTTTTTTATTTAAGGGACTAATTTTTTTATTTGACTCGTTGTATTTTAGTCTTTATTAATGCATCTATTAGTGGGGAATTTGTTCTTATAAACACATACTTTTTCTTTTACAAAATTTGCATAAAAGTTTAATATCCTTTAAATCTCAATACATATTTGAATTATCTTATATTTTGCCTAATGTGTAATTATAAGTACAATCTAGTTGGTATCATAGTCATTTTATTATGTTCTTCTTATGACTCTAAGCTTCACACCATGCTTGAAGTTGAGAACCATTCCATATTCCATTTCTACAGGCTTTTCCATGTCAAGTGAATGACGAAACACATATTTTCGGTACAAATGAATCAGAGTAAGCTTGACCTCTTGTAGGGAAAATTTTTTACCAATACATGCCCGAGGACCAATTCCAAATGGTATGAATGCATAAGGATGTCTTCGTTTCATTTCTTCACAATTAGGGTCAAATCTTTCTGGTTTAAACTTTTCTGGATCTGGAAAATTCCTTGGATCTTTTGCTAGAACTCCAAGAGCTAACCATACCCATGTCCCCTACTCATTTACAGAACTACATTAGTGATGGCATAACTTTAAAAATCCTTCATTAAATTTATATAATATCTTTCATATTAGGTATGATTTTTGTGATATGTTTGGTTTATATAAGTAAAAGATAAGAAAAAGAGTAAAAAACACAATGATTTATATATTTGAATGTATTAAAATAAGAAAGAACGTGTATTTTCAAAATGGCATATATTCTACATATAAAATATATGTATGTCATATCATCACACACTTTTTATTTGTATATTCCTATAAGTTCTTATCTCACTTTTTATTTCCAAAATGTAAAGAAAATAATTAGGAGAGTTCAATTTTTTTTTCTTTCCTTTCTAGTTCTGTGTCCTTTTAATCAAAAAGAAAAAATGAAAACATGATTTTATTTTTCTTTCTCTCTCTTTTACATAAATAAAACAATACATTATTATCGAAAATGCCAAACTAATTTACTATATAATGAGTTTTGTTTGATTAAGAGTATAAAAACTCTATATGTTTATGCATATATTATCTTCTCATTACATATTATCCTTTCAATGTTATAAAAAAAATCATATTTGTGGCAAAGATGTATTATTACCTTCGGAAGGAGGTAACCTCCTATCTCTACCTCATTTGATGTTTCTCTTGCAACCAATGGGGAGACAGTATAAAATCTCATGGCTTCATTAATCACCTGCATTAATTAAATTAAGAATTTGACATCATGATTGCTTAGTTCTTGTAAACTTAAAGTATGAATCTTCAACTTCACTAAATATCACTATCAGCTAACCTGATTAAGATAAGGAAAACTATCATGCAAATTTTGAGCAGTGAGAATCTTATCAGTTGGACCAAATCCATCAATCTCTTGAAGTAACTTTTTCTCAACTTCTAGGTGTCCAGCAACCAAATAGACAACAGATGACAAGGTAAAGGCAGTGGTAGCTGATCCAGCAAGTAAGTGCTCATAAGTAACTGCACTAATGTAATCTGGCGAAAAGACATTTTCTGATACAATCCTAGATTCTCTTGCATTCAAAATGAGTGATAAGAAATTTTTTGAAGTTCGATTCTTATCCTCCATTCTTTTCTTGACAATCTCATCAAGACGACCACTTAGTTTCTCATTAATGCTTTCTATTTTCCTGTCCATTGTGCCTGGTATTTTCTTTAGAATCTGTCTAAATGGCTCTTGAAGTATAGGAGCAAGTAGACCAAGTATAATTGAAAAGGAACCAGACAAGTCCATCTTAAGTTGTGTTGTGGAGTAAATGTGTTGATTGATGAAATCTGATACTTCGTCTTCATCATCACTAATTTTCGCATTGTTAACATTCTTGATTGATTCACAAACTGAATGAGGCTTAGAGAGGCCAAAGTTGACACCAAATGCTGCCTCTCCAATCACATCCGTTGCTAATCTTAGAGAAAGATTAGAAAAGATTATATCCTCATTTGGGGTGTCAAGATTTTGTGTTGCAGATTCTATGAATGATTGCATTGTTGGCACTAAACTAGCCAAATGTGATGGTTGATACACTGATAATATGGTGTTTCTCATGGTTGACCATCTTGAGTCCCTACACATCATCATTGCACGATCAATTTCTTTTCTATACTTAGATTTTGTATATCTAATATTATTCTCACTAGAGGATAAATATTATTCTTAGAAAACCATTATATTACAACAAATCTTTGATTGATTTTCAAATTAAAAAAATTATAATCACAAAATTCACATAATACCTATTCTATTAAAATAAAGGTTACACAACCATATTAATTAATGGTAATATTTGAGAACTTTTTGAATATATAATAGCTTTTGTCATAAATTAATTATTATTTTTTATGATAATATTACAAAAAGAAAAGAAAAAAATGATATACCTGGTGAAGAAGAGGCCTTTTTGATGAAGAGGAGAGGCTGAAATAGGAGAGGGAATGCTTCTGTTTGGAATGTCTTTGAATTTTTTTATTCCCACCTCTTTACAAAGCTCTGGATCTGCTACCAAGATTAGTGGTTGTCTTCCCATGTGAAATCTGCTCCATTGTACACAACAGTAAAGAGAAAATGTGGAAAATAAAAAAAATTAACAAATTTAGATTAATTATTTATATGGATTGATAAATTATTTTATCAAGCATTATGATGCTGATTCCATGATAAAAATGTTCATATATACTGATGCAAGAATTTCAACACACTTCATCAATTAAAAAATATTTTAATTCATTCATGATCATCATCTGGAAAAGTATGTAAAATGAGAAAAGTAAAAATGTTATTTATTTATATAAACAAAAGTAAACGTGCACCCACCAATAATATAAATTTATGAAGTACTTTAATTCAAATCAACTATATATATTCACTTTTATTTTTTATTTTACACTTTTACAGGATGTCATCAATATCGTTATACCAAATAGTAATAAATTAAAAAATTATTTGTAAATTAAGAAAATATTATATGGAAAAAATTAAAGTGATTAACATTTTTTAATAAAAATAAATTATTGATAAAATTAATAAATATTTCACGTCAATAACATAGTTATTTTAAAAAATTATGTCATACAAGACAACAACAAAATCTTTGTTCATAGGGTTAAGATGTGTCTTAATATTTTTATCAACAACAATTTAATCATATGGTATTATATATATATATATATATATATATATATATAGTATGAACAAGTTTATATAGACTGATGCAGTCCCTTATCACATTCTCAAAACAATTAATCAATTTGACAAACATGAATAAAATAGTTTGCAACATCAACTTTATTTTTCTAAATTATATTATATATTAATGTATTTATAAGAATCGAATATTTTTTTATGTGTCTTTTAAATTCCAAATTTTCTAAACTCCTGACTGGATTGAAAAAAACATAATATTAGAGGTAACTGCGATTACACTCTGACACTTAAGTCAACATTGAGTATAAACATATGAAATCTATTTAATCCTCTTTAGTTCAAGAGTTCAAAAATTTAAAACCTAAAACGCACCTCGAAGAGTATCTGATCTTTATAAATATAAATTGAATTCAAATTTAACATTAACTTATGATTTATAAGATAAAATTTATACGAACTTAATATACTTTAATATACTCTAGTTTAATAAACGAATATCCACCCATATACGTACTTCTTCCGAGGCAATATGCACAAAAGCATTGTCCCACCACCACCATAACAAATCATTCACAAGTCAACCATATATAACCCCATCATTACATGACCAAATATCATCCACACCCAACAAGACTTTGAGCCTTTTGAATTTCATATATTCAAGTTGGGTATAATTCTTTACTCGGAGAAGAAGGAAATGAGAATGAGCTTAACAAATCAAATGAGACACCACAAACCTGTAAATTGGGCCATATTGCTTGGCAAGGAGTGAGAAAACATCAGGGCCATATTTGGCCAGCAAGGGAAGGTGACCTACAAGAGGCAGAGATGGTGGGCCTGGAACTTTCCTTAGGCCCCAATAGGGCCCATAAAGATAACCCAATAAGCCTCCTACTAAAGCCAGCAGGGTGAACATGGTGGCTACACATGGAAAAGGAAATAACCATTCCAATTGCATGAACACCATTTTTATCATGGCATGTGCAGTGTGTATATACCAAAAGAGAGAGGGATAGAGAGTGAGGTTTTGCTTCTTGAAAATGGAGGAGTGGTGGTTGTAGGGTTCATGGTTGGGGTTTATATATTGTAGTGGTGGTGGTGGAAATGGAGGAAAATAGATTATGAACACTATATCAAGAGTGGGGATGCTATTTTGTCCCTTAGTCAATCATGATATAGGCAATTAGATTCATTGTACCTAATACATTAACTTTTTTTTTTATTAATTAATATATATATATATATATATTTATATAAAAGAATTCATATTAAATAAATATAAATGTACTTATTTCTCATTCTCTTCTTCTATTTATTTATAATTTAATGCTTAAAATTATAAAAAATGAATAGAAAACATGTTATTAAATTATTTTATTAATTTTAATCGCCTCTTTAAATTATGTGGATAAGATTTGTCCTTCTCATGTTATCATATCTTATTTGACATGTTTTTCTTATATGTAGGTCAATAGGTCTTGGCCATAGGGTGAAAATCGAATCTAATTAACAATGATTAAGTAATAAGATGAAACGTGGTCCATGAAATGTCAGTTGATGGTATAAATATTGAAGTTGGAGAGGAATGATAATGGGTTGTGAGTGAGAATGATTTAGAAAATGTGAGAATTGTAAAATGGAGGTATTAACAGTGAATTAATAGGAGTGAAATGATGGGTGGTCGTGCATGCAGTGTATATTGACCAGAATCTGTTGTGCACTATTTTAATGATTCTTATGAGATCATGAACAAGCACGACAATGAAGTGTCGTGTGTTGTGTGGTGTTGGAGAGTGTTTACTGAGAGAGAAAGAACAGTGAAGAAGATAATGATAATATCATACTACATCAGTCTAGACCTAACTCTGCAACAGCATCAAAAAATTATACAGAGAATCTCCATGAATCTTCTTGGATAGGATTAAAATCTGTTGTCTCAAACCCTGTCTCCCAATCTGAATGTGACTCCTGAAAAAAGAGATTTTGTTTTGTCTATCTAATAAAATGGATCTATAATATCATGTAATTCTTGTCCCTCTCTGTTACCCTTTTTATGATTTGTTAATTAATCACTTTAATCTCATCAGATACACTTTCCTAAAAATTATGATCTTGCAAATATAGACTGATAAGGAGTGTGTTTGTTTGAATTTATATTTTTACAATTCTTTTTTATATATAATCACTTAATAACTTTTTTATAATAATTAATAGAAGTACATACTTTTATAATAATAAAAAATTTAGTTATTAAAATTTTTAAAAAATACTAAAAATAAAATCATAAAATTTAATTAATAAAATAAAAAATTCAGTTATTTAACAGTTAATAAAATTATAAAAATAGTAAAAAATAATTATAAAATGACAAGGATAAAATGGTATGAAAAAATATATACAAAAGAAGTAGTTAAAAACAATCAATCTCTTATATTAGTAAGTATAGATAGATATAATAATAAAAATACAATATAAAAAAATTACTATATTATTATTTTAAGAGAATTATATGGTATAGTAGATAAAAAAAAAAAAGTTATCAAAATATTATTATTAAAATTAATAATTTACATTAATTTAAAATGATTTTAAATATTTTTCATTTTTTATATTCAAAATATATAAATTGGAGACTCCAAATATTAAACTTAACATGCAAATGTTTTAACCTCTAAGTTTACATGTATTGTATAACAGTGACAATATCATTAAGAAAGAAAATGAGTCTATTTGAATAAACTTTTTTAAAAGAAAAAAAAATATTTTCAAAAGTTAAAATTATTTATAAAAAAAATCCAAATTAATTTTTCTAAAAGGTTATTTTAATTAAATTAACTTCATTTTTTGAAGAAGCTTAATATTTTTTTTTCAAATATTATGAAAAACAAATTATGGAAACATTACATTGTTGTAGAGATAACATATGAAATCCATCACTATTGAATAAAAATTGTATTTGATTTGTGGAGACAGACTTGTATGTTGGCTTGGGAAGGTTTAATTACAGAGAATTAGGTTTTGTGGACAAATTTCTTGACTGTTGTGGCATGTAATTGCAGATGTCTCTGAAAGGGAAGAAGATGAATTCATCTGCAGCAGAAAACTCCATCACCATGTCTGTGATATGAAGAGCTTCCTCTAGTGGAATCCATGTTGAACATTCCAGAAACAAATATATAACCAATAAGAAGATAAAGCATGCCATGGTGGAATATTTGTGTGGTTCTTGTACAACCAACAATAGTTATATTAAGACTTATTAATTACTTAATGTAACACTTAGGTTATCTTCGGCAATACATGTAAAAGTTATTTGGAAGTTAAAAAGTTAATTAGAAGTTAAAAATTAATTGGTAGTTAAAATTTGGTGGCTGCGAAATTTCTTAACTAATTAATGGTAAGAGTTTAGTGTAAGTTGTTCGGAAAATTCATATTAACGAAAAATAAGATTGAATTATAATATATAAATAAAATATAAATTTCACTTCTAAATTAGTCTTAAAGATGAATTAGACATCATAATCACTATTTATATGGTATTAGAGTCTAATTAACAAGATTGTTAGGTTTATATTGAGTCACTTGTTAATAGATTATTGGGTCTATTTTGAGTCACCTGTTAGTAGAGGTTGTTAACGGGTCGTTATGTAGAACCCTAATTGTTAGCAATGTTGTTAGACCTAAATTTGATCATTTTTTTACGGGTACTTTCGATTCGAGAAAGTCTCCTCAATATGAAGGAGAGTGTTGGAGAAATCTCACATTCAGAGACGGAGCCATGGGGGACCGGTGGGATCACGGTCCCTCTAACATTTTAATTTTTATCTATTACTATATATAATTATAATTAAATTATAAAATATATTATCCCATAATATGATATAAAATTATATATAAACTAAATCTAAATAAAATCTCTTTAATTTAAAATAATTAAATATATAATTTTATATATAAAGTCAAATACGTACTATACATGTATTTGACTTTATATATAATTATTTATATTAATTTTAAATATATGTAAATAATTTATAATTTTATTTATTATATTTATTTTTATATAATAATTAATTTATATATATATATATATTACTTAATTCGGGTTCGGGCCCCCTCATATAAAATTTCTAGCTCTACCTTTGCTCACATTGTCCGGATAGATTATTCAGTAACCTCTCGGATAATACTAAACTATCTTAATTAGAAATTATTTAAGCAATTGATTAACTGGGAACCTCTCGGATTACCTTAAGTTCGGCCTAATCCTAAATTACTTATTACGTTAAAGGAGTGAACTAGGTATCACCCTGACCTAAGCCCAATCATTTGACTCATTTTATGAAGTTATAAATGACAAGGTAAAACAAGATTCATTCATATACTACTTTTGGTATACATACCAACTTGAACGTTGGAGTGTGTAATGTACTGATTTTTTTTAATTATTATTATTAATTGATTTGATTTAGATAATGGATATTGGGTGGACCTTAAGCCCATTGAGATTAGAGAAGAGAAAGTTATTTAAGATCAAATTTCCCTAAACCCTCTCATTTTCAACTTTTCCAGATTTCTCATCTCTCACCCTCTTCAAAATCCTCTCTTCTCCCTTCAATCATCCACAACAAAGTTTAGCATTTTTCTCAATTATGCATCCACCAAAGTGAAACACTCTACTAACGGAAGGAATCTTAGTGTGTAATTCTGCAAATAGTTCTCTTAATCTCAATTCTTAGGGTTCTTAAATTAGGGTTTTAATTTGGGAAAAATGGGTGATTAAGTTAGATTCTTACAATCTGTGATAATTAGTGGATTAATTGAAACATTTTAATGCAAATAGATAGTTGAAGTGGCATTTGGCATCTGGAAAACTTGAGGATACTCAAGTGTACTAAGATTTGAGGTAAGGGAAGCTACTTATATTTTGACTATTTATGAATTAGGGATGAATTGAATTGTGAGTTGATTTTGTATGAATTAATGGTGTATTGTTTTGAATTGATTCAACTGCTGAATTATTCTGTGTTATTGATATGTTGAGTGGAATGATGCATAATTAGATTGAATATGATTAGTTTAGAGTCGTGGATTAAGCTTATAGTTGATTTTATTGTTCTGGACGTCGAGTTTTTCGCTTGAGCGAAGGATTTTTTGCTCAAGCGAGTGACCCTAGGACTTCTCTCGGGTTTATTTTCGCTTGAGCGAGGAGACCCTCGCTTGAGCGAAGAGACCCTCGCTTGAGCGAGAATTTTGGTATATTTTTATTTATAATTTCGGAAAATTGTCTTCATGAAAGTTGTAGATATAGATGTTAGCTAACTAATGACTTTTATTTCATATAAAACGGATGTGTGTAACTCAAGAAATGATTTTTTTAGTAATTAAAGGCCAAGCTGTCTGGAATTATATTTGTTTTTAACTTGTGAACCCTTTTTGACATATGTTTACTTTGAATTTGGAAAAGTGTCCTTCATAAAAGTTTTAACCCTAGATATTATCTAACTAATGGATTTTATTTCACGTGAAAATAATATGTATAACTTAAATTATGAATTTTTGAGTGAATAAAGGTCATGCTGTCAAAATTTGAAGTTGCTCGCTTGAGCAATTTCACTTGAGCGAGGATTTTTTCGCTTGAACGAAAATGCTCTAGTTTTAAATATGCTCTCTGGAACGTTTTTGCTTGAGCGAGACTTGTTCCGCTTGAGCGAGACTTGTTCCGCTTGAGCGAAAATACCCTATTTTCAAATTGATTTTTTTTATGTAAAGATGGACTTAAAATATTATGGAGTGAGATATAAACATGTTTTAATTTTCAATAGAAACCTATGAACTTCCAAAATGATTTAGAATAATTTTGTGTTTTATAAATGTATAAGTATATGATTTTTACTAAAATGAAATTAGAGTTTGTTTTTTATGCAATAAATGTGGAGTTAGATAAATTGAAATAAATTTTGTACCAATGATTGAATAGAGTATTGTGTTGTAAATGTGCTTTGATTGTATGAAATCTTGTGGAATTATATTATTACAAGAGATTGAATGAGAAGAGAAATATGTATGAAATGTTATACGACATTCTTTCTTTTTGGTATTTTTCTACAAATTAATCAAATTGATTGATTGACTAGAATTTAGATATTTTTAAAATCATGATTTTTTGATTCGTTACATAGTGTCATCAATGTTGGAAGAGAAGCTTTCGATATCAATAAAAAATAACGTGAAAACCTTTTGAAAATATTCAGCCTAAATATTAATCTTTCGATAAAAATAAAGGATAAAAATAAAAATATAAACTACACTTTTACCTTTAACTATAGTTATTCATTGGAATATATATAACAAATCTTCAACAAATAAGAATAAGGAAGAAAAAGTTAATTTAAAGATAGTTATGGCCATTAACATAGTAATTTTCTTCTTCTTTGTTTTAAAATAGTATATATCCATTGTATTATATTTTATAATATATCAAAATAAGCGTCATTAGTTGTAGAATGTTATGCAAGGGAGAAAAGAAAAAAAATCTAAATTCTAGCAAAAGGTGATCATAGGAATAACTTGTTATTTTGTTACGTGTTAATACTTTATTTCTTAAAAATAATAGTTATTGAGCACTAAATAAAGAAGATGAAGGCAAAGTTAGAAAAACAACAATAGCTATTTTCTTAATGTTGTAAATGAAATATTATTTCTCATTTGCTTAATTGAAAAATAAGAAATTAATTTAAATAATAAAATATGGATGAAGTATATGCTTTTGTTTTCTTTAAGCATGGTGGCGTCACTTGAAATTGCATGAACATTGTTTCTTAAAATTAGATCGATTTTGCAACCATTATCAATTATCATTATACGGAAGATTTTTTGTTAATGGTCTATTAGGTCCTTAAATATATGAGAGGTTATCGATTTATTTAAAAAAAATGAAAATTTTGATTTAGTCATTAAATATATGAAAGACATCATTAAGTCTTTAAATATTATTATTTAATAATAAAATAACCCTTATTTAATATGAAATTAGTTCTTAAAATTACAATTTAATAATAAAATATTTTTATAAAAATTAAAAGTAAAATATAATTATTATATTTAAATTTAATTATATTTTTAGTTCTCAAAATTTAATATAATTATGTTTTTTATCTTTAAATTTAAAAATATTTATTTTAGATTCTTAAAATAATAAAAAAAACATAATTTTTAATCTCTAAAAATCATATTTAAAAGATTAAAATAAAATTGTAATTATTTTTATTTCTTCAAATTTAATATCTAAAAACTAAAATTATAATTTACTAAATTTAAAGGATTAATATTTTTTTTTTAATTTGTGAAACTAAATAATCTTATTTCAAATTTTAAAAATTAAAATATATTTAAATAAAAAATAAATAACTAATAATTATTTGAACGTGAGAAACACAAATATATTATTTATATTTAGATTTTTCAAAATCATATAAAAGAGATCATAATTTATGAAATCATGATTTTATGTCCAATAACCTGTCAATTAGGGTATAATTTTTTTTAATTAGTAATGACAAATATGTTAATAAAAATTGGTACTAGAAGTACAAAAAATAATTATAAGATATAATTAAGCAAAAATGTGCAGAAAGTTAAATAGTTAACTAGATAATTATATTTTTCCCTACTGAATGGTTAATAAATACTCACCGAGTAAATTATCTAACACATAAGTAACAAGACTGAGGATCCATACACCATTCTGCAAAAGATCCAACAACCATTGAAATCCTAGACTTGACCCACAATGAGGAGTTCAATTGAGTTAAAAAGAAAATTTCTTCTGCATCTACCTTCTTATTGTGAAACAACGCGTCACTCCTATAATTCCACAAACTCCACATCACCCCAACCCACACCACCTGCTAATTAGGGTATAGTATATTAAAAAGTGACCAAATTTAGATTCAATAATCTTATTAACCTAATTTTGATACCGTGTAAAAAGTAATTACATACCTAAATCATCCCCAAAACTGATTCAAAAAATGAAATTTACATTTAACTTATATATTATAATTCTACTTACCAAAATTTCATCAACAATTTAGTTTTTCAATATGTAAAAACTCAAATAAAACACTTAACTTTCATTTCAATCTTTCTTTATTCTACAA
Source organism: Macrotyloma uniflorum (assembly GCA_016859785.1). Taxonomy (NCBI): domain Eukaryota; kingdom Viridiplantae; phylum Streptophyta; class Magnoliopsida; order Fabales; family Fabaceae; genus Macrotyloma; species Macrotyloma uniflorum. The sequence goes on along the minus strand of BDMB01000043.1, from coordinate 826,315 downwards.
AGTGTTTTGAGAAGAATCAAACCTAAAATTTGATAAAATTACTTGGATGCTAATAATGGGTTCAATTTTGTAGAGTTATAAGAGGCATTGAATTGGAGATTTTTTACTCAGCATGATTCATTTTGTAATGTTTGACACTTATTTTCCATTTGTTATTTCCTTGATAAGAGTCAATGAGTTGGAAAATGACATGAACGGGGCAATGTTCTTCCCCATCCAAATTGCAAAGACAATGATTTGCATAAACTTTTGTGCTTCACTTTGGTGGAAGACACCAATTATTAATTCTTTTTAGTAGTTTGCTTCCGTCCATTATTTTCTCAAGAAATTACTACAACCATATTATATATATTTATGCATATCTCAAATTAATAATCATCAAGTTAGATTCATAGTTGGAACACAACTAAAAATTGAACCAATTGTAGAAAGAAGAGAATCAAACGCACTTCAACTTCATCATAAAAAAAAAAACATTACTTTCAATTCAAAAGTCTTACAATCCCTTGCATCAAAAGCCAAACACTTCACCATTTGTGTGCAAATTGCTTTACTTTAACCTAATTTAACATGTGAACACCAAAAGTAATGTTAAAAAGTTCAACTCAATGGTTGTGCTCAGATTACAATAAAACACAAGAATATTCCTCATCACTCACCAACCATGATAATGCCAATAACTCTTTCTTCAAATCATGAAAATAATGCATTTCCCTGTTAGAAATATAAAGACTTCATTAATTTCCTAATTGAAGTCTTTGAATCTGAAATTGATTCTTTTAGAGAAAAGTAAAGGCAAAAATAGTTCAAGTTAAATTAAATTTTAGTAGGTTTGAATTTGATTTTTGTTAAAAAAATCTAAGTTTAACCTATTATTTATCATATTTAATAATTAAGAAAAATAAATATATAATTTTAATATATTCTTGAAAATTTAATATAATAAAAAGATTATTATTTAAATTAGCTTCAAAAGACATATTTGTTAGGTAAAAAAAAAAATGATGAGATAATGTATGATCTCTTTTATAAAAGTTTAGATCTGATTTGTGAAAAAGTATGATCTTTTTTAAAACTAATGTATCTGTTGAGATGACTTTTAACATATATGTCAGATCAAATTATATTGCAAAGTGCACCACCCATAGAAATAAAAAATGTGAGAAAAATAATATTATAAAAAATTTAATAAAAATATTACATATAATAATAATAATAATAATTTATTATTATCATTAAATTAAAAACTATTTTTAGTTAATATAAAATAAATAATATGTTAAATAATTTTTATAAAATTTTCATATTAATTTAATCTTTATAAAATTTAAATATATTATTTTGATCTAATTTTTTAATAAAGGAATAATTGATGAGTCCACATATCCTAGTATCTATTTATTACATCAGATTTTCTTTTATCATATAATTATCTATTAAAAATTACACGAAAATAATGTATTTAAATTTTATAAGAATTAAACTAACCTGAAAAATTTTGTAGAGATTATTTTTAATATATTATTTATTTTATAAAATTAAAATATATTTTTTTATTATTATTATTATAAAAATTAAAATATTTATTAAAGATATAAATTTTTATCTAATATTAAATATTATTATAGATTAAAAATAGTATAATAAATTATAATAGATATTTAAAATATTATTAATATCTATATATATATATATTATATGCAAATTAAATAAAATAAAACTAATAGTAAATGTAAAATTGCTAAAATAAAAATAATAGTAAACCAATAATATAATTTAAAGAAGAAAAAACATATTACTAAAATAAAAATATAATAATAACTTAAAATCCAGGGTTTAAAATAATTGTAAATATTATTTTCATTAAAAATAATTTTTAAAATAAAAATGCTCAAATCTAATTTATTATATTAAAATATATGTGGAATGAATTTCCTATTTTAGCTTTAACATACTTTTCACATTTTTTTTTTGCCGTTGTCCCAACTTTTTTAATTGTTGAAATTTTTAAATGTAAATTATTACCATTATTATATTGTAAAATAATTAAATTATTTCTTAAAAATATCAAATTCTATTTCTTTTTATAAATGTAGACATAACTTCAAAATAATGAGATTGTAATATAAAATAAAAAAAAGGAAAAAGGAGAACCATTAAAAATAAGATAGTTGATTCTTGATTAGCAAATGTCAACCACTGTTTCAAATCAAAATCTTATTACTCACATCAAACCAAGATCCTGTCTCTCTTTTTCATTCTTACTAGATTTCTAGATTTTAATGCTTCCTTAATTCAAATCTTTTAGTGTTCTTTGGTGCTTCTTCAACATCTTTTTATTTTATTTACTTCTTTTTTCTTACCTTTTTTTTCTGTTTTTTAAATTAAATTTTTATTTATTTTATTTCTTTTCATTTTCTTTCTTTCTTACTACACAAATCCTTACAAATATTTTAGGTGCAAGACATAAAACCAAAATCAAATTTTAGTCACAGCAAAAAAATCAATAAATTTGTTACTTTTCTTTTGAAAAATACTAATAATATAATCATAAATATATTCTTTTTGATCATATTAAAAAAAATTAAAACAATTTAATTGATGTTCTTTCTTATTTAAAAAACCTCTATTTTGATTTTATAAAAATAGATAAAAAAATTATTATCTTTTTTTAAAAAAAAAAAATACTAGTACTATAACTATCAATATATTCTTTTGAACATATTAAAAACTATTAAAAAAATTTATAAATATTCTTTTTATATAAGAAATCTTCATTTTTGATATTATAGAAAATTGAATATGATACATAATTCAATTTAAAGAACCTTTATTGTAAAAAATAAATATAGATTTATAAAATGAAATATACACATCCATCCTTTATATTAAAAATCACTATAAATAGACCTAATAAATAATTATAAATAGATAAATATATCACTCAATACTACAAAACCAATTTATAAAATAAATTATATATTATATACAAAGTCAGATTTTATATTTTTAACTAAATTCTAACTGATAATAAAATGTGTAGAAAATTTATTAAATATGTATTGTTTAAACTTTTTTTTTCTGATTAGTTTCAACCAAAACTCCAAAACTTTCTTTCATATTTTATTCGCTTATGTTTCTGTCCATTTTTCCAACTCAGCCAAACAAAAATATAATATAAATAAAGAAAAGGATAAATAAGTGTTGAACTCTCTCTTCACTTCACTTATTCATTTAGAGAGAAGAATGCAAAGCAAAAATTATATTTTTTAGATACATGTATATATAATAAAGTAAATTTCATGTCTTGTTTTATTAGACGAATAGTTTGTAAAAAATATTGCTTTATTTCAATGTATAATCTGAAGGAGAAAAGATGACCCAATTAATAAAAAAGGAACCATACAAAGGACCAGTAATGTCCAATTTGATTGAATAAGAATGCTGAAGAAATGTGATTACATTCAAAGGCCATCCTACAAGAAGAACTAGATCATGGTTTTTACCCTTATGAACAATGAAATTCATTTCAATAATCCCATGGAGCAGAATGACACCAATGCATTTCTCAGTAAACTATTTGGATCACAACCTTCAAGTACTCCCTGTTGATTTTTCCTGCACAACATAAAATGCAAACAAAAAATAGGTCATCCAAATAATAATATGAAATTATTAGTAGCATTAGCACAAGGAATATTCATCAAAACTTAATAAATGATCCAAATAAGAGCAGTATCTAGTATCTGTTGGCTTCTTCTGCAACTAACCCCTTCCCTGCTGCACAAAAACAATTCATATTAGTCATCAACATCACATAAAACTGAAACCCAAACCAAAAGTAGTTCACAACAGTACCAAACTGTACCACCATGATGCAATGAGAATGAAATTATAGAGACCAAGATGAGGACATGTTAATTGATGATAATAGTTCTCTTCTCATCCTCTATGGTTTGGAGCCTAAATAGTCCATATGATCCACAAGGTCCTGAAATGGGTCACTCCAATCATCAGGGTTTGCTACCAAATCCTCCACTGGCACATCAATTTGGAAACAATCACCAATGATAACTTCATCCTTTGGATCCCCAGTAACCAAGTCTTTGATGAGCAAGTCCTCCAATATTGTGTCTCCAAAATCACTCTCAATAGCTGTTATATCAGAAACTAATGCAGGCTCTTTGATTTCATTATTGAGTTCGCTATCAAAAGCTGGTGAGAAAATAGTGTCCATCTCAGGATCCATAGTTGCCAAATCATGATGATGAGTTGGATAGTCTACCAATGTTACAGGATCATCTTGTTGCAAGTTCTCCACACTTTGGCTGGCAATTAGTCTCTTTTTCCTATTTATATCCACATCCAACATTTCTCTACTTTGGGGGATCTTGTGGACTAATTGTTGCATGAAAGATGGATTACTTAGCGCTTTGGCAAGGAATGTAATAATCTTTTGCTGTTTCTTCTCTGTGGCTTGCAATCTGGTCTCCATGGCACTCAATTGGTCTCTAGAGTTCAGCTGTTGATGCCTCAACCTCACAATTTCTGCCATCAAAATGTTCCTATCTCTTTTCAACCTCTCCAACTCACCTTCTAGGCCAAACTCCCCCAACTCAACACATGCTTCACCTCCTCCTCTTTCTTGCGTGCTCTGCGACACTTTTCTTCTTCTCTTTATGGTCTTCAATAAGTGTCTTTGTCCTGCCAAAAATCCTTCATTTGCAAATTCCCATCTATCAGGATCAATTTTCCTAAACCCCTGTGTTCATTTCCACAGAACATAAAGGGAAAATACACAGATGAACCAAATTAGTCCAAGGAAGTTGGTCAATGACCAATGTAAGAACCAATTGATCAATGCAAAGCATTCAAGAAGTTATCAACTGTAGAATATCACATTCAACTGATCAGTCAACAAACAGATACTAAGCATCCATGGTCTTATGTTTCCAAAATACAAGAAAACATAAACAAAAGGATAAACTTAAAACAAGACATTCAATCTGACTATCAAATACACAAAATAAACTTCCAGTATTGATTTTTGACATCAAATTAGTGCTTCAATGTCAATTTGAATATAATCATGTTTAAGACCTACTCAGGAATATTTATGGAGCCTGTATAAATAACTATTTTGATGACATAATAAACAAGTCCTTGAAATCATAAAATGATAATTTATGGAGCCTGTATAAATAACTATCAATTTTACTAAGCTTGCTTGGACATCTCATTTAATGACAAGAGATTGATGAATCAGAATATGTTGGGGCAAATAATAAGTCAAAATAGTGTTTCTATGATATTGTTTAAAATAAACTGATTACCTAATTTAAGGATAACTATTAATTAGATCTTGAAGTATTGTTTTCTTTTATAAACTAATTTTAAATTAATAAAAACTATTCAAATAGTCTTAAAAGAATTAGAAATCATGTTATATAGTCTGTTAAATATTGAAAAATCATTCAAATCAGTCACTGAATTGTACTGCAATACATTAACCTACAGACTAAACAGGATATTCAAAACTTTAGACATTACTTAAATAAACTTTAGTCCCATAATTGCTATCATTTAAGATATTTTTACATAAATAATAATAAATATAACAATTTTACTAAAACAATTACTAAATATATCACTCTTTGAAAACAATTATGAATGGAACATCACTGCTTGAACATCAATCCATTTAAAATTCTGCTAGAATCCAGTGAGAACAGAGAAAGTTTCTCAGACTAAAATTAATGGTTTAATCCTTTATTAATTTAAAGAATGCCATCTAATTATCAATTTATCTCACCAGTCTCCTTGAATTAGCTCAACCCTAAAAATGTTTTCAGAATCATGGATTGTTTAGCAAAGGTGTTCCAGAGCATTCTATCTGGATCCTTATCCAAGACTTATATCCAATAATATGATGTTAATATGTAAATCAGCAGAAACTTGTGAGTGCATAGTTTAACATGAAGCTTTGTCAGAAAATTGATGCTTCAAAGAAATTCAATCTAGAATTGTAATACATGTCCAAGGCAAATATAAACCTTATATACAGTCTTTTAATTCTGAGACCCCCCCTTTCATTCCCTTGAACCCTTTCTCCTCTAGGACCTAATATAAACCTTTCCCTTAAATCTCCAAAAAAAACTTGTCTTCATCAAAATATATAAAAAAAAAAAATCCCCACTATAAAGATTTTTATGGGTGGCTGAACATTAAACCAATAAAATGAATGAAAACCTGTCCATAAACTAAATAATGACCTAATAGAACTCAAACAGAAAACCAAGCACAATCAGAAACAAAAAGGAATTACAAACATCATAGAACTTACTACTTACATAGGTGTTGAGCTGGCGAATGAAGCTGGAGAAATTGTTGTGCTTGAAGTAACGAGGAAGAAGGTTTGTACAAAACTTGTGAGAATCCCACACAACAAAGCTATTGCAAGTGGTGCTCCATGACACAATAGAGTCTGTGGAAGGATCTTCCACCATGTCAAAGATCTTTGTCAAGAATGGTGGGGGACCCATCTCGTGCAACCCTTCCATAGGTTGTGGAGAAAAGCTTGAAGACGAAGATGATGATGATGAACCACCACCACACGTCATTGTTTCCTCCTCCTTCACTTTCATCCCCTCCATGTATATATCAAACCCAAGAAGATAAAGGAAATTAAGAACTTCGAGTTACAAAAGCACAAGTGTTAAACAATAGTAAATGGTTGATTTTTATGTGTGTGTTGAAGTGAAGAAATTTTTTACTTTGCTACTACGTTTGGATTGGATGCATGCTGCAAAAGGGTGCCATGAATCATAATATTTTAGGGAAGTAGAGTTATGAACTTAGATTAGTGTTGGTAGTTTGTAGGAGGAAGATTCTAGAGTTAGGTCTGTGTTGGAAAATTCTAGAGATGGATAAGAAGGAATAATCTAATTTTTATTTTTTTTAAATTACACATATTAATACAAGTTTTTAAAAAGATAGTTTGTATTTGATAAATGTTACGTTTTTTCTTTAAATAATTTTGGGATAAATTTAAGGTGATTTTTTTGTCACTTGAGGAAATTTTCAAAGCCACTTGTCACTCTGGGCAAAAAGTTGTGGAAAAGTTCACAGGATTCTCAAGAATTTAAAAGAGCAAAATAATGCTTGCGTTTCAAAATTTTCTTTACACTTTCTGTTTTTTTCTTTTTTCTTTTATGTTTGGTTTACATTCTGATTGGTTTAAAGAATATGGAAGAAAAATAAATAATTTAATAAAATTTATTAGGTTAAAAATAATTTAATCTAATTAATATTAAAAAAAATTATTTTCTTCTCCTTTTCTTCAAAATTTTAATTAAATTAAGAATATTCAATTCCGTTTAATTTCTATGTTTTATTGTACTTCCATTAAATATAATATAAATAGTAGTAATTATTATATTGTAATACTTTATTTAGAAATAAAAAATTGCTTAAATATTTTAATCAATTAACACGATTTGTCTATTCAATCTAGTTTGCCTATTGATGAATTGATATTATTTTAAAAAATTAGATTTAAAGTTTTATTAAATTTTAAAAAATATATTAATTTTAGAAAATCAACATATATATTTTCTATTATAAGTTTGTTTTATAGATTTAATTTTTTTTAAGGGGATAACAATAGTAGTGTCCAACACTCCATTGAACCCAAAAAGGTCGAAACCAAAATAAAGTTGGTTTTTTTTTTTCAAAAAGAAAAAGTTAATTGGACTTAAACGGAGCCCATGTTTTCAAATTGAAGCCCAATTATGGCTCCTAAATGATCCAACAATTGGGTCTATCCATGTTCACACGAAAGCATTTATTTTATTATTTGACACATGAATTTTTCTAATGATATGTGACAAATTGACACAAAAAACAAAGCTCTTAAAGAATAAATTATGGTGGAGTAGATCCAGAAACCAGAATTTCTTGTGCATAACTCAATTTTATATTCAGAGAAAGATAATGTTTTTTTAAAATGAGCTAGCCTACCAAGTAACTAAAAATGTGTTCACACTTCTTTTATTTTATAATTTATTACTATACATATTTATTACCTCAATCAATGGTCATGTAACTGAATTTTTTTAATTATTTATAAAATTAAACTTAATTATATTAATCAAGTTAATAAAAAATCATAAACAATAATCATTTGAGATAATACAATATTTTGTCCATGTGAGAAGGGAACATTGAATAGTCCAAAGAAACTCCACCTTCCATTCCATGCATGTATCAACCTTTCACAACAAGAGACGTACCCCTTTTCCTTCTTCCTTCGTCTAATATAAGAAGACAAGCCATGTGGAAGTATTTAAATAAGAGATTCATATAATATATAAAAAATAGATTATATATTATTCTAATATACTAATAAGTTTTACATCACATCAAAATAAAAAATAATTATTTTTATCAGGATCTGAATGTTTTTTAATAAGTAAATATAGAGATAAGATTAAATTAGAATTTTATAAAGTGGTGCAAACTTAATTTTATTGAGTCGATTTTATAAGGATGAATTAGACTTAAATCCATTATTAATATGTATCAGAGTCTATCCTAACAAGATTCTCGGACTATCATCGAATTACTCAAAAAATTTTCAGACTGATATCGAACCACTACTATTAGACCACCTATAAATTTCTAATCCCACGTCGAGTTTGAAGACTCTCGATGTGAGGAGTGTGTATTGGAGATCCCACATCGTTTAGAGATAAGGTCAAATTAGAATTTTATAAAGTAGTGCAAACCTCACCTCATTCAAACTGTTTTATGAGAATGAGTTAAACTTAAATCTATTACTAATATTATCAAAATTAATATCATCGTCATAACAAAATTTAAAGTAAAAATACCTTGAATTGGGTAAATCTAAACAAAATTTAAGATGGAATAATATTATAATAACTTTTTTATATATAAAAAAAGAGGTAGAAGAGTAAGTTTATTGAATGCCTTAAAGGTTGGTCAAATTAAGAATTCAATCATGTGAGTGTGTGTGTTAGAGGTTTGAAGAAGAAAGAGACGAGTGATGAAAAATGTTCAATAAAATCCTCCACTTCCATCCATTATGGGAAGGTGATAATAAGCTCAACTAATTAAGTCATTTTCATGACAACCAATTAATATATTTTTTTTATCTTGATTGAAAATTCTGAATAATCTAAAAATAAGTTAAATTATAGTATATTAGATAATGTAAATTTCATCTCATGAATTAATTTTGTGAAAATAAATTAGATTTAAAGTTTATTTATGATATAATATCATAATTTATCCTAATAAAATTTGGTTTTGTGAAAATAAGTTAAACTTAAAGTTTACTTCTGATATAATATCATAATTTATCTTAATAAGATTATTGAGTCTATCGGGTCACCCTCTATCAGACCATTATCGGACCATCCATTAATATGTAAATTCACGTGAAAGATTAAAATTGTTAAGGATAGTCTCAATTTGAAATACTTATTAAAATAGGATTATCTGATTCGGCATGTATTTGTAGAGAAGGAATGTTGAGAGAAAGTTCACATCACGGATCTTAACAGGAGAGATGTTGGGAGAAGGTCCACATCGTCTCTCTCAGTTTATAGAGTACAAATTATATACATGTTAGATAACTTTCCTTAATACCAATTAGTTTTAAGATGAAATTTGAGAAATATAAAAATAAAATTTTTAAAATTTAATGAAATTGATTTATGGATCCAATCATGGAAATAAAATTATTTGAAAAGGAATGTGATGGATCTTCAATTCAATGTTAATATGATTGAGGTGCACAATTTGACCGATCATGAACAGTCTAATTATGGACATGTTCCACAAACTTGTTTCTCCTATGTTAAAGGGAAACATTCCACATGTTCTTTGTTGTTTAACAACACCAACATTGTGATATCAATTATCATAACAGCACTCAAGCACAATTATTGTTATGTTCATAGTTGGCAGAATATGTTTCAAAAATATATTTGTATATTTCTTCATTTCAATGTGTAAAACACTTCTTAATGTTTTTGAAACGACTCAAAATAATAAAAAATAATACTTGATAAGAGAAGATTATAAAAGATAAGATTAAAGAGAAGAGAAGTTTTAAAAAAAGTGAGCTTTGAGATTAGTAGTTTACGAAGAGGTAATCGACAAGTGTTTTCCAATTAGATGTTGAGAATATAGAGGATTAAAGGAACCAACCAAAGTAATTTTTCTTGCGCTTTCTTTTCCTATAAAGTCTAATTAATTAGCCTTCCAAGTACATAATTCTTAATCATAAAGTATAATTAGCAATTATGACAAAAAAAAGTGTGGGTTATAGTGAATTCTTTTATTTATATATATAAAGTATAAGCTTTTTCATTCTTATGTAAAGATATTGTTTCAACAAAGAATGAGGTTTAATTGTGGAAAAAAAATTGATATTTAAAATAGGGAAAGAGGATAAAGGAAATAATTGACAAATAAAAGAAAACAATATTAGTTTGGAATATGTAATCTATGTTATGGAGGTATCTTTATAGATAGATTTTCTGATAAGTTATGCTTAAAAAAACTGATACATATAAAATTTGATGTGATTATATTGGAGATATAATAAGATTTATGTGATTTATAAAATATATCTCGGATAATTTTATTTATATATATATATATATATATATTCTTTTAAAGAGAAATTTCTTAATAAATAATTATTATTAATTAATAAAAATAATTAGATTATAATTAAAAATAGTTAATAGATAAAATTAAATGATTTTTATAATCATTACAATGCATATTTATTATAATAATTATCATGAAGATTATTATTATTATTTTTTAATAATCATTATCATGATTAATATTATTATTATATTATTGTAAATATTATTGATATAATAATATTATTATTGTTATTGTTATCTTTTATGATTTAGATTTTAAGGTTTAGATTTTAAAATTTAGAGTTTAAGATTTAAAATTTAAATAAAACTTATAATATTAATATTAATGGTAAGAATGTTCATTATATTTATGATTGTTATATTTAATATAATGCAACATACTATATAAATAATATAATAGTGATGATTATTTAATTTTATGTGTTAATTATTTTTATTTCTAATCTATTTATCTAGTGTATATTTTTTAAAAAAATTATTTAAAATAAATATTTCATAACAATATATACACTTGAATCTTAATTAATTCCTAACAATAGTGTACTCTTTTAAGTAGAAAATTTATAAGTGTATGAAGTTGATCTGATAGAAGTAAAAAAAAAAGTTGTAAACTTTTTTTTTTAAAAATCTAAAATGTTTTTATGATTGTTCTTGTAAATTTAAACATGAAAAACCAATCTATGACTCGTGCACGTGTAGGATTTTTGTGTACCAAAATAATAATGTTTGTAAGATGTTTTTTTTTTTTTCTTATTCTATTTTTTAAAATTTTATTAGAAGAATTGTACATTTCAATCACAAGTTCTATCAATTTGAATCAATAAGTCTAGTTTTCATGTGATGTAGATATTTAAGAACTTAAATATTAGATAAATAGAACTAATATATCAATATTTGTTTTTTTTTTAACATTTGTATAATATTATAAATTATTAAATATATTATATTTGTATTTAACACACATTACTTCATACACATACACATGTATTATCTCAATGGAAAACTATTTATATTTTTTAAATACATCAAAGAAGGTATATTAAACAAATAATAATATATATATAAAAAAAAGCATTCTTATAATATTTTCCTTATATAAATAAGGTAGGAGTCATTTCTTTGACTTCATTTTTTTTTTTTTTGGCTACTACTTGATTTACGTCACCATCTTTAAAGACACAAATTAAAAAATATGAAGTAGTTTGTTGATTTGCACCAGTGAAGAGACATTTATTTCTCTTATATGCTCTTACTTTACTAACTATCTTCTAAATTATTTATTTATATTTTTATATGACATTAGGTAAATTAAGTGAACCTAAAAAACAATATGTCATAATTAATTTGGAGATTTTGATTATGCTTAAAAGAATCATATATATATATATATATATATATAATCGATAATATATTTATAACTATATTATGTTCATTATACATTGTTCTTCTATACATCATGAAGGACGATTTAAAAAAAATGAAAATTAATGTCTTTTTTTTTTCTTTTTTTTTCATTAAAGAAATAAGAAAAATAACATCATAAGCAAAAATTCAATTTAACTTTATATTAAGTTAATCGATTGAAGTAAAAAAACAATATTATATATATATATTTAATATTTTATTAAAAAGTTATTTTAAAAATAAAATAATTTAACTTCTAATTTAATATTTATTTAAAATTATTACTATAACATTTTATATTTTTACATTTAAATTTAATGAATTATTATAAAATAAAAAATTCTTGATACACTATAATCTATAACGCATATAAATTTTTTTGAAGTACCAATGGATAGCCCTGCAAAATGAGTAAATTGATCTCCTTTTTCCTGAACCATGAGAGAAAGAAATACTGAGAATCTGAGTGTTCTTTCTATCCAAATTAACTGATCCTTTCAAATAGGTTCTTTCTTTCGACACTTTAATATGTGAGAGTTTTTTTCCATTAATTACAAAATGAAAGTGAATCGAATACGATTTTGAAGCAGTTAAGAGTGTGGAATGGCACTAGAAATTTGATGATGAAATGTTATTATTATCCATTGTGACGAAAGACAGAAAAAGAAAGAATGAAATAGCAGAAGTATTTATGCAGAAGAAGAAGAAGAGTGATGAGAGAGGATGAGACAGAGAGATGAAGAAGAAGATGAAGTCACATTGTCCCCACCAATGACATGACACTGTCACTTCAGATTGCGTCAGCCATGTGTCACACACACACACTCTGTATCAACCTTAGTCAACCACCTCAAAAACACAAACAAAATGAATCCTCTCTAATCTCCATCGTATACTCCAACTCCAACTCCAACTCCAACCATTCGGCGCCGACAGGTTTGCATTATAACTCACCCAGCACGCATCATTCATTCATAAATAATACCCTCTCAATCTCCACCAATTCTTCCCATCATACGTCACATCACATCCTCTTCAACTTCTCCACTTTATTTTTCACCTTCAAAATCACCACATGCATCACTGTTATCAGATTAATATCATTTTCATCTGGAATAAATCCCATTTATCTTGTTTATCAGATCATGAAGTGAAAAGAGTGGTGAAAATGGAATGTTGAATGAAGGTTGAGGTGGGGCTAAGGTTGTTTAAAGAAGGAAGAGGAGAAAAAGTAAGTGGGTGGTAAGTGTGAAGAAGAAGAATAAAGAAGTGAATAAAAAAATAGGTGATAATAGTGCGTGCATGGTGATGAGCATGAGGGTGTGAGTGGCGCTTCCACAGAGAAAGGCCATGGAAAATTGAGTGACTTAAAGAAGTAAGAAGAAGGGTTTTGGTCCACTCTTATTCTATTAATATCCATCATCATCATCATCATCATCATCATCATCATCATCATCATGCATTATTGAATCTCCTATCACACCACGTCACTTATTCCCACTCCTTTCAGAATCCACTCATCCAATCAACGTTCTTAACCCATTCCTTCAAACAACTCAATCGACTACTGACTCTGTTTTTCTTTTTAATCTCCATCCCATCATCACTTTAAACATTTTTCTTTTCTGTTTAGCTGCTCTTTTCCTCCCCTACACCCTATCCTCTTCTTTTTTCTCATTTTTCTTTCTCCCCCAACTTAGTTAGACTTTCAACCTTTAAATGTGTTCCTGAATTTCTCCTTCTAAAAGGTTTTTAATGCGGTAAATATCCAGTTTCAAAGAATTATTATCAGTAAAATGGATAAAAAAAATTGATTAAATTTTGAAATTATATAAATAAAAAAATAAATATTTTATTATTTATTATTATAAAATTATTATCTTTTAGATGAATTGTGTGTAATTTAAATTTAAGATATTTTAATTAAACTAATATTTTGACCCACATAAAAAAACGTATTAGATGGAGAGTTGAAATAAGTTCTTCATAAAAGGGATGAGAACTTATTTTGTTTAACATCATTGAAATGTGAATCACTTGTTTGTATATTATTAAAGATTAAAGTGAATTGAAATTTTATATTTGATAAAAATAAGAAGATTGAATAGTATATAAGGAAATAAAACACACAAACTTGTAATTTTAAAATTTTAGATAAAAAATAAAGTTATATTCAATTATATAATTATTAATTTACCCATTAGTTAAAATATATTAATATTACCTCCTATTTGAATAAGTAATATATATGTTAGTAATATAAACTTTCTCATTGAAATTCTCTCCTTTTAAAGTTCAACTAAAAGTTTTTCACCTACCTTATCATTACCTTATCAATTTACTTCTTCCATGTCAAAACATTTTCTTCTACCACCAAGACATTTCTTTCCATCATCATATTCTCTTTGCAACAACAAAAATCAATATCAAATGTTAGTGAGCATGACCTCAAATACATAAACCTTACACACAAAAATTCATTCATTTAACATAATTGTTTTTCAAAATATTTTTCACCCAATATTATTCATCAACACCACATGCACCACATGCTCTCCATTTCATACCCATTCATTTTGCAAAGTTGAACAAAAAAATTTCCAAATCTATAAACCAATAAAATTTCCTTAACTAAACTTAAAAAAATAATAAAAAATGTTTTAAAATGATGAAACTTATAATAAAATATAAAAAATCTTTATTTATAAAATATTAGGAAACTAATAAACTTTTTTATTATTTTTTATAATATTATATTATTTTTTATATAAATATTTTTTTTATTATGAATATAATTATTGTTTAGAGAATATAATTAAACAATACTTATTTTTTTAATTATTTCATATTATTGTTTAAAATCTATAAATGAGTGTGTTTAAATAAATATTTTTATGGATACTTATTTTGTATGAACTTATTATAGATTTGAGAATTAAATACTGTTAACCACAAAGAGATTAACTATTTATGCTTTAAGATATATAAAGAACTTTCACACATCTTAGCACTTATATTTTATGTCAACTTTTATTATAAATTCATGAAATTTATTATTGTCATATGAAACTAATAATCTATTGTTCTGTTGCTTGTCCTTTAAGGTATATCTTGGTAGCATATGCTCTTCTGTTCATTGATCACATCTCCACTACCACACGATTTTTACCCTAAAATTTCCAACTCACCATGCAGACTCAATTATTCAACATGTCTCTGCATTAAAAAAATGCAGATATATTGATATTTAATACCACACGTGAGAGAGTCTATTATGTGAAGTGAACATGTAAAGCCACGTCAACATCAATCATCTTCCATCCCAAATTAATTCTATATATTAATTCATTTTTTTTATTTGTCTTTTTTTTAGTGTCTGTGTGTATAGAAATACTGTATTCGAAGAAAGAAACGAAAAAAGAAGAGAATAATTTTTTTATGTTTTAGCTATATTAAAAGAGAGAGAAAAGAAGAGACGAAGAGAAAGAATTTCTTTTGCAATTTGGAAAGAAAGTTGTAAAAAATCACGTGTCATCTCTTAAAAATACTTTAAATATGTTAAAATGAATATTTTTTTAAATAATATTAAAATAATAAATAAAATTATTAATAATATTATTAAAATAAAATTTATTTTTTATTTATTTATTAAAATATTATTAAAAATAATAAAAGTATTTAAAATATTTTTAAAATAATAAATTTATTTAAAAATAAAAATAAAAACTTTTATTAATAATAAATAAAATTATTTTATTTTCTTCTTATTTCTATTCATTTCTCTTAATTTAAATAATTTTATTTTTTATTTATTTTTTTTTCTTTCTTTTTCTATTTTCTCAAATTATTTTTCTAATCCAAACATACTCTTAGTCCCTGTTTGTTTCCGACGATAGAAACTGATGAAGGAAAGATGGGCAATGAAAGTGCGAAAACCAAACTTAAAAAACACAAATTTCGAAATCAATTCTTAGCTTTATCTTTTCTTGCTGAGATGCAAAGAAAGGAAAAAAAAATATATTAATATTATTAATATATTTTTTATATTATTATAATAATAAATAATTAATATAATATTATAATAATAAATTATTAATTTATATATTAAATAAAAATATTAATAACTATTATTCTAATATATTAATAAATTAAAAAATAATTAAGAAATTTATTAATAATAATATTAAACTATATATACTTTTTATTATAATAACAATAATAATAATAAATTTTAAAAAATATTTTTAAAAAAATTATTAATAATAAATAATATTATTTTATTTTTTATTTATTTTTTTTAATTTAAATAATATCACTTTTTCTTTTCTTTCTTTTCATTTTTCTTAATTTAAATAACATTATTTTTTTTTTCTTTCTCTTCATTTATTTTCTTTTTTATCTTTTTAAATCTCTTCTCTAATTCAAACATACTTTTAATATTTTTTATTTTTATGAGAGAGAAAGAATGGAATGATTTAGGATTTTATGATTGATGTTGTTTAAATTGATTTAGGATACAAAACAGTTTCACTTTGCATCTCTATTTCATAATTTCACTTACCCTATCTACTTTACAACATCTCCCAATTTTTTTGAAGGTGATTTTTTATCTTCTCTCATTCGTCTTTCATTTTGGGTTTTTCAATTTTATTAGAGTGAGAGGAGTAATTTAAAGTTTTGTTTTTTACGTTTAGGATTTGATTTGAGATTTTAACGTTGGGGTTGGTGATATTACGAATTGGGTAATTTTTAATTTGAATGGTTGTTTGTTTTTTTATTACAAGTGTCCTTTCTTGTTGACCCAATAATGGTGTTTTATTTTGTTAAATGCATAGTGATTCTTCATCACATGTTTCTATTAAGATTATTTTTTATGACTGCTTTTTTTTTAATTCCATCAACCATTTAAAGAAGATGAACATGAACAGAGTAATAAAGTTCCTATAATATTTTTTATTGACTCTAAGCTTGGTAATTACATTAAGGATAATATTTTCCTAATAAATTTTGAGTGTTTAAATTCTGCTGGAATATTATTTGTATGGTTAAGCTATTGAAATGACTCGAAAAAAAATCAATTTTAGTAAGATAAGTACTTTAAATTAATATAAAAAATGATAAGTCTGGGTAAGTTTTGAAAGGGTTAAAAAAAAATTTAAGGTTTTTCACTCTTTATTTTCTTTCAAGAGTTCTTTCTCACTAGAATCCTTTATCACTTAAACCCTTTCTATCTAAGTCTCTTATTTTCTCTCTATGATTTTTCACCATTTTTCTCATCTTCTCCTAGACTTAAGCCTGTCATTGGAAAGCTCTTGAGAAGGAGAATCATCCTCACCGATTGAAATTCGATTTATGTAAGTTTTTTATGCAAAAGTTCTCTCTTTTTCGTTAGGGTTTGAGACTGAGTGTGGGGTTTCTCTGCTCCCTTGTGTTTAAGCCATTTAGGGACTTATTGTAATGTGTTTGAGCTTGTGTTTAGGTACTGGGAGAGCTAGTTGGGAGCCATGGTCACAGATTTGTGTTGTAGTGGAAAGACTTCATAGTTGGGTGTAAAAACAATGTAAGGGAAGCAAGAAATCTAATGTGAGATTTGTGTTTCAATGTTTGAAATACGTGTTGTATATTATTTTTATTGTGTTTGAATTTGCTTGGAAAGCCTGTTTTGGGTGTTGGATTTGTGTTTTGCAACTTTACAAAACTCATGTCTCCATAAATCCGCTTGAGTCTAGGACTCTTATGCTAAGCAGATTTGTTTCATGGGTTCTTAGGTTTAGATTCGCTAAGCAAAGGTTCTTGTGCTGTGCGCATATGACCTAAAAAACATTCACTGAGTTGATTTTAACTGATAGAATTTTTCATTGATTTTCTTATTTTGTTTAACTTGAAATGATGAAAAATGATATATATTCATGAAAATTTATAGATTTAATATGACACAAGACCTGTATTACTTTTAGTAAGAGAAAATTTTTGTCATTAGATTATTAATATATGAATATTAATAATGATATAAATTTTAAAAATATATATGGAATATCCCAACCTTAATGATATTTCAAGTCATATATAAAAAAATAGACAGATATCGATTTAAAAATATATAAAATTAAAATATTTATTAAAAAATTTAAATTATTAAAAAAAATAAAAAAAATGCAAATAATAAAATATATAAAATTTAGAAGGTATAATAAAATTTTATATATGAATATAAAATATATGTTATTAATTTTTTTATTTAATTTCTTAATTAGAATAATTATTTTTTTTAATTATTTAATTTTTATTGTTTAAATTCTTTTGTTAAAGACTTGATTTCTAAGTTTCCTACACATAATTTCTCTTTTTTCTTATTATACACTTTGCAACTTTATTCTGTTGAAAGTGAACAACTTCCTTCCATTTGATAGTATCTATTTTTACAACTTCTTTAGTTTTTTTTTAAAAGAAATTTAAAGTTGAGTGATGGTGGAGAGGTCATTAATAATTATTATATTGATATAATGTAATTTAATAAAAGAGTTCAATTTTAATAATGATACCTTCAATTACTATGATGGCCAATTTATGATATGTGGGTTGAATTTGTTTATTTCATTTATTCATATCGATGATTAAAATTAAAATATAAAAGAAAAATTTTATATTTTTTTAAATAAAAGATTTTACCTAATTTTAATTCAACCTGAATATTTCATCTGAGTTAACTCCTAACTTGAATAATTCATATATAATTAATCCAATAAATTAAATGGTCAGATATAAATTTTAACATGTGAAATTCAGTTTGTTTGTAGAGGATTGATTAAATTAGGTCAAAATATGACCATTACTTAAACCTATTTAAAAAAATAGAAATTTAAATAGAGATAATAGAGAGGGAAATGAAGATGAAGAAAAAAATAAAGTAAAAGAGTGAATGAATTTAAAGGAAGATTAAATTAAAAAACAGCAAGTAAAATAATATTTCAATATATTTTTTTTCTCTTTATTTATTTCAATAAAAAAATTATTTTTATTTATTTATTACATATTTTTCTTCTTTTCTTCTAAGTTTAATTATATTTTTAATGTTTAAAATTAATAAAAATAATAATATTTTAACGACAATATTTTTTTCTTATTTTTTCATTTGTTCTAATTTAAATAATTTTATTTATAATAATTTTTTATCTATTTTTTCTTTCATAATTAATTATATTTTTAAGATGATTGTGATTTTTATTTCTTAAATTTAAAAATAATTACTTTAATCTTTTAAATTTGACAAAATATGATTTTAATCTTTAAATATAAAATTTAGAAAGTTAAAACAAAATTATAAAAATTATTTATAATATTTCAAATTTAAATTTTAAAAAATAAATACTAATAAGACAAAATATTTATTTGATTTTCCATTTACTTTTATTTTTTTCATTTTTCATTTCTTCATTCTCACATATTTCATTCCAAACAAATTATAATTTACTTTTTGAAAAAATGTTGGAGATAAAGTAGGAAGGTGAAGGTTTTCTTTTTAAAATTTATTAAAAAATAATAGAGAAAAGAGTAGAGGGTCCCACAGAGAGGGTCCCACAGAGTGGGTCCCAGAGTTAGAGTGACGCAAGGTGTGGTCATATGAAAGCATATGGCAGACACCACATTTACTTATTTAGCACCATCAACGGTCCACCTTTCTCCATCACTCTCTCCCTTTATCATTCATCACATCATGCTCACTGGGGACCACACCCCACAACCTCACCACTCCTCGCCACGTGCTCAAATATCATTCGTCTGTCACCCTCCATGCTGCCCCACAACAACACTCCTGCCACAAGGAAAGTAAAAAAGTACGCCACGTGTCACTCTGGGGACGTCACCATGACGACCAAAGTAATAATTCTCTCCATGATTATGTCATCGATGTGGGCCCCAGCCTTCTTCTCTCGTCCACGTCATCAGAGCGAGTGTGTCTGACTCTGACACTCAATATTTATTATTTAAATTAATTATAATTATGATATTAATATGGATTGGTGATTGTGCAAACTTACTATTGATTCTGTCCATCACTGAATCTATCTAAAGTTCACATTTTCTTCTTAATTTTATTTATTTTATTCTTCAAACACCCTGTTTAGAATTTAAATCTCTCATTCATTAAAAATAAATACATTTCAAACTGAATTCATCTAAAAAATAAATTTAAAAAATAATTGAAAATTAATTTAAGATATTAAAAATCAATCAAAATTAACTTTCTTTTTCTTTTTCTTTTTCTCTTTTTGAAATTGTTTTTTAATCAAATAATTTTGAATTAAATTGTTTATTATATTTATATATGTATATATATTTAAAATTAATTAATAATTAATAAGAATTTTTACAAATTATTTTATAATTCATGATATTTATTTATAATATATTCATATTTATGAAATATAATAATAATTTATATTATAATTTTGAATTATAAAAGTATGTAATTTATTTATGAATATGAAAGAAAAGCTAAATTATAAATAAAAAATAATTATAAAAAAATTGTAACATATTTTTTATTTGATCATTTTTCATTATAAAATATTTTTATACTTTTAAAAATATATTTTAATTTTTAAACATATTTTACAATTTTACAATAAAAAATATTAGTTTAATTTTATTTAAATTTTATATTAAAATAAAATAATATTTAATTTAATTTAAATAATTATTTAATTAAAAATAAGTAAAATAAATTATAATCTAAATTTTATTACTAATATCAACATCATCTATTTTCATATATCATAATTAAAAATAATACAAAACAATACCTAATAATAATTATGATAAATTATTAATTTAAATAATTAATTCATATAAGAATATAATCATTCTAACATCATTTTTTATTTATTTATAACATAATTATATATTTAATTATTTTTATTTATTTATAACACAATTATATATTTAATTATTTTAAGTCATTAGTCACCCAGTGATATTCAATTAAATCTATAGAAAATAAGTTTTTACTAAAAAGTTAAATTTTATAAATTTATAATTTTCATAATTTTTTTAAGATTTAGGGTTTAGGATTTAGAGTTTAGGAAATATAACATTTTTAGAAATCTATCCATTTCATATATATATACAGTATGATATAATAAATTCTTAAAATTTATTAATCTTGAATCTGTTCACTTTATTGAGTTGCTAATATGAATCTCTTTCAACTCACATGCAAAAAGTCAAAATAATTTATAGTAAATTTTTAATTCTATACTTATTTCATTACAATAACACATACAAAAATGATAATTGTTATATTTATATCTCATCAAAATTTACTTTACAATTCACAGCTCATCATACACTATTATTATTATATAAATATAAATTGAAACATTCAAATTTATCATTTATCGCAAATGTGATAAAAATATAACAATATAATGAAATATAATAAATTTTAACTTTTTGAAACACTTTAAAACATGTTATTTAAAATTTAGAAAATATTATTTTCGCCCAACCACTAATTTGCTCACTTAACGAATTATGCATACATCTACATTCGTTTGAATAGGAGTTATACTCATTTAGTTAACAATATAGTCATTCATAAACTATTTTTAGTAGAACAAATTCATTAAGCAAATTTTTTTACCATTCAATGAATCTTTAATATTCTCTTTAACAAAATTTTCAAGTTTTTGACTCTCAATTATTTATATATAGAAAATAGATTATGAAAACTTTTAGTAACAATGTTAAATTGATCATAAACACTACAAATCAAATTAAAACAATGAAACTAAATGTATTTATTTTCCATTCAACATCTAATGTTTACTACTAACATAATTTTCACGTTCAATTTAATCAATTCAAATATAATATACATTACAATCTTAACTTAAAATTTGTCCAAAACCTTTTAACTAAACTTCATATATAAAAATTAGTTCTTTTTCTCATAAGTAAGATTAGTTTTGTCAAATTTAGGTTAATTTTTTAAAAATCTACATTTGAATAACAAAAAAATTACCTATTATCTTAATTAAAACCTCTATTTATACTTCTAAATTAACATATAATCTCACTACCAATTTCAACTTGAACAATAGTAATAAACATTCAAATTTCTCATTCTCCATTCAAAACAAAACATGAATATAAATTCAAACAAAACATCATTAACTTCATTTCACTCATAATTTAACTACTCAAAAGTTTTATTCACCCAAAAATCTTACAAATTTCACACATGTATTCATACTCAAATTGTTTAATCTATAATAATGTTTAAAATAACTAGTTTTTTTTATATAAAGTTAGGGAGGTTCAATATTACACCAATTAAAAAAAATAATCAAAAATTAATCTAAAAACCGAAAATGAAATTTATTTTTGAATTTTTTAATATACATTTTGTTAAATCTAATGGTTTGATTCTAATTTTACATTTCAAATAAAAAAATCAAATCAAATTGAATTATTTATTATATTTAAATATAAAATTATATTTTTAAAATTAAATAATAACTAATAAATATATATACATATATATTATATCTCATAATTTTTTTATTATATTATTTATAATAATATATAAAAAATTCTTCATAAAATTTATTTTTTTATTATATTATCTATAATAATATATAAATAATTTTTTTATAATTAATTTTTGTGTCATTATATTTTAAAATTATTTTTTTCTCTAATTAACTTCTATATCTATTAATTAATTTTTAATTTCTCTTATTTAAATTTTGAAAAAATATTTTATTTGCATCATTAAAAGAAATATAATTTATTAAAAAAATAAAAAAATGCAAACACACAAATATGCAATATTTATGTTTTCACTATTAATTATAATATATTTATACTATGATAAATTTATATTATAATTTTTATATATAAAATTATATAATTTATTTATAAATGTAAGAATAATTAAAATTATAAATAAAATAAAATTATAAAATATCTCTTTTTAATAATTTTTTCATATAAAATATGTAATAATTTTTTTTTATAAAAAATATTTTATAATTTTTTAAAAAATGTTTAAAAATTTTATAATAATAAAAATTATATAACTAATATGCATTTGATTTTTATATTTAATTTAGATAAATATTTGATGAAAAACCAAACCTAAATTTACAAGCTATTTTAGCCAAAATTCCAACAAAGTTAGATCTAACATGAGAATTTAAACTTGTTCACAAAAACTTCTAATAAACAAATTGAATATATCACTATCACCTTAAATTAATAGAAAATTATTTTTATCCAAGAAAACCCACGTGTAAACAATTTTTTCCTCACATGCAATCCTCCATTAGCATATATGTAATTCAATGAAAAGGGATAAAGAGGAACTTATTCTAAACACTATTCTAATTTGAATTTATTCTAATTTTCTTTAGTGTTGTTTCCTTGAGTGTTATTAGGACAATTTTTGAATGATTAAGTTTTTAGATATATTTATTTTAAAAAATAATTTTTGAATAATTAAATTTTTCTATTTATAATATTTTAAAAATAACATTTAAAATATTCATATTTCATCTTAATATTTCTAGTCATAAATTAATAATCTTACTCCTCACAATTTTAATCACTTCTCAATTTTATAGAAAATGCTATATAATCAATCCTACCTTGTATTTGAATAAAGAAATTTATAATTTTTAAGAATTCAATTATACTAAATTTGATTTTTTTCTAATTTCAAATTTTTTAATTTTTCAAACTTTTTGTTTGGATAAGATAATTCAAACTTATTGAATTTTAATTTTCTTATCTGAGTATTCTATTTACTAATAAATACAAAAATTATTACTAATAGATTTATCAATTTGACCCAATTTAATTAGGTTGAGATATGTCATGATAGATTAGGTTGGTTCAAGTTGGACTTTCTTAAGTTGAGTCAAACTCCGAGTTAAGTCTTACTAAATTGAACTAGGTTGGATTGAGTGAAGTTGGTTTATGTAGGACTAAGTTTGGGTACAACCAAGCTAGGTCTAATCAAGCCATTAAGGGTTGAGACGAACTATAATTGGTGAGTTGAACGTAAACCTTAAGTTAGGGTTGATTGTGGCAATTTAATCTTATTTCATTCAAGTCAAACTTATCCAAACTAAGTTAGGTTAGGTCGAGTTAGGATAAGAAGGGTTGAGTTGAGTTAAGTTAGATTGATTAAGGTTAGGTCAAGTTATATTAAGCTCGATCAAAGCAAAATGAGCTTATTTTAGTTTAAATAGGCTTATTCAAATTAAGATAAATCATGTTAGATTATGTTAAATTAAATTAAATTTGGTTGAGTTAAAATAATCTTATTCGAGTTAAAATTGAATTATACAAGTCAAGTTTGGTCAAATTGTTCAAACCTAGATCAAACAAATAATATATTGACTAAAGTTAAGAAAAAAAAATTCGCAATCAAATTTAAGTTAAAATAAAAATATAAATAAAAAGCATAAATTTTAAAAAAAATATATAAAAAAAATTAAATTCATTTTTTTTAAGTAAAATATAAAATTTTCTAATTTTAATCGATCAAAGTTACCATTATAAATTTATAAACTTTCAATTTTTTTATATTTTCTATTTAAATTATTTATTTTATTTGGAAATATTTCAAATTTTTTATAAAAATAAATTATTATTTATAAATTCTCTAACTACGAGATGAAAGATACAAAATAACCATTATAATATAGAAATTAAAAATAATATTTTAATCTTTTAAAAACCTAATGTAAAATATTTTACCCTATTTATACATATTAATAAAATAATAAATTGCTGCATAAAAAATATCATACGATCAGTTAAAAAGAATGACAGTACAAATTTTAAGAATAATTAATACAGAGATTGACAAAATTATGATAAACAAAATAATTCATAATTACATGAAAGTATAAAATTATTTATATTATAACTGTTTAAAGTATTTTATTTTTTAATTTCACTGTGGGGTTTGGTGTCTAGTAGAATTATTTGTTTTTAAAACATATTTTTAATATAATAATATTCCTAATAAAAAAATATTATTTACCTCACACACTTTTCGTACAGGTATTTTTTTTCACTACTACACATTATGGGTTATACAACTTTTAGTTACGTCAGGTTCAATCCTACGGTTCTACGTCTAAGTCAACATGACGTCACTCTCCTTTCCAACCCATGTGACCGTTCCCCGCTGTTTCACCGCCAAATTTCCCCTATTCCCCAACCCTTTCCTTCTTCCATGCCCCACGCGCTCTTATCAGCGCGTGTCTTCTTCTCTGTTACATATATGCTTATGTCTATTATATAATATGAATTTGTGTACTTGTGGTCGAATTATAAGAGTTTATATATATACTTTATACTATATGAATAGGAATATGAATACATAAAATTAGCCAAAGTTGATTATTATTTTTTTTTTCTATAGTTGGTTGTAGATAAAGTATTCCTTGTATTTGTATTTTCTTTTTCAACATCTTCATAGTGAAAATATTTAGGTATTTCAGAGTTAATTTCTGAAAAATTTTATTAATTTAAAAGGGGAATAAATAATTGTTGTAAAATAGATGAAAAAAATATAAAACAATTAAATTATGGGTTTAGATAAAATAGTAAAATCTTTCCATTAACATAGAAAAGAAAAAAAAAATATTAATATAGTTTTTATTATTTATTAAAGTTTATAATTTTTTTACAAATCTCATTTTTTTATTTAACAAGTTTTACATATAATTTTATAATTTTAAAAATAAATAAAAATAAAATTTTAGTTTTTTATTGATATTTTTTATTTTAATTTAGTGACTTTGTAAGGATTCAAAAGAATTAATTTTAATAAAATGAATAATTTGGATTAATAAGAGATGAAAAGTTTGAGTAAGTTTTGAAATAATATATAGAAGGAGTAAGGGTCCTTCCTCCTTCATTATTTCAAGATCTCTCCTTTCTCTAAAATCCCTTCTCTCTTTAGTTCCCCATCTTTCCTCTAAGATTTCTCACCATTTCCTCATCTTCTCCTGGACCCAAGATCACCTTTGGAGTTGGAGAGCTCTTGAAGAAAAGAATCATTCTCACCGATTGGAAGTTTGTTTTGAGTATGTTTGATGTAAAGTTTTCCCCTTTTTCATTAGGGTTTGAGTTTGGGTGCGAGATTCCTCTTTCCTTTCATTTTGGGTCGGTTTGAGGTCATTCTTGATGTGTGTAAGCTTGGAGTTTAGGTAGTTGATGAACTATTTGGAAGCCAATAGATCTGTATGGTAGGGAAAGAACTTCATAGTTAGATTTTGAACAAGGTAAGGGAAGTTAAAGATCTAGTCTTTTTGTGAAATCTGTGATTATATGTTTGAAAGGTATGTTGTATGTGTTGGTGAAATCCCACATTGACTAAAAACGAGGCTGAACTATACTATATAAGTGAGTGTAAACCTCATATTTTTAATCAATTTTGATGTGATTATTGGTAATGTAGTGTGGTGAAGATCGATGAGACTCACTAATTGTTCCAAAAAAGATATTTTAAATAATTTAACTGATATTAGTGTAATAGTATTAGTTTTTAACACTTGACTAACAAAATTGAACAAAAATTAATTAAATTTTTTAAAAACTATATAAAATTAAATATGTTTTTAGTTTATAAAATTAAAAATTAAAAATTTTGTTCTTTATAAAAAAATTTAATTATTTTTTATTTCTACAAAAGTAAATTTATTATTTTTAGTCTTCATAGAAAATATAAAGTATGATTTTAGTCTTTGTAAATTAATAAGTTTTAATTTTAATTTTTATAAGAAAAAGTCTTTATTTTTTATTTCTATAACATTGGAAATTATTAGTTTTAGTTTTTATAAAATACATCTCTTTAATTTTTTAATTTTTAAAATTTAAATATTATTATTTATAATTTTTATATTTATGTTAAAATAGATAAATAATATTTATTTCAAATATGTTACAATTTTTATAAATATATGACATTCTCATTATAATAATTTTAGTTTAATACTTAAGTAATCATTCTTTTATATAATATTAAAAATCAAAATAATAATAGATAAACTCTTTTTTTTTCAGAAAATAACATAAAATAAAATAAATAAAAAATATTAAAAGATGACTTTATTGATAAAAGAAAAGTTGGTCTAAGTGGGGACAACAAAATTTTATATAACAAATGAGAGGAAGAGAGATGAAAATGAGAAGTGAGTGGGGAAAGCATGCAAGCAAGGAAGCTGAGAGTGGCAGTGGGTAAGAGAAGAGAAGTTGGAGTTGAAGTCACAAAAGAAACTCTAAAAAAATAAAAAACAAAACAATACAAGGTATAGTGATGTAAACCACCACAAAACAACTTTTTTTTTTTTTTTTATTAAATTAATTAATTAATTTTTTTATTATTGTTATTATTATAAATAAAAACTCTACCACTTCTACCTCTCATTTCCTTCACTCTCAGTCTCTCACTTCCCCTTTCACACTATGCAAGGCCTACGACGCTGCTCAAACGATGTCGTTCAACTCGACCTCACCACTCCCACGCCGCCCCCAACCAACTCTTCCGCCACCTCATCTTCTTCCCTCTCCATTGACGTCGAGGAATCCACGGAGGCGCGTATCCAGCGCCTCATATCGGAGCACCCCGTGATCATCTTCACGCGCTCTTCTTGCTGCATGTGCCATGTCATGAAGAAGCTCCTCGCCACCATCGGAGTCAACCCCACCGTCATCGAATTAGATGACCACGAGATACCCGCCCTCCCTGACGCTTCCCGTACTCCTGCCGTCTTCATCGGCGGCGCCTCTGTTGGCGGCCTCGAATCCCTCGTTGCTCTCCACGTCAGCGGCCACCTCGTCCCCAAACTCGTCCAAGTCGGTGCCCTCTGGGTATGACCATCACCACCACCCACCACCACCAATAATATATTCTTCATAATCACCACCATATATATAAATATATAAATTATTATTATTATTTACCTTCATAAAAAAAAAGAAGAAAAAAATTAACTAATTGTATAATTTTTAGTCTTTCTCTCTATGTTAAATGAAATCTCTCTCAATTCACCATTTTCTTTTTGGTTCTTTCCTATTCTGTATTTCAATTCTCTAGTGAAATGACTGTTTACATTTTTTTTTTCTGGATTTCACAAACACCATCCTCTTCTAGTCTGAGTTTTTGTTGTTGGACATTGAATTGAAATGAGTGTTTTTACATGTTTGTTATCTTGTTAACTGGTTTAACATGGATGATGAAAAAAATAATTTGCTTAGAAAATTATGATTGATGGAAAAAAAACTTTGTGGAAAGAGAGTTCGTTGGAGAAATTTTGTGGGATTAGATCTGCGAGTGTGGTTGGGGGTGGAAGGTACTCGCCATGTATGAGTGACACGTGTTGGGAGAGAGCATCTGTATTGAGTGGTGAGAGCGACAAGGGTGTGGTTCGGTTCAATGGTTCTTCTTCTTCTATTGTTACTCAGTGTGGGTGGGTTCGTTTATCGACTATGTATCATCACGGGTTACTTTTTTCTCAATTATTATCATGCAATCAGATGCAAATGGTTTTGTCATTTTTGCTTCATCCACATTATTAATTATCTGAATTTTTAGTTTCTTTGGTCCCAGAGATCAACCTAGGGGATTTTATGGTTATTTTTGATTCTGTGTGACGAACCATTGACAATGATAGGGACAATCATGGCCGTCCAAAAGAGGATTTTTTTTTTAGGGTTCTTCTTGACTTGTTGTCCCCTGTAGGGGTTAAGCCGTTAAGGAAGAAAGGGAGTTCACAAAGTACTTTGGAAAAGCTGATGATGAATGAAGAAGGCCATGAAAAGAGATAAATTTTTATCATTTTCTTTATCAGGAGAAACAAGCACCTCCAATTATTGCAAAGCAAATATATATAGTTTAAATCCAACACGTCTCTCTCTCTTTTTTTTTTCATAGAATGAAATCTCCATGGTTGTGAAATAAATACTGTCCTTTGAAAAGGAATTAGTATAACCCTTTTACTCATGAGTTAACTATGTTAAGTTAGAAGAATCCTTTGCATAAAAGGAGATGGAATTAATATTCTTCCTTCTTTCTTTGACTAGATTGGTATAAATTGCTTTCCTTTTTCAAATTTCTGCAGAATTGATGTGTATATAGATAGATAGTGACCTTATTAAATTTTTTACTTTTACCAAAGCCCCACGCCAAGGTGGTGTAACCATAAACCTATTATAAAAAATTATCTTCCTTTCCTTGGATTTGTTAATGTTGCAAGGCAAAGTGTGAAAAAAATAAAGGATAGTTTGTGTGTGTGGGGGCACTGTTGAAGATATTTTAATAATAATTGTTATTGAATCTAGAATTCACAAAAGGTAAAAAGCCCAGATAGATTCAAAGCTAAAATAGGGTGCAAGGACAAACTTGAATTACTGTCATCATGCCAAGAGACAGCAGCATTGATGGGTGGTGCGTGATGGCATGCATGACTACATCCCCATAAAACCTCAGCCAAAGGTCTCACTTCATTAGTCCAAAGGGTATAACCCACATGACCATCATGATGATGATGGTGATGAGGGAAAGAATCAAAATATCATCTTTCAATTCAATGTTGCCCTTTGAACCAAGCCCATGAATCTGAAACAGAAACAAAATCAAAAAGGTTAGCACCAAGTTGCAGTGCCATTGCTTTCCCCCTGTTTGCACAGTACTATAAACAAAAAGCACTTTAGTTTAGTGCTGATTTATTGATAGCCAAAGCATCTTAGAAGCTGGAGTACAGCCAAGGGACTTCACGCTTTCTCTGTATTTGTTAATCATATATGTATGTTGCACCCAAAAGTACTACAAAACCATTACTTTAAGCTAATTCATTATTTTAAAGCCTCGATTTTTTTTAATAACACATCAACACCATTACCACCATATTAATTGAATTGGTCTTCTATTGTATAATATTGGATTCTCACACCAAATAATGCCCTATTTCTTTTAGATTTTACACTTCAAAAATTATTATTCCTTTAATCAAATAATCATCTAATCTTTTAAACTTCATTATTATTTAGAATGTGTTCATTTTTTCTACAAAATTATAATTTTTTTATTTTTATATTTTATCTTAAAATTAATTAATATTAAATGAAGTTATCCGATAAATATAAATGAGATAAATTATATTAAATATAAGACTTTCTTAATATCACTCATTTATAGATGTGAATTGAATCAAGTGAACTTAATAAAATAAATAACAAAATGTGAGATATAAATTTTGATATTATGTTAGATTTCATCTTAAAATTGATTGGTATTAAATAAAATTGTCTAATAAATATATAAATTATACTTTATAATATTGAAATAGATGATGAAAACTTTTTTAATATCTCTCTATTATAAATATCTACTGAATCAGACAATTTTATTTTAATAAGTATTACAAATTAAAAAAATAATATAAAACAGAAAAAATTCAATCCTTGATTCAATAATATCAATACTTTATCTTTACATTTATCTATGATCTAAATATTTTGTCTTTTCTGTTATCTATCTTTTTGTATATATACATTATTCATATTCATATGGGAATATTAAGAATTATTATATATTTTTATATAAAAAATTTTTTAAGAAGAAAAAGAAAATAAGTTCGTAGAATATTGAGTTAATTAAAGTGTTAAATTGACATTAAAGGTTGAAAAGTATGGTAGAAGAGAAGAGAGAAATAAAAAAAGGGAAGGTGGAAAGGATGTTTTCCCATTTTGGGGAGTGAGGGAAGGGTTAGAGGTGATAATTAAGGAGATGAAGAAGAAGGGTTGTAATTCCACTTCCAAGCTAGTGGGACCCTATTAGTGTTTTTTCCTTTAGGTTGGGAAAAGACGGCATTGTGACGACATCAACGACATGAAGCACTTGATCTCCAACTATGGCCACAATCCAAAGAGAAAGGAGATAAAAGAATGGTAGTGGGGGTTTCATTTTCCAAAATTTATGGCTTTCTTTAATGCATAAATCAGACCTCGCATGCATGCCATCCCATTCATTAACAACACTCCTGGGTCCCTTTTAGAATCTTTCAACAAGAATCTCCCAAATTATTCTTTTCTTTTCCCCCCACATTTTTATATTCCACTCTTGTTTATGCATTAAATAACGCATCTTAACTCCATCAAACTCTTGCTTTCTCTCTTCATAACATCACAACTTCACTTACATTTTGCTTTTGCTCTTTCACCCTTTCTTAAAACATCTACTATAAAGCAACTAATTAAACAAACACAATACATTCACAAAGCAAGTTTAAAGGTTTTTTTAAGACACCGTTAAGTGACTAACAACTGTATACTTTCACATCATTTTTTTTTTTTTTAAAAAAATATAGTTAAGAGAAAAAAAATTTTGTATTAGTAAAATCTCAGTTCTTTATTGAAAGAGATAAACATTTTTATATTAGGGTAAACTTGCATCAACAAAATAATAATAATAAAAATTATAAAATATTTATATAATTATATCATAAAATTTATATATGATAATTGATAATAAGAGAATTATATAATTGTTTTTTATTGGTTTCATCATATTTGTAAGTCATAAATTTGATACTCTAATCAATTGTGTTGAATTTGATTGGTTAGTTTTGGTTGAATATAATTAGGCTAAAAATTTGAATCAATTTCATTAGTTTGAATTTTTATATTGATCCAAATTGATGAACATCTCTATCTAAAACACAAATTATCAAGCAAAGAGTTAAGGAATATTTAGATTATATAACATCATCAAGAACTCTAACATCAAATTCTTGATAATCTCTACTGAAGCTATGCACATGACACATCTTTGAATAATCTTTATTCTAATTTAGTACAGTCACGATTTCTTCAGGATGTTGATGGCCAACTTTTAACATACATTGAGTCTTCGATCTGCGCTCTACAAACCATGAATTAATTTTTTCAAATGTGGTTCTTACTAAAACACAAATTGACAAAGATTGAGCTCCCTTTAATATTGAGTTAGTACATTAAGCCAAATTTGTGTTCATGTGATAATATCTTTTCCCATGGTCAAAGGCTTGAGTCTATTTTTCTAATGGAATTTCTTCTAACCACTGCACAACTTGTTCACACTCTGAACCTAAAACAGCTAACTTTGCTTCAATGTATGGTTGTCTCATCTCATACCTTATTAAATACAAGAAAAAAAGTTAGTAAATTAAACATAAATATTGCAAATTGAGAGCACTTGAAAGAATGATTACCTATGTTAACGATCTTGTTTTTGAACTCTTGATTCTTGAACTTCTTTTGGAAGTTTGATGCAATATGTCTGATACAGTAAAAAGAGGTCAAATAGGGTTAATTCAGTTGTAGAAATTCTAAAGCTGCCAAGATTCCTCTCCCTCTATCAGTAATCGTTAACAAATTTGGTTGAGGCGTCACATGTTGCCGAAACTCTTGAAAGAACCAAAGTAATGCCTCTTTAGTTTCCCCTTCTACTATTGCAAATGCTAGCGGGAAAAGATTTATGTTCCCATCTTGAGTAGTCGTAGTTAATAAAGTCCCTTCGTATTTTCTGGTAAAAAATGTGTCATCGACTTGAATTATTGGTTTGTAGTATTTGAATCTGTCGATACAAGGCTTGAAGGATAAAAAAACATGTTCTAGCAAATATGTTTGTCGAATTTCTTGACTAGAAGATAGAAGACGAGAATCATTGTATAGCACCAAACTTCCCGAATTAATTTCTTGTAGCGCTTGAAACCATCTTGGAAGCTCGTTATATGAGTCTTCCCAATCTCTAAAGGCTATTTTGATGACCTTTTCATATGAAATTGTATACCAATAACGGTTTTTTTTTTGTCTGCTATTATTGTTTTTACCGCTACACCGACATTTGTTTTAACTATATCATAAATAACTCTAGAAATAAAAGTTGAATCTAAATTGTTATAATCAGCACTAAGATAAGTATGGAGTGCTTCTACTTTTTTAATTTCCCACCAATCTCTGTTTTTGCTATAAGATGCTCTTATTCTCCAATAACAGCTATTCTCATAATTAACACAACATGCAATATAATATTTAGATTTGGACTCAATTAATTGAAATTTATAACCTGACTAAATGTAATATTATTTTATCGCATTCACTACAACCTCCTTGGTTGGAAAATGCATGTCTTCATTCAGATTAAGTTGCATGGTATTTACAATTTGGTACGATCCATCTATTATCTGTTGAATGTAGTGGTCAGGGTCTCTTGATGATGTTGTTGTTTCATCAAATTGCATGTATTGATCTTCGTCTTTTGAAAAATCATCCACAATATCAGGTATGATATCTTTATTTTGAACTGGGCGAGAATAATTATCAATTTCGGATCTCTTCATCTATAATAACAAAAATATATTTATATCTATAGAAATCAATCCTATCTCATATCTTACAATATTTCAATATTTCAGTTAATTGGTAGATAAAATTCTAATTTTACCAATTACAAATATGATAATTTAGAATACCAAAATTCTCAGAACTAAACATGATTCAAGATTTAATAATTCAACTATCAACTTAATATTAATAAATTTGTTATAATAATTAAATAATACAAAAAATAACTGTAAAAACATAATATATCATAATTTTATAATGCTAAAATAATTTATAGGTTTTTCATATTAAATATATATATTCAAATAAAATATGTTTACTTAAATTAAAATTTTAATAAAATTAAAGATAAGGTCATAACTTAGTTTAGACAAAATAGGAATAAAAGAAGTTAATCAATTTCCTCGATCTCATGCATTTCTTGTATACTTAAGTCATAGTTAAGTTGTTTTTCTTCCCAATTTTAGTGCGACAAATAAAAAAGGTGAGGGAGTGACAAGTAGACAATTAATATAGTTTCATCTCAATAATTTAACAAAAAGTTACTTCATTAATTCATGACTAATGAAATCTTAATTATTAAATATTAAATATTTGAAAGAGAATAAGAAAGAAAAATATTCATTAATAATTAATAAATAATAAATAATAATTATATAGAAAAATATAATAAATTTGTAAATTATTTTTATTTATATGTTTTTATTTATTTATCATGAAGTTTTAATTCACCTCTAATTCCTAACATTAATGCATTTTAATTTTTACATTTTTTTTTCATATATATGTAAATAAACTAAACAAAATACAATATCTAAACCTAATCTAATTATCAAGTCTTAATTCATTATAATCTAATCTATATACAACACTTAACTTACTATAATCCCTTCATCTTTTATATTATTTATATCACAAATGAATTTATTAAGAAGATGTTTTGGGATTCATCAAAAGATCTATTATAGTTATATAAACCAATAATTAAAAATGTCAATTGATTTGAGTGTGTTACAATAACAAGATACATAATTAGTCCACAACAAAAAGTATTAATACATACAAGTTAAGAACCACCAAATTTATAAACAAAACCACAGTAACTTACATGGATCTATCCTTTGTCATTTATTTTGAAATTCAATTTTTATGCACAATTATAGAAATGCACATGAACTATGTAACTCAATATCAGCAACAATAGTACATGAACATCTTATTTAACAAATACAATTATAATATATTTATTATCCAACCCTAACTCTAACATTAACTGTAATTGATAAATCTACAAACCTTACAAATTGGAACAAAAAATCCACGCAGATTTTTGGAATTCTTGAGAAGAAGAGAAACTACAATACACCTGGAAGAAACTGAATCAGATATGGAAACACTTTGAGTGGGGCTGGAATTGATTTATAGGACATTGAAGTCGTACTTGAAAGCATGACTTTAGTGGTATCCCACATGGTCCCAACTTTATCATGAGGTGCAACGTTTGTTCTGGATTCTCTGTGTATTGGAATCTTGGCACATGGAATCAATGATTCAGTGTTCAGTTCAACATGAAGTTCAACATTCAAACAAGCATTTATACAAGCAATCAATGCCACAAAATTGAATTGTAATTTATAATGCATAGTTGATCCTGAGTCTATAAAAAAGGGCATTGTTGAGTTGAAAACTCACTACAAAGCAAGAAAGAATAGGATGCATTGTGTGAAAAAATTATAAAGTGTATAGGTTGATGAGGAGAGAAATTGGTGCGTTCAAGGAGAGGTATATTTATCTGTGAAGGAGTGAAGTATCTTAATAGGTACACACAACTACATTTCTATAAGTACACACAACTACATGTGGCACAGATGCTTGCTTGAAAGTGTCAATTTTCTATAGATACAGTAATAGAATTGTATCTAATCTTGGCCCGAACATTTGAACAAATTACCATGCTTCTAAACCCACCTCCCACAGCCTCTTCATCAAACGATCAACCCATTACTTCTACTAAAGTCATACTTTATTTCGGTGGACCTCTCCAACATGCTACCATCAAGGAATCTCCACACGATTTTGGATTTATTTACATAAGCTTTTACCCAAGAAAAATGGTAGTTGAACACAATTGGTTTTTCAACCAATTTTTTAAAAATATCAGTGAAATATTGGATTATGAAAATCGTAAACAGATAACAAAGATCAACTATCGACATCTAATCTAAGTTGTCAATAATAAACTATTTCACGACTCCATAGAAATCAATACTAATTTTGATGTGCAACAAATGATTAGAAGATGGAAAAAAAAAGGCTCAAACAACACATAAAAGCATGCAACGTGACTAGAGATAGAGATATATTGAATTATTTATTGAAACTAATGATCTACGCTATGCAACAACCCTTGCAAAAATTAAAAGAGATGCAAGAGATAACTCTTACATTGACTCTAAAGGAAGAACAAGATCTACAATATATCTCTTTTAATTTATTTTCATTTTAATCTTCTAATTAATTATTTTTCAATTACCATGTATATATCTTTCAATTTATTTTATTTTCAATTAATCTATTTATCTTTAATCTCATCTTTTTAAATTTTTTTTCATGATGAATTAAATAAATTAATAATAACTAAAATGATGAATTAACAAAATTCAAACCCTAACTAAATAAATACATAAACAGAGGTAATTTTTTTTAAAAAAAATAAAAAGGTGAAGTCGTGCTTGATAATACGACTTTTTTCATTTTTTTTAAAAAGTGAAGTTGTGCTTTATAGTACAACTTCAGTATATTTAAAAAATAAAAATAAAAACTACAAAGTGGTGCATGAAATCGTGCTTCAAAGCACATGAAATCGTGCTTCAAAGCACATGACTTAACCTAGAAAAATAAAAATGGGTCAACCTAACCCTTTCATGTAATTTTGGATTGAAAAAAACCCTTTGTCCGTACAAAAGCTATGTTTTTCTCGTTAGATAGGGAGCGGAGAAAAAAAAAAGTTCAATAATAAGGATCATGAATTTGTCTCACATTATAAAATACAGTAGGGCTCCTATTATTTTACATTCGGTCAAATTGATTTCCACCCAATAAAGCTGTTTAATTAGTTAGAATTATAAAATTTTTAACTTAATCTACTTGATATAATGTTTAAACAATAAGATTGACCCACTACTGTCTTGATTAGAATTTGTTACACCTTATTTAGATATGATATAAATATTATTATTTAGATATGATATAAATATTATTGTGTTTTTAAAATTAAAAATTTCTTTAATAATAACAAATTTATTTAATTATTTATATTAAAAAATAATTTAAATAAAATTCATTATAAAAAAATAATGAAAGAGAAGTAGACTTAAAACACATCTAATTAAAACAAAAATATAGAAAGAAAAAAGAAAAAAAATTAAGAAAATTTACTTAATAAGTTTGTGAGAAAATTTCTTTAACAAATTTTATCTTTTCAATTTTAAAGGTTTATTATCAGAAGTTTTCTTTTATTCTTATTTTTATACTTTATTTTTTTTTTTTTCACATTGGCGTGTAAGAGTCAAAACTATTTTTTTTTATAGTTTTTTTCTTATCTCACTACAAAACAAATTCATATTTTCCATAAAGTATATTTGTGGGTAATGCTTAAAATCATTGGGAAATGAAGTTTTTCTCACAAACTTCCCACAATCATAAATTTGTGGGTAAAAGGCTAATAGGAAATTATTTTTTATATTTTCTACAAATAAAATTCATGGGAAATTTTTTACAAATAAATCCATGGAAAATTTTCCACAAACAATTCTGTAGGAAGTTTTTCCACAAAATTTTTCCACAAATAAATTTATGGGAAATTTTCCACAAACAAAATCAATGGAAAATTTTCCGCAAACAAATCAATGAGAAATTTTCCACAAACAAATCAATAGGAAATTTTTCCATGAAGAAATCCATGGGAAATTTTCCCACGAAGAAATCCATGGGAAATCCACAAGTATCGAAAAAAAAGAAGCAATATGCATTGTTTAATTTGTTATCTATAATTAGGATGAAAGTTTACATATATTCTGCTTTTTAAAACTTGAATTGCAACCAACAGTGACTCTTTACAGAAAATTCATGAGCTTTAAAGAAACAGATAACTGATAAGACTTGAGATGAAATTGATAATGACTGTAAACACCACATGGCTGACAAGTCCACAATTGAAAACAAAGCATACCTTGTTGTATAATGTTCTGCATATTAAACAATTCTATTGATTTTTTTTTTATGCAATTATAACTTCCAAAAAAGAAATAAGATTTCAGCATTAATATCTTTTTATTTCGCCACACACTTCTTGATGCACTGGTCGTTTTCAGATTTACTTAGAAGGAACATTTAGTTTTATTTCATCGAATAATCTTTACCTTGTCCATTGATAATGAAATGACAACTTCAAGAGTTCATTTCACCAGAAATGGAACAAAGAAGGCATGCACATAACCCATAGGACACTTACAATGCTATACAAAGCACTAAATGTCAAGCCCAATCAGGAGAGGGAAAGGAAAAATGTCCGACCAAGGGAGAAACTTACCAGAATAACATTTTTGCGGGCACATGCATAACATTCAATTCCTCCAGGATCCAACAACATAAAGGAATGACTCGAAACAATACACCCACAATGAATTTGCTACAAAGAATGATTAATAATCGGTTAAAACTACATAATTCAAACCTAGTCTCAGGAATCAATGTAAAACCCTTTGCATCAAACATAGTAAGAGGAGCATTATAAAGCATTTAAGCACATTAATTATCAATTAAAACTACATAATTCAATCTCAGGTTCAGAAACCTATGTAACATCCCTTGCATTGAAAATAGTAACAGTAACATTAATAAAGCATTTCAAACAACCATAAAAAATATTTGGTCACCTTTCTACAAGTGTCACAACTCAACTTTCTATAAAGGATTCAAGCAACATTAATCATCAATTAAAACTACATAATTCAAACTCAGCTTTGGAAACCTATGTAACATCCTTTGCATTGAACATAGTAACAGTTACAATAATAAAGCACTTCAAACAACCATAAAAAAGATTTGGCTCACCTTTCTACAAGTCTCACAACTCCTCCAACCAGAAGCACTTGAGTGAAAAATCTCACAGAAACTCCTTTCTTCAAAAGCAGAGCTAAGTATAACAGAACAACCAAATTTTACAAAAATAATAGCATATATGCATCGTGCAAGGAAACAATATCAAAACACATGATAAGCAACATGCACAATTATTTACAGACAACCAACTAAATTCTTGATCAAGACATTTCTTTTTAAGTACAAGAGACCAAACCCTTTATAAATATTTAGTATTAAACTTGAGTTTAATGAGGCCAATCCTAATATCTCACTCAATGTAATTCCTGATTCCTATGATGAGAACTAGTTTTTTAAAATAAATGTTTCCCAAAAACACAAGTAGGCAATAGTTTCTTTAACTTCCCTCCTCTTTAGAAAAGACAATTTCTCTATGCTAAAATGTAGATTTTAAGTAATAGCACTTAGCTTACAGCAAATAGCACATAACATAGCGCTTTGGAAAAATATAACACATTAATTTAAATACTTTTGGTATATTTAATATAATTCAAAATGAAAATAACTATAAATAAACTACTAATGTATATTGAAAACTAAACTCTCAGTGAAAAATATATTCATACAACTTTAGATAACCAAATTATAAATGACTAACCATAAACCTATCATTAAATATTCTAAATAACATAATTAGCATTACTAAAAAAAAATTATCAAATTATCAACAATAAAGGTGTTCAACATCTTGGCATGGACCTTCATTGACTAAAACAACCCACCATTTTCCTGCTAGATACAATTGGTCACATGGAACAATCATCACTACCAAGCTCTACACCAAAAACCAAATTCAGTAAAATGTTTTAAGCAGGATACTTTTTTGAAAGTTTTTATTCTCAAGATTTCTTAGGTCCTTCTCTACCCCTTTTGACCAGACCACCTCTCATTTAATCTACTTACTCGTCGGAGCCTCCAATGCTCTCCTTATCAAATGACCAAATCACCAAGCCAAAGTTTCCATTCCAACAGTACAAACTCTCAACCCAGGCATTTCCATTCCTAATCTAAATTTTCTAGAACATCTACTTCAGAATTTTCATCTCCACTATACTTCTGTTTCACCCTTGAAGACCACTCTTGTCCCTACATTTACAAATATAGCCATCCACAAGAATTTTCCTTGGAATTGGATAGACATTAATAGTTCATAGATACAGAAGTTGCTAGATAAATCAGGTCACAAACTCAGTGAAGGTCGATCTTTTCTTTAAGATATTGTTTTGTGCTTATGGTAAAGGACAAAGGAATGAGATACGAACCTGGTGAGCGCAAAAGTGGTGAGGCGCGGTGAGCACGGAGGTGCGCGGTGGAGTGCGAAACTACGCAGTGGAATGTGGAGAGGCAAAGAGAAAGAGCAAGAGGGAAGAGCGCAGAAGGAATAACACAGAGAGAGTGAGTGAGTACGTAAGGGTCAAAGAAATTAAAATTGTAAATTTTACTATTATTTATAGTTTAGATAATAATTTTATATATTATTTATTTTTTAATGAATTTCAAATTATAATATTTCAAAAAATATGATTTTTGAAGAAGATGTACTAATTTCATAAAATAAATATCTTAAATATTATCTTAGAAAAGAAAAAAAATATTGAAAAAAATATATAATCCTAAACCATAAAAATATTTATTATTTATAAAAATAAATTTTTGAAAAATATGTAATTAGTAAATATTTTTAATTTTTTTATTATAAAAATAAATTTGTTGGAAATATTTAATAAATAATTAATTTTTTCTCATGAAAATAATTTTGTGAGAAATATTTATTGGATAATTAATTTTTTTCCCATAAAAATAAATTTATGGAAAATATTCAATGGATAATTAATTTTTTTTCCTATAAAAACGTGCGGGGTGGAGTGCGGAAGAGCGTGGAGGTGAGTGGTGGAGTGCGAAACTGCGCGGTGGAATGTGGAGAGACACAAAGGAAGAGCAAGAGGGAAGAGAGGAGAGGGAATAGCACGGAGAGAGTGAGTGAGTACGTGAAGGTAAAAGAAATTTAAATTTTAAATTTTATTATTATTTATAGTTTAGATAATAATTTTTTATATTTTTTATTTTTCTAATGAATTTTAAATTATAATATTTCAAAAAATATGATTTTTGAAGAAGATGTAATAATTTCAAAAAATAAATATCTTAAATATTATCTTAGAAGAGAAAAAAATTATTGAAAAAAATATATAATCCTAAACCATAAAAATATTTATTATTTATAAAAATAAATTTTTGAAAAATATTTAATGAGTAAATATTTTTAATTTTTTTATCATAAAAATAAATTTGTTGAAAATATTTAATAAATAATTAATTTTTTCTTATGAAAATAATTTTGTGAGAAATATTTAATGGATAATTAATTTTTTTCCCATAAAAATAAATTTATAGAAAATATTCAATGGATAATTTATTTTTTTCCTATAAAAACGTGCGCGGTGGAGTGCGGAAGAGCGCGGAGGTGTGCGCGGTGGAGTGCGAAACTGCGCGGTGGAATGTGGAGAGGCACAAAGGAAGAGCAAGAGGGAATAGAGGAGAGGAAATAACACGCAGAGAGTGAGTGAGTACGTGAAGGTAAAAGAAATTTAAATTTTAAATTTTATTATTATTTATAGTTTACATAATAATTTTTTATATTCTTTATTTTTTTAATGAATTTTAAATTATAATATTTCAAAAAATATGATTTTTGAAGAAGATGTAATAATTTCATAAAATAAATATCTTAAATATTATCTTAGAAGAGAAAAAATTTATTGAAAAAAATATATAATCCTAAACCATAAAAATATTTATTATTTATAAAAATAAATTTTTGAAAAATATTTAATGAGTAAATATTTTTAATTTTTTTACCATAAAAATAAATTTGTTGGAAATATTTAATAAATAATTAATTTTTTCTCATGAAAATAATTTTGTGAGAAATATTTAATGGAAAATTAATTTTTTTCCCATAAAAATAAATTTATGGAAAATATTCAATGGATAATTAAATTTTTTTCCTATAAAATTGTGCGCGGTGGAGTGCGGAGGTGCGCGGTGGAATGTTATGAGGCACAAAGGAAAAGCAAGAGGGAAAAGCGCAGAGGGAATAGCACGGAGAGAGTGCGTGAGTACGTGAGGGTAAAAGAAATTTAAATTTTAAATTTTATTATTATTTATAGTTTACATAATAATTTTTTATATTCTTTATTTTTTAATGAATTTCAAATTATAATATTTCAAAAAATATGATTTTTTTGAAGAATATGTAATAATTTCATAAAATAAATATCTTAAATATTATCTTAGAAGAGAAAAAAATTATTGAAAAAAATATATAATCCTAAACCATAAAAATATTTAGTATTTATAAAAATAAATTTTTGAAAAATATTTAATGAGTAAATATTTTTAATTCTTTTACCATAAAAATAAATTTGTTGTTTAATAAATAATTAATTTTTTCTCATAAAAATAATTTTGTGAGAAATATTTAATGGATAATTAATTTTTTTCCCATAAAAATAAATTTATGAAAAATATTCAATGGATAATTAATTTTTTTTCCTATAAAAATAAATCTGTGGGAATTATTTAATGGATAATTAATTTTTTTCCATAAAAATAAATTTGTGGGAAATATTCAATGTATAATTATTTTTTTTCCATAAAAATAAATTTGTGGAAAATATTTAATGGATAATTAATTTTTTACCATAAAAATTGTTACCAAATAGCATCAAGAGGGGGGTGAATTGATGTAAAAAATAACAAGAAAAACTTGAATCGCTTTCTTTTATTTTATCCCTCTTGATTTATTTAGTCAAGGAGAATTTATAAAATACGCAATG
The DNA here is from genome assembly GCA_016859785.1 of Macrotyloma uniflorum. Taxonomy (NCBI): domain Eukaryota; kingdom Viridiplantae; phylum Streptophyta; class Magnoliopsida; order Fabales; family Fabaceae; genus Macrotyloma; species Macrotyloma uniflorum. The sequence continues at coordinate 783,795 of BDMB01000043.1, read as the reverse complement.
GAAAAATAAAAGATAAAGGAAAGAGAAAGATAACACCAAAGATTTATACTGGTTCAAGATAAATCTTTAACCCTACATCTAGTTCCCAATCACCTCAACTTGAGATGATCACCCACTCTCACTATCTTTAATTAATTAGAGTTTTACCATCACTAATACAAGTGAAACATGCAAAACAGAAAAACTAAAGATTGAGCCTCACTATCTCTCTTAACCCACAAGAGATTGCCACACCTTCCTTGAGTCACATAAGGAATGAAAACACCTTCCTTGAATCGCACAAGGAATGACAAACACCTTCCTTGAATCATACAAGGAATGAAAACACCTTCCTTGAATTACACAAGGAATGACAACACCTTCCTTGAATCACACAATGAATGACAACACCTCCTCTGAACAACCTCAGAGGATGAACACAAAAACAATATCACCTAGAGTATAGATATCAAACTGTAGCACCAGCTAAACTCAGAATCTTCTCAAGACTTTCTTTCTAAACTTTCTAATGTCTTATATATGATTGTAAATGTTGTTTCTGTTGTCTTGTGCTTGGTTCTTTTGCCTTTGTCATCTTCTACTTTTGTAAGGCTTTCAAAAATATGACCATTGTAGAAAAATCTTCAGCTTTAATATTATTTAAATATTCTGATGATAATCTTCTAATATCTTCATGTGTCAGATTACTAAAATTTTTCTCTCAATAATACTTCTTTGAAAACTCTTGATCTGATGACACCTATTAAAAGGAAATATAGTGCAAATACGAAATATATTTTTTTTTATAACAGACAAAATATTTCTTTTTATTTACGAGATGATATATTTGATTCTATAACTTCTTATTTAAATCTTCATATAATATTTCATTTTGTTCTTTCAAATAATATTTGAATATTTGATTTTCATATTAAGCCAACTAGCCGTTATGTGATATATTGTTCTTATATATTTATAGAATGTTATATAAGCGACATTTCATTTAGTGTTATTACAAATTATAAGATAATTATTTTATAAACGCTTTTCTATTAACCTTTGATTTATTCAAAACTTATTTTCATTTATTATCATCAAAACATATTGTGTGCATGCTATCTAATAGACCGTTCAGGTTCTAACAAAAATAAATTTGTGGAAAATATTCAATGGATAATTATTTTTTTTCCATAAAAATAAATTTGTGAGAAATATTTAACGGATAATTGATTTTTTTTTTTCATAAGAATAATTTTGTGGGAAATATTTTATGGATAAATAGTTTTATTTTTGTAGTGTCTCTTCTTTCACTTTATTTTGTTGATTTAAAATAAAATTTTTATCTTTTATCTTTTAAATTTTTAATTTTATTTTTATCTTTTCAAATCTTTTCTCTTTTTTTATGAGTGATTGTTTTTTATTTTAAAAAGTTTTGAGTATTGAAATTACTTTCCTTTTTACCCTTTGTATGGTTAGAAATTGTTTAAGTTAATAGGAGCTGATTTCAAATTTAAATTTTTTGTTTAATATATTTTAATTTCCTAGTTTTTGACATATTTATATATTTTTATTTTGATATTTTAATTAAATGAGTTTATTGGTATAAAAACCTATCGTTGGATTGGATGTAAAAGCGTTTATTTTCTAAAAGTTTATTCAGTATTTTCTATTTTCTCGTTGTAGTAAATTAGTTGAGTAGAGAGTTATTTTTTGAAATCAACATACTTTTTGTGGACTGTTTTTTTAGAAGAAATTAGCTTATTGGAATAAAATCAGTTTAATGAATTTGGGGAAAATATTTTAAACTTGAATTCTTTTTATTTAGTTAAAAAAAAATGTTGGATACTTAACTAACTTAATTTATTTAAAAATTTTAAATTAAATGAATTTCTATAATAATTATGATTAATTTTTTTATAATTATTTTATATTATTTTATATATTTTTGAAAGATAAAAATATGATAAATATAATTGATATATTATTGAATTTTTGGTAGAAAATCTATTTGAATTTTTATTATTGAAAATAAATAATTATTTAAATATTTGTAATTATAGTATATTAAGAAAATAATAATGAGTATTAATATGAATAAAATAAAGATTAAGATGATATTTAATTAATTATAATTAAAAAATTATGATGTCGTAATCTTACATACTTAATAACAATTATGATATGAAATAAATGGTGATTGAAAAATTATAATATTAGACGGTAAGAAAAATATGAAACTTAAATAGTGTGCAGATGAATCATAGAAATATATTGATGTGTGTAGTGCATAAAATGTCTTAAAGATTTAAGGGAAATTAGAAGGTGGTAATTACTCAATCTTAAAATATATGATGTATTTGGGGATTTCATAAGTTTTACTTTATTCCCAATTAACATTTTGATTATATTTTTTTTTTCAAAAGAGCATATGCATATATGTTTTATTTATGAGCCAATTGACGACTTTCCACATTAGCATAAGACTGGTATCACTTGCCTGGTGACTAATACTGTATTTGAGACCTCAAAATACCGAAAGTACCACGATTAATTTGATTATAATATGATTGATTATATAAATGATAAAAATAACTTGTGTATGTGTATATGATAAAAAAAATATTTGAAAATTTTAAAAAATAATATTATAAATGAATAATAAAAATTTAATTTAACTTATTTATTGATTGATAAAAAGATTTTATTATAATATAACTTTTATTTATCTTGATTCTTTTCTTTACGAAGAGTAATGATAAAAATTTTTGTTGATATATAATTTTTAATTATATTTATTATTTTTCTGTTTTAAATATTTATTTCTGATAATTTTTATACATAAATATTTTTTTTTATAAAAAAATATAATGAGAAAAAAACTTAATCTTATAATTAATTTTTCAAAAAATTATACGAAGAGAATTTTGAAAATATATCTTACTTAAACTATACGTGTTACTTTTCTTTTCTAAAAAACAGATTATATAATTATAGTACAATTTTATATCATACAATTATTTTTTTTAAATAATATTTAATTTAAATTTAAAACTTCTTATTTATAAATTTCAATCCATTATTCATTAAGTCAAAATTAAGTAAAATATTATATATTTATTTTATTAAATGAATTCATTATATATATTTTATTTCAATTCAATTACAAATTTAAAAACAGAACTAGAATATTGATTTTTTATTTAGTTAATTTAAAAAATTTACTTAATATTTTGATAATAAATTGATAAGTTACCAAATTGTTTTTTATTTAAAATTTAACAAACTGTTGCTTTAAATGAGAGAAAAGAAATGATTATTTAAAAAATGAATTAGGATGTAAATTGAATACTAATTGATAAGTAAATTCTAAACTCTAAATAATAAGTGAAGTTGTAAAAAATAAAAGAATTGATTACCATTGTGTGAGTATTGGTAAACTGAAAGTCAATGTCATTGTTGGGCTTTAAAGGGTAACCATTAGAATTTTTATATTGAGTAGGATAAACTATTTGACATATTAATTAAGCTTGAGGTTCTCCTACCTTATTCATTAGAATTTTGGGTTGAATTTTCCTCTTACATATAAGTTTTCTGAATCCTACAATGACCTACAGATCTTCTTGTAGAATCATATTACAAAATTCTCTTGCTTCATCCTATATAATGATAACAATGCCTTCAAATTTCAATACAAATATTGAAGGAAATATATCAGCAGAGTTATGCCTAATTAACAAATTGAAGAACAGGGTTCTAACAGTTTTTATGCATGTTTTCTGATTTACTCGATTATTCTGTTCGGGTCCCTTTCTGGATTTGCATATGGAACGAAATAATGGATTGATTCAGCCTTTAATCTATTAACACAGAAGTTTCACACTTCCAGTTTCATGTTAACACCTAATATCTGCATTTCATTTGCTACAGTTTTGGTTACTTTTCATTTGTATTTCCTTTATGAGTGTTTTGTCGTCTGTTTATTGGTTCAATTCATTGATCTTCAGAAACACATTTCAATTCGTTATAAAATAGCAATAGACAACAGAGTTGTATCCTAGATACAACAATCATGGAGGGACCAATATAGAAGGAAAAACGATTATTAAGACACGCATACAAAATGTTAAAAATCTTCTAATCCTTCTTAGGTATAGCTTATGTTTCCCTCATAGCCAATCTCTGCTTGATTCATGCTCCAAGCGTTCAGTTCAGAGACCACCACACTCTGGCTTCCATAGTTAAATACATAGAGATGAGCATCTTTGTCTATAGCCAATGATGGATAAACTCTGCTAGTGATACAAGCTCTCCCTTCATCCCCAAAACTCTCAATAATGGAGTGGTCAATCTGCATATTAATAATACATCAAACTACCAAGCATATCATAAAACAAGGAGGAGTGAGTGTACTTTTTAGAAATAGACATACCAAGCTTCTTAGTGAAATCTTTTTTAGATTGGGATCTATGTCAAAGATAGTTCCATATGTAGTTTTGTCAAGGTCATGCCTCAATGAGGACCTGTAAAGTGTAGACAAAAATCTGTCTCAATCACAAATTACATGAAGAGGTTCAATACAAAATAAAAGGGAATGTTGAGGGAATGTTAGATTTCAGAAGCAACCTGCTTTGGTCACTGCACATGAGGCATACATATCTATTGGCTGCTCTATATATTCTGAAAAAGACTGCAGTGTTCTCTTTGAGATCCTTTGAAGCCAAAGCTAACAAACCAAATGGCCCTATTATACCACTTCCTGATGCATATTCTTGGCTACAAAGTAGTTGGGGATCAACTCCATTTGGATCAAGAAACTCAGCCTTTTCTAGTTCAGGTAGCTCAAACAACACTTCTACATCGGCCTTCACAAGTTCAAATTTAAAAACACTTAACATTGATGTATTTGGTCTGAAATTTATCAATGAAAATATATCAATTTGCTTACCTGTGATGCAGTGATACCCGACACTTCAAGATTTGATCCATGGACAAGGTTCTCTCCGGTTATTCTTATGTGCTTGCGACGTAGTTGTTCCACCTCTTCAAGTGGCCACTGAATCAATCGATTCCCACTTTTATCAAGCCAAACTTGCCTTGGAATTGACTACATTGCCAAACACTCTAGGTTAGTATTTACTGAAAATTATGAAAATCATGAGTAAGACTTGCTAAATAAGAAGTAAAACTAACAAAATGTTGTGACTTCTAATAATTTTCAGTCAGAAAATGTGTTAAAAAATAGCATGATAAAAACTACATTAGTAACATTTGTTGAAGAACTAGAACTTCTGATATGGTTCATTTGAAAATGGAAATAGTAAGGCAGCTGAAGTAACTAAACTACCTGTAGACCAGCCCATCCTTTCTGAATGTCATCTTGTGCGGAGTCAGACTCGTTCACCCATCCCCACAATATCCTCCTGTTTTTGGCATCGTCAAAAAAGGACTTGGAAGCATAGAATTTACCATAGTCATACCTCAAGTCTGAACTAGTCCCTGTAAACCTAACATCTGGTATAAAGTTTTCCTGACCAGACACATATTTACCAAGAAAATAGTAATCATGCAGCTTGCGTAGGTAGCTTATCTTCAAGACATGTCTAACACTTGGGTTTTGCACAGATGTATCCACCCCATTTGTGCTGCCATTGATGTAGACAGGAAAGAAGTCTGGACACTCACAAACTCCTGTATTACCTGATGCATAAAAGGGATTAGGATCCACTGTCCAATTAACAAAATCCTCACTTTGGTAGAGAATGGTCTTCCCTTCGTCACCATTTTGAGCACCAACGACTACCCTCCATTTCCCATCCTTTCCCTGCCAAGCAGTTGAAGGGTCTCTGAAATTATCAATTTCAACTCCACTAGGTGGAGTCATGACAGGGTTCTGAGGGTGTTTCACCCATTCCCTTAAGAAGGGGTCAGATAGATTCCTTGGCATAGCTAAGTTCTGAACTTGATGTTTCTTATAATCAATTCCTGTGTACAAAATCATAGGTTGTTCTTTCGCTGGGATTATAGTGGCTGAGCCTGACCAACAGCTATTAATATCATATGGCCCACTTGGTTCAATAGCATTACTCAGATGAATCCAATTGATGAGATCATAGGATACTGAGTGACCCCATACAATCCTATCACCAAAGGTTGCTGCTTCAGGGTTGTGCTGGTAGAAAAAGTGGTAAACACCTTTGTAGTACATAGGCCCTGAGAGATTAAATCAACATTAACATCAGTCATCTTTGTTTAGTTTGGAGTAACAAAGTATGAATGCTTATAGAAAACTAACAGAATTTCTTTCATAAGTTAAAATCAACTCATGCACTTCGGGAAAAATTAGGAGAAAACTTCTATAGAAGTTAAATGCGTTAGTGGATTTTAATTTAAGAAAAAAAAAAACTCAAATCTTTTTTCCTTCTTATTTTTGTTTCGTAAGTTCTTACAGATAAGTTTATTTAAACAAATTTTTAGGAGTTCAAAAGCCAATTTGGTCAAACTTTCCCAAGAGACAGAAAAGAACATGACAGTTTCTATTTTCTCATATAGATGATGTTCTGGGGAGGTGAGTAAATAACAGATAGTCCTATAAAGTCAAGTGCTTACCATTTGGATCTGCAAAGTGAAGACATCCATGTCCAATTGTCGTCAGCAAAAGCATGTCAAATGATAATAGAAAAGGATTAGACTTATAAATGGTTTAACAAAAGAAACAGAATTGAACACATAAACTGGTATTCCTATACGAAGTATTAAGTTAAAATAGTAAAATTGAATACGCAAAACTTGCAAGGGATAACAATACCGTTCATCCAATTCTCTTGGGGCTGAAAGTGATAAGAAGTTCGATAAGGTTGCTTTGCATGTGCTCTATAATTGATGCTATGTGTGGCGGATGTTTCAATTCCATTTCCACTGTTCAGCAGAAAAGGAACTACCACAAATAACAGTAGCTCTGCAATGATCTTCATGATGCAAGCATGAGGGAGGGAGAAGGAGAATGTGAAAAAAACAAGAAGGCCTGAGTTTTAGTTTGATAAAGGGCTTTATATATGCACAAGAAAAGAACTATTATATTCACAATGGATCTGTCGTTTTGTGGAAAGAGACAAATCCAAAACCAATCAGGTTTTAAATACACATCAGCTTGGGATATATTATATTCCAACATGAAGTTATCTGTGTGACCAGTTAAGCATTCATGAGAGTCTTGAATTTCACAGTATAAAATATCAATCAATCATAGATACTAATGCAATATAAAAATCCTGACTTTTGGAATAACTATGATCGAAGTCATGTTTTAAGTGGTTAAGAATGTATATTGAAAGTGAAAAGAAACTAAACTCTTATTACATATAACATTTTACAAATTGTTTAAGCACTCAAAAGCTGACTCAACCTTCAACTTGAAAAGAACTTGATATGATTGCACCTAGCTTTAGTTTCTGTCCAATTTCTGGCCATAAAGCAAAAGACCTGTCCTTATGAGATTTCTTAGAAACTCATATCAGAGAGGAGAGGAACAAATCACAGGTCTCATCATGCATGCATGCATATGCTGATGTTATTACTAAAACTATATGAGGACAGTTTGGCAAGTGAAAGTCACCCACGTTAACTGCACAGAAAATGACTGAAATGATGATACTATGGCGCACTGAGTGAAAGTGTGGCCATTAACACAAAGTGGGTTAGGTTAGTTGGATAAGTGTGTCTCTCTTATTAATTCTTTTCTTCCTGAACTGTACCTACACAAAATGAAAAGAGAATAAAACTTGTTGAAAATGTGTTGGCTGAATTATATAATTTGTTTCATATTAGTTTTGAATACTTATGTTATTATAATTTTATTTTAATTTAAATTAATGTAATATAAAAAGATTTATATTTGTTATATTAAAATCTTATAATAAAATATTATAAATTAGTATGTAAACTTTTATTTTTGAGGAATTTATAAGTTGAGAGAAACACCGATGAAGGTATATACATAGTGAGTCTAAAACCAATTTTCTGATTGCGTGGAATATGAATTATGAGTTACAATGATGATTAGTTATCTTGAAATATTAGATTTTTGAGAGGTTATAGAGGAAAAACTATGACATTTTTTAATTGTTTAAAAATAAAGTATCACAGGGAGAGGAAGAAAATAAAAAAAAATAAATAAAAAAAAAAAAAAAAAAAAGTAAAAAAATTGTCTTTATTTTGTGTAAAAAATTACTTTTAAAAGAATTATGAATTTTGAATCCTTCAAAGAGATTGAGATTATCTCAAGAAAAGAATATTCTAATCCTAATCCTGAAAGAACTAAAGACACGTGCTCAACTTGACTAAGAGAGTGTGAGATTCAAAGCATAAAGAAGATAAAAATAATTAAAAGTTATGTTAATAGGTTGTTGAGTATAATAAATAAAATGTTGTTTTTCGAAAAGAATTTTTTTATTAAAAATTAGTACAAAAAATTATAGTTATTATATTAGAAAAATATGAATAAAAGATATTAGTATGTACTTTTCATATGAAAACACAATATTTAAAAGGTGGCAAGGGTAAAAAAACAATAAACAGAAGAATAAAAATGTTGAAGGTTCCAACAAGCACAAACTGAGACATCAATGTCCACATTGAAAAAAAAAATCTTTATGAAATATTGGTAGAGAACAAATATTAAGTGCAAAAACTATGGTGATTTGGGATATGCAGAGTGAATTTACAAGTTTAAATTAAAAGAGATAAATGTGATTATGAAGTAGTAAAAAAAAGATAAATATTTTGGTACAATTAATGGTTCTAGTAACTTATAATTAATAAATAGTGATTACAAAAATTATATGATGATGACAAGAAAGTTTTAAAGAGTTTGACAAATTTATCATTTTTAAAGTAAAAATTGAAAAAGGGTGATTTCATATCAATTAAGGGAAAATGCACCATTGTTATTGAAAGCTTCATTGATTTGAAACATATCTATAATGTTTTATATGTATTTGACATTAACCAAAATTTACTCAATATTGCAGAATTTATGAAAAATGACTTTAAAGTCATATTTGAAGACAACTTGTGTTTGATAAAGATAAAAAATATGTATAAAATTTTTATATGAAATTTATAAAAAAAATGTAATATAAATATCATATAACCTATATAATTTAAAAAAATAAAAGATGAAAAATGGATTAATATTATATAAAAAGAAATAAGAATAATTGAAAAAATGACATCACATAAGATATTTTCATGACATGTCTTGATCAGAATACTACTTGTTTTGATTATTTTTATTGAAATAGATAATTATCTTAAAAAAAAACTTAAATTTATTAAAAATTCAAATAAAGTTATATTATATTTAAAAATATAAATGATGATTTAATTATAGTTTCAATTTAAACTAATAATCAAATTTAAAGTTAAAATGTTCAACAAATTTTAATTTGTTATTTTTTTTTCTAGGAATGAAAATAAAATAGAATCTAAGATAAAAAATTTATACGTGGAAAGAAGTATCCAAAGTTTGAATACCAAACTAAGAATATACAATTATTTAGACAAAGAGAAAATTTATTTATATAATTTATTTCCTATTCTACAAAAATTATTTTAGTTTTAAATGTTTATACTATTATGGTTCTATTTTTAATTTAAATAAATGTTATTTATATACATGAAGATGATAATATGAAAAGGTTTATACGGTTTATATAAGAGTTTTATAATAAAATATTATTAAATTTTCACTATATTTTCTTTTATCCTAATATAAATATAAAAAATATTATAAAACTTTTCAAAAAATTAACATTGTTTTAAAGTATAAAGACAATAACAAATTGAGGAAAAAAAAAATACTGAAAGAAGAAGATGAATATATAAAATATTTATATAGAAGAAAATCATATGAAATATGTTATTCAAACTGCTAATACAATTCATTATAATGGCTGCAGTAATAAAAAGAAAGTAACTTTGCGCGTCTCACCAAATTCTTATCTCATCTTTTTTTAATCTTTCATATGTGTATTGGATAGGTATCAGTCTGTCCATAACCGGCCGTGTCTTGGACAGTTAGTCGATAGAGTGTCGTCCTAAATCGATATCATCTCGACTTAACCTAATTGAAATCTATTAAGCGAAATTTTCGTTTAGTGGGTAGTCAATTATTATTCATTAACATATTTTGTTACTTCTTTTTTTCTTATAAATTGAGTATCAGGCATCAAGTATTAGGTAATATTTATTCTCATTACTCTTTCTAATTACTACAAATCCTGTTGATATCTTATTAACTTGAGGGTTAGAGAGTTGAATCATATGGAAAGATATTCCGTCATTGTAATTACAATATGTAAACTTCCGATTGTGATAATTGTGTTACACAAAAGTCTCATGAGAGAAAACATGAATCATTTGATGGGATACTATGTTGAAATTGTTTATTAGAAATTAGAGTAACAACAATCAATAATGCATATTTTATAACATAAATCATGACAGAACACAGTTGGCTTGCATGTGAATGGGGAAATGTCATCATCAATGTTATAATTTGTGTGAAGTCTTCCTAAACAAACATTTCTCACTTTTTGATTTCTCTATCATCTGAAAGATTATTTTAGTGATAGATCTTGATCTTGAAAACAACATCTGTATTATTTATAAGGTCTTGTACTAAAAATAAAGTAAAGATCTTTAACATGGACAATTAATCCTTTTATAAGAATCTGGAATGTTTTAAAAGTAAGAAATTTAGGTGAAAAGAAAAGAAGAAGGTGGTTTTTGTTATAAGATTTCTGAATAATATTTATAATTAGAGAAAAAATTGAATAAGATTTTGAGAAATTTTATATTCTATGCGACATGGAGTAACCTTAAAAAGTAATGTAAGTCTCAAAATAAGATTTTATATTAAAGATGTTAGAATATGAATCTTCAGCCAAGATCACATAATTTATTTTTATACAAAATGTTTCACTGAAGTAAAAACAAAGATTTCTATAATATAAGTTCTTCTAGAAAAATATTGAAAATCTCGAGAGTAAGAGAAGGAAATAAATAAATAAATTATAAAACCTAAAATATTTAATTATAATCTAGAAGTGAGATTCTTAATAGAACAAAATTTGAATGAGATTTTGAAAAATTTTAAAATGATATGTAGAGAGAAAAACAAAGGTTAAACTAGAGTATATGAAGTAGTCACAAATAAATCAATTTTATAAAAATAAGTTAAACTTAAAGTTTACTTTCATTTTGATATTAGAATCTATTCTAATAAAGTTGTTGGGCCAATCTTATCAAGTTGCTATTGGACTATTCATAAATGTCTAGTCCTTTAGACTACTCTTGTATCACTCACAAATGTTTAATCCTACGAGTTGTTATTGGATTACCTATAAATATCTAGTCTCATTAGTCGGATCACTCATAAATATCTAGACTTACATTTGAGTTGAAGAAATTTTAAAGTGATGAAAATGTATTAGAGATTTCATATTACATAAGACAAAATTAAAATATATTTGGTAGATATAAATCTCTCCTTTAATTTTATGAGATGAGTTAAATCTAAAGTTCAATTCATATTATTATTATAGATATGTTTTATAGAAAATTATGAAAAAAACATTAAAGTCTATGTATTTATAAAAAGAAAATTCTTTTCACTAATTCCTCCGACAAAAACCAAGGAGACCTTCAAATATGTTGCGTTCAATTGCAAGTGGTAATTTTAAATTGAGAGTGACCATGTTATTTTGGTAAGGCTTTGTTTTATTTGAATAAAGTGAAAGGTGAAGACAACACAAAATTATTTGTTCTATATTTTATTTAAAAAATTGTTATGTAACAACTTGCCTTACAGAATTTATATTCTATTACTATTGAATTGCAATTTTACTTATATTTTCTTTTATAAAATCAGATGGCATATTTTATTAATATAACTTAAATTTAAAATAAATATATTTTATTTTTTATTTAAAATTATTTTCTATATATTTTTAAAACAGATAAATGTACTATTATATAATAAGATAAATGCAAATTTATAATATAATATATCAATTATAGTTAAATAATAGAATAAAATAAATATAAATTAAAAAAAAAATTATAATTTATAAATAGATATTTTAAAATTAACAAATTTATAATAATAAAATATCATATTATACAAAATATTTTTTATAATTAATATAAAATAGTTCAAAAAAAAAATATTTTAAAAAGAATATAAGACAAAATCTGATTGAGACAAAATGAATTTGGTGATGTTCCCTCATAATTGAGGATTGAGGGTTAGGGTGTTTTTCAAGTTTTTAGGGTGAGTGATTCTTAAAATAATGAAGTAGTTTGGGAAGAATATATTGGTGAGTGTAAAAAGTTTGTTGTATTCTCTAATTGATTAGTAAAAAATCAAGCATGACTTAAAGATTAGAAAGAAAAAGATCATTATTAGTAATGGAGTTTCTATAAATTTTCATTATATATTTTTTTTTGTCTTCCTCTCTTTATTACATTGTTAGTTGAGTTTAATTTTGAAATATTTTTTATGCACTTGAATTTTCTTGGCTATTTAGATAAAATATGTTTTTAGTGATGACAAAGAAGAAGAGGAAGATGAGCAGATTCACTAAAAAAATTAGTTGATTTGTCGAGGTTAATTTTTAATAATTTTAATAATCTGCTATAAAATATATAATTATGTAAAAAAAATTTAACTGCCAGAAATAAATTATTTTTTATAATTTAAAAATTATTATAATGTGCCATTATTTACTATTAGTTTAAATTTTAATTTAAAAATTAATATAACCTGCTATCAAATTCAACTTAAATGAAAACATTCTCTCTTTGTTCCTGTTGTTGTTTAATATTTCCCATAATATAAGATCCTAGCAGATTTTTACTCTTCTGATAAGACTAACACTTTCATGTCTTATGCTGAATGCAGTGTTAAAAGCTGCTAACTCAATTTTTCCAGACACGAATTGTGCTATTCAGTAATGGCTCAATATTTTGTGTGTTCCTTTTTGCACTCTGCAATTATATTTTATCACTTTCTTAGTGCAGTACATTTCTTGAACTTCCAGTTTGTTCTTCCAGTGGCTTGTTAGTTCAACTATACAATCAACACTTAAAGCTTCCTTCAGTTTCTTCTATTTTTTGTCCTGAGCAAGAGGGTTTTCTTTTATTTCAAAGAAGCCAATCACTAGAAAGGTATACCACACACAACAATGCTGGGTTTAATTAAGTGTAATTGTTGTGGTCATTGTATATTGTCTCAAAGTAATATATTATTGTGATGATTATAAGATGCTTACGAGAGATTTCATATCCGAACTAGAAATAAAATAACTACAAATTTTATAAGTTAATTTTATAAAAATAAATTAAATTTAAAGTTTACTTTTTTTTTTATCAAATTAAAATTTATTATAATTAAGTAATTACTTTCATAAGTCATCTGCTATCAAATATTTGTTAGATTATTTATAATTATGTAATTTTATATTTGAGCATACCACTTTTTCTTGGACTATTCACAAATATGTAAGTTTATATTTAAATTGGGATTATTATATATTTGTTAGACCATCCATAAATATGTAAATTTATATTCGAATTCATACGTTTCAATGTGAGAAAAATATTTATTATAACACCCAGAAAAATATGTATGGAAATACAGAATGTAAATTTATCGGGAGATACATATGTTATTAAGCTCATCAACCATATTTTAAGTTTGTTTTTAACATTTCCAAATATTGAAACTTGAATATATTCACGGGTTTTCTTTCACATGTTTAATGCAATTCAATTTTATTTTAGCTTTAGAACTGTTTTTTTTACTTATTCTTGTATATGATTATAAAATTACTGAAAGTAATTGTTGGAATTTTAAACTATTTTATAAAATAATTAAAAATATATGTCAAAATAATTTTTTGCCACTTAATAGAAGAGCCTTATAATTCTAGTTTAAACACCACATAATTAACATAACAGAATGACAGCACAACAGAGGAATTTTTTTCTATTATTTCATTTCTGTTATTCCTTTTAGTGAACATTCTAGAGCAACAATGAGTTGTCAATAGATAGTACAAAATATGTCTTTATTTTCCAAGGTTTTAGGTCGTACCAATTCCTTTTGTACATACTATATATATATATATATATATATAATATGTAATCATTGAGAATCAAAGAAGATAGAAATTTATGCAAATTGTCTTTTCTCCTGTTATGGTATCAAGAGCCTTCTAAAGGTTCAAGCTTTTCTAACTTACCTCTCTCATGGCCGATTCATGCTCCTCTGGAAATGAGGAGGAAGACATTTCACATCCTCCTCCCTTTGTTGATCCTAGCCAAAATCCTTCAAGCCCCTTCTACATACACACAAGTGAGAGCCCTTCATCTGTTGTGGTTTCTCCACCTCTCTCTGCCAACAATTTTCAGTCATGGTCCCGTTCCTTCTGCATGACCCTTATTTCTAAAAACAAGATGGGCTTTCTCAATGGCGCCATCCCCAACCTAGAAACCACCGATCCCTTATACCCCTCTTGGAAAAGATGTAACACTCTGTTAATGTCATGGATTCTCAATTCCCTTTCTCCTTCAATCGCTCAAAGTGTTGTGTTTTTTGAGCGAGCCACTGATGTCTGGACTGACCTTCGCGAACGTTTTTCTCAGGGAGATTCGCTTCGTGTCGCTGAGTTACAGGAAGAAATCTATTCTCTCAAACAAGGTGCGCTCTCCGTCACCAACTACTACACCTCTCTGAAATCACTCTAGGAAGAGTTGGACAACTACCGAACTCTAACCCCTTGTTCTTGCTCTGCTCGCACCTACCATTCACAAGATTTCATCATCCATTTTCTGAAAGGACTTGATGATCGCTTCGCCATGGTTCGTTCACAAATCTTATTACTTGACCCTCTTCCCTCTACTAATCGTGTTTTTTCCATGATAATCCAACATGAGCGCCAACAACATAACCCTTCTTCTTCTTCCATGGAAACCAATCCCTTCATCAATGATGTCTCTGGTAAAGGCCGAGGCCATCCACAGCAAGGGGGGACAAAACAAACTCGCAAATGTGAATTCTGTGGCCGCCTCGGACACACTATTGATTCGTGCTTCTAGAAAAACAACATCACTCCGACAAAGTGCATCCATTGCGATCGTGTTAGACATAGCAGCAATGTGTGTTATACCAAGTTTGGCTATCCTCCTGGACATCCCAAATACCTAGGAAAGCCACGCCCTTTCAATAACAAGAGCACCTTTGGTGCCGGCGGCACAACCGCCGGAGGTACCGTAAACAACATTACTACCTCTTCATCTTCAGATGTTGCGCCGACCCTAGAAGGAGAAAGAAAAGACACTTAAATTCTGGGCGAAGGTCTTCACATTACTATGACCCAATTCCAACAATTAATGAGTCTTCTGAACAAAGCTTTCAGATTTGGTGGGGGAAACTCAGAAATCCCTTCAAGGATCAATCTCTATCAATCAAACCCAAACCAATCTCACAACTCTGATTTTGGCAGTAGGTTTATCTTTTCCATTAACACCACACACACTTAATAATTTTTCACACACCACACCATGGATAATTGATTCCGGAGCCACTGATCACATAACAACTTCATTAAATCATTTTTTTTAAATATTCTGAAATCAAACCATTAAACATCAATTTACCAAATGGGTCTACTGTTCAGGCCCATATATCCAGAAGTATACAATTTTCTCCGGATTTCATTATCCATGACGTTCTTTTTGTTCCAAACTTCTAATTTATTATCTCTTTCTAAATTATTAACTACTGCTCCTTGCAGTATAATTTTTTCAAATGAGTTTTCTAATATCCTTTGTCAAATACAGAACATGAACACATTGAGGATGATTGGTTCGGCTAACTTAAAGGAAGGACTTTTTCACTTGACAATCGAAAAGGAAAGGAGCCCATCTACCAATAACGCTACTGCCACTACCATCAATAACTCCAACCTTAGGCACTTTAGATTAGGACATTTATCTAGTAGCCGTCTTAATGTCTTGAATCAACAATTTCCTTTTATTTCAAAGGGTTCTAATGAAATTTGTGACATTTGTCATTTAGTTAAACAAAAGAAGTGCCTTATTCTCCTAGCTTTAGTAGAGGTTCTAAGATCTTTTATTTGATTCACATGGATATTTGGGGCCCCTTTTCCAAAACATCTATTCATGGGCACAAAAATTTTCTCACTTTACTTGATGATTTTAGTAGATATACATGGGTTGTTTTGTTAAAATAAAAAAGTGAAGTAAAAACACATATACAAAATTTTATTAATTTGGTTGAAAATCAATTTGAAACCAAAATTAAATGTATCTGATCCGATAATGGACCGAAATTTTTTCTAAAAGACCTTTTTAATTCTAAATGAATAATACATCAAACTAGTTGTTTACACACCTCAACAAAATGGGAGAGTGGAATGCAAATATCAACACATTTTCAATGTTGCTAGGGCTATCATGTTTCAATCCAAAATTCAATTAAATTTTTGGTCCTATGCTATCAAACATGCTATTTTTCTCATTAACCGTGTTCCCTCACCCATCATTTCATATAAAATGCCTTTTAAACTTCTAAATAAAGTTACACCTGATATTTTCATGATCAAAATCTTTGGTTGTTTATGTTATGCATCCACTCACAATCAAATTCATAAATTTGAACCTTGATCTAGAAAAGGTGTTTTTTTGTGTTTTCAAAATGATACAAAAGGATATGTTATTCTAGACATTAGTACTAGAGAAACATTCATTTCTAGAAATGTTGTCTTCCATGAAACATTTTTTCCTTTCCACACACCTCCATCACTTTCTACACCCATAACCCAACATACCCTATCCATAGAACCAAATCCAGATTCTCCAAACACACCACCCTTTCTTTATGAAAGAACTTTCACACCACCCAGAAAGGCCTCAGAACCTCAAAGCCCCAACCCCAACACGCCTTCACCTTCACTAGAACGAAGCTTCTCCCTTTTCCCTTAAACAGCGACCTCCAACCCTAACTCCACTTTACCAGAAATTCAAGCCCACTACACACCATCCCCAATTGTCGTGCCACCACTACGTCGTTCAGAACGTGACACCCATCATCCTCGATACCTTTTCGAATATCAGTACAAGCTTCCTTTCCTTAAGTCTGCACAATCATCCACAAGGTGCTCGCATCCGATTCAAAGCTTTATCTCATACACTAATGTCTCTCCTTCCCATCATCGTTTTCTCATGGCCATATCTTCTGAGCATGAGCCTGCCAGTTTCTACGAAGCAGTGAAGCACCAGTGTTGGCGTGACACCATGCAATGTGAGATCAAAGCCCTCGAGTTGAATCACACTTGGGATATGGTTGAGACTCCTCACTATGTTCGACCCATAAGTTGCAAGTGGGTATACAAAATCAAGAGGCTGTCCGATGGAAGCATAGAGCTCTACAAAGCGCCATTGGTAGCGAAGGGGTATTCACAAATTGAAGGCATCGACTATTTCGAAACATTCTCCCCGATCGTCAAAATGACCAATGTTCGTATAGTCCTTGCCTTAGCTTCTATCAACCACTGGCACATTCAACAATTAGATGTCAGTAATGATTTCCTCCATGGAGACCTTGTGGAGGATGTCTACATGGAGATGCCACCAGGCTTATCAGGATACCATTCTGGTCAGAGCTGCAAATTGCGCAAATTCCTCTACGGGCTAAAGCAATCAAATAGAAAATGGTATGAAAAGTTATCTAATTTGTTGTTGACATGTGGTTATAAACATGTTCATGCTGACCATAGTCTCTTCACCAAAAGACATGGTTCAGATTTCACTACTTTGATAATATATGTGGATGATATTGTGCTAACTGGCAACTCTGTTGAAGAAGTTAACCACATTAAGCATATTCTTCATAGCAATTTTGATATCAAGGATTTAGGAAAGTTAAAGTACTTCCTCGGAATTGAAGTGGCTCACTCTTTGTTAAGTGTTTATATGCTCATAAAAAGGAGATCAATTCAAAGCACTTTCCGAGGAAAAATAGAGATAAATGACTACAAAAGCCCCAGTTTTGGTTAATCCAAGTGCAGACTGTAACATCCTGATTTAAAAAAAATAATAATAATAATATAATAGACGAATATATATATATATTGTATAATTTAATTAGTTGATTAAATAAAATATTTTATTTAGGAAAATAACATAAACAAAAAATATTAGGTGGAGGATTTTCTGTGAATCAGTTACTAACAAAAACCAGACTCTACGAGTATAAATAGGCGTCAGACCCTCTCTAATTTTTCATTCCAAATTTTCCTAACCTTTGGGAAAAGTCTCAGAGGAGACGACTAGGGGCGATACGTGAGGAATTAGGAGCATAACATCTCGAGGCGTCACGGAGCATAGTATACAAGACATCTTTATTCGAGGTAAGAGGGGGAGTGGGGAATGTCTCGCATATGGGATGCATATGAGGATTTTGGGTAGAGAGGCAACCCCTAAGCCTCATAGGATTGTTTATTTTGAGGCAACCATAAGTCCTCAATATGATTTTGAGGGGATTATGCTTTCATGGTATTTTAGGGTATTGATAAAATTTATTCTATATTTATAAAAGTTGTGTTTTTTTATAAATTATTATAAATTGTTCTTTTTATAAATTATTATAAGTTGTTGTGTTTATAAATTACTATAAATTGTTCTTTTTATAAATTATTATGAATTGTTGTTTTTATAAATTATTATAAATTGTTCTTTTTATAAATTATTATAAGTTGTTGTGTTTATAAATTATTATACATTGTTGTTTTTATTACAAGTTGTTGTCTTTGTGTATATATAAACAAGGTATATAGGCTGGAAACCAGTTGTTAACATCCCTTCGTTTGAAGGTCTAAGATGCATTCTGGTATAACAACGCCACTTACCACTTTTCTTACTCATAGTTTTCTTCTTTTACAACAACATTTAAATATAACTGGAGATACTGGTTGAAATGTGATAAAAAGTTATAATTAAACTATTTAGTTATATGATGTGTGATTTGGTGATGTATTGTGATTGTAATTGAATTGTGAAATGTGATATTGTGAAAATTTCAGTAGAGTATTGAGAGACTCATGAGTTATTGCGTTGTTTGCGAGTTTGTGGTGTGTTTTGAGAAGTCTAAGCGATGGCTTAGTAGTGTGAAAATCCAAGTTATTCTTGCTCATTTGTGAAGTCTAAGCAGAGGCTTAGCAGCGTTAAAATCCAAGTTATGCTTGGTCATTCGAGATGTGTTATGCTTGGTCATTCGAGATGTGTTATGCATTTGTGTGATCATATTTCATTTCATTCATTCATACTTTTATTGGGGGTAGATGTGATCTATGAAGGAGGTTCTTTATGGTCTTCTACCTTGACCTTGGGGATTTTAGAGCAGGTAACCCCTCATTTGAGAGTTGAAATGAGGGGCCACCATGGCCGGCTATACTATCCCGACTGGCTCCTGTTAGACTCGTTCTAGTGAGAGTGGATTGATAGGGTCCTTAGATCCAGTCCATGTCCTCCTGGACTACTCATTTGCGTTTTCGTTGCGATGGTACCACATGCATTTAGAGATAAGAGCATAAGAGCATTAAAGCATTTGAGTTTGTAACTGAGTGTGTATTGATGTGTGTGATGCCTTTTGTGTGTGTGATTAGTTTACCTATTTTTCTTATATGTACCTAACATATGTGAGATATATTTCTCACTCTTCTATTTGTGTGGTTGGTGTTTTGTTTGGGTTAAATATTCTTTTAGGTGGATGTGTCGGTGAGGAGAACAAAAAGGAGTTGACTGATGAAGCTTAAATTTCTATACCTTGATGTTTGGGATACTCTGATTAGGGGTGACGTCGGGACATGAAGAAATTCTTCTTTTACCTTGAAGAAATTAATTTAAAGTTTTTTTCTTTTTGTTAAGAACTTATAAAGGCTATTTTAATGCCTAATAATATTTTGTTCGATTTTCCACCTCTGAAAAGAGTTATTACGGTCACTGGAGTAATAGCGTGTAGTATGAGAGTGCATGCCTAGGAGAGTTCTGGCTAGGAAAGATTTGGTATTTAAGAGTGTCCGTTAGTGACCCACCTCTCTTTCCTGGGAACTTACTGGGTGTACCGATTCACAATCTACCATCGTTGTTTTAGTAGGCAATATGACTCAGAGTAAGAGTTTTATTTTGAAATTATATTTCCTTGTTTTCATAATTCATCTTTATAAAATGAATATATTTGAATTCTTTTACTTTTATCCTTTGTCAATTTATATTTATTAATTGAAAACGTTTTGGGGTAGAAGGGTGTTACACAGACCATTAAATGAGAAGAAGAGAATTGAAAAGTGATAAAAAGCTGGAAATTTCAAGACAAGGAAGAGCGTTGAGCGAATGCTAGAAGCGCTGAGCAAAATATAACTGAATCTGTTACAATCTGCTCAGCGTAGGCTTTGCGCTCAGCGCATATAGGTCAGCATGCTCAACGCAGGCCAATTTTGCTGAGCGCATCCTAACCAACTTCAGCCAAATTTTCCTATTTAAGGAGCGAGGCACAAAGCTTTCAAATCATCACTTCTACAGACGAAGCAAAGGAGAGACCTAGGGTTTAAGGGTCTAGTTTGGGAAAGCAGTCGGATACTCCGGAAGCACAATTGTGCCTAAGGTCCTTTTCTTTGTAATCTTCTCTATGAAGCAACCCACCATGAGTGGCTAAGGTACTTCTTTGTATAGGGATTGGGTTTGAATTGTAACTTTTCATTACTCTTCTGCATCTATGTAATTCTTTGTTTTGATTAAGGTTTTGGTTGTGCACATTCATCTCCATCTTTTGAAAGGGTATTTTTGTGGAAACATCATATATTTTCTGATCTCAACCCTATCCCCCAATTTACCTAATTTTGGGAACGAAATTAGAGTAATTGAGTTTTATGAAATTTGATCTTATTGCGAAAATTTCTTTTGATCTTCTAAAGGAATTGAAAAAGACTTTGGATATTTTTAGGGTTTCCGATCAAGGGATTGACGAAAACTACATTATTATTTTGCTAATTAAAACAAGGCATTACATGTGATTGCTTTTGAGTTTTGAAGAGATTACAAGAAGAATTCAATTTCTATAGGCTTTAATTATTGCAATTTATTCCAATTTATCGCACTTATTATCAATTCACATTTTCTACATCTACTCTTTGAATTCCGATAATACATGAAACCCTTGCGAGCATAGTTTTTTCAAATCCCTGTGTTAACCCTCTATTCGGTAAACTTGCCGAGAGGTTTTAATTGAAAACCCAACACTCTTCAAAGGGGATTTCGCTTTGTCAACGCAAGTACTGCTTAGAATTGCTTATAGATTCAAGAATGCTTGGATGCAAACCTTGCTCCACTCCAATGGGCAGTACTCTTAGGCTTCACAATGATGCTTCTGGCTATCTTGATGATCCATTGCCATATAGGCGCCTTGTTGGCAGATTGGTGTATTTGACGAATACTCGCCCTAATATTGCTTTTGCAACACAACAGCTGAGCCAATTCGTGTCAAAGCCCACCAAAGCTCATCATGCTGCAGCTATGCGTGTTCTTCGTTACCTTAAAGGTTGCCCGGGTACAGGTCTCTTCTTCCCTAGAATCTGTCCTACTCAAGTTTCTGGCTTTAGCAACGCTAATTGGGCCACCTGTGTGGACTTAAGACGTTCAATCACGAGATATTGTTTTTTTTATTAGAAGTTCCCTTGTCTCATGGAAAACCAAGAAACAAACCATCGTGTCCCGATCATCCTCCGAGGCTGAATATAGAGCCCTCGCTTTAGCTACTTGCGAGTTATAATGAATCATTTACTTGCTCAGAGATCTCCATATTTCCCTTTCTCAAATTTCCCTACTTTCCTGTGACAATAACAGTGCCCTTCACATTGCTGCAAATCCAGTGTTTCATGAAAGAACGAAACATCTGAATATAGATTGTCACATTGTGCGTGAGAAATCTCAAGAAGGCTTGATGACACTACTTCCTATTCCTTCTGCTAATCAGCTCGCGGACATCTTCACAAAAGCCTTACCTCTGCATTCCTTCAAGCTAAATTTATCCAAGCTGCAGTTACAAAACATTTTTGCACCTCCAACTTGTGGGGGCTAATAGAAAAGCTTTATAATTCTAGTTTAAACACCACATAATTAGCACAATAGAATGACAACACAGCAGATAAATTTTTTCTATTATTTCTTTTATGTTATTCCTTTTAGTAAACATTCTAGAACAATAATTAATTGTTAATAAATAGTACAGAATATATATATATATATATATATAAAATATAACAATTAAAAATTAAAGAAGATAAAAATTTATGCAAATTATTTTTTTTTTTTGCTGTTACCACTTTTTCAATTTTCTAATAAATTTAAAATAATAATAAAATATAATATATTTTGTGATGATTTTTAATGACCAAGTATATATAATTTTTTATTTATTTTAAAACTAACTAATAAATTTCGATTAAATCTTAATCAAATTACTCACATTTATTTATTGATTTGAAATTTTAACATGTCTCACTTATCATACTCTTCTTATCTTATGATTATGTGTTAATCTTATTATATTTTATTTTCTTATTTTATCATGTCTATTGAACTATTTTAAGTAACTGAACTTAGGAACATAGGAACTAAGCAAACATTTTATTTCCTTCATCTAGCATTCATTTTTAAGTTTTTTTTTCTTTTATAAAATTTTCTATTTTTGTCAAGATCTTAAAATATTTTACTATGCTAAAATAATTTTTTTTTTTGGGTGCATGCACTCCCATTTACCTGCTATTTACTTCTACTCATTTACTAACTTAATAATTCATTTTAGGAAAAGCAAAATTAATAAATATACTTTGAACATTTCAATTATGAGTGCTTTCTCTCATAATATCCAAGTGTTTCTTAGTTTTGTTTTTTTCTTCGTTTGTTCTACTAATCAAACTGCAATAATACTGAAACCCAAAGGTGTAATTAGCAGGTCAAAACAGAACTCTATGTTGATTCCTTTTCAAATTGTGAGTCTGTCTTTCTTCGTTTTAGGTGATATATAATATGTAATTTATTAAAAAATAACCAATTTGCATAGACTTTGGAAGTCAAGTCATGAATAAAAATATATATATATCTGTGGATTTTTTCTTATATTTTATCTTTTTCACATAGTGAAAGATCCATTGTGTGCGTAATTGCATATATTAGCCCTTCATCAAACCAAGGTACTCAGGATCTAGTATTTGTTGACCTTCCTCTATCATCATGGAGATCAATGCAGAGGTTGCATCCTCACACAGCTTAAATTCTACCATCTGTAAGGTACCTGAGAAACAGCCTTATAGAACTTGGTTCCACTTTCAACCTCCACAATATTGGATGAATGGTAGGTATTATTAACCACAGCACTCTTTTGTCAATTTGATTTTAACATATGTTTGTCTGTGTCTATTTCATTGCTCATCTCTAATTCTTTTCTCTTGGTCTTTTGACATGTTTCTGACAAAAACTGGAAATGGTTGACTTCATTATGCAGATCCAAATGGTATGCTCATGATTTCTCACACTTTTAAGTTACTTATTTGCCTAGTATTGCACACAACATCATAGTCCTATTTAGATAAATTTTTCTGTAAGTATTTATAGAAGAAAAGAAAAAGATAAATGGTTGAATTTCATAAACTAAAATCAACTTATGCACTAAATTTCAATAGAAATTGTTCTTGTTTAACTTCTACAAAAGTTTGTTGTACAAGTTAATTTTGTTTTATGGCAAAAACTCAGCATTTTACGTTCTCATCTCTTTTCTTTTCCTATCAGCAAATTACAAAAACTTTTATCCAATCAATCTGTTATGTATAGAGAGAGAAAAATATGTCCTATTCCTCAACTACTATTAGTCAATTTATCAACTTTTAATTGAATAACATCCAAAAGTGATGATGATCAAATGACAAGTGTTGATATACATGTGGCAGCACCAATGTACTACAAAGGAGTTTACCACTTTTTCTACCAACATAATCCTCATGCAGCAACCTTCGGTGAGAAAATGGTGTGGGCTCACTCTGTGTCTTATGATCTCATCAACTGGATTCATCTGAATCATGCTATTAAGCCGAGCGAGCCCTTTGACATTAACAGTTGTTGGTCAGGCTCAGCCACCATAATCCCAGGAAAAGAACAACCAGTTATTTTGTATACAGGAATTGATGATAAAAAGCACCAAGTACAGAACATAGCTATGCCAAAGGATCTATCAGACCCCTTCTTAAGGGAATGGGTGAAACACCCTCAAAACCCTGTCATGACTCCACCGAGTGGAGTTGAAGTTACTAATTTCAGAGACCCTTCAACTGCTTGGCAGGGAAACGATGGAAAATGGAGGGTAGTCATTGGTGCTCAAAATGGTGATGAAGGGAAGGCAGTTCTTTACCAAAGTGAGGATTTTGCTAATTGGACAGTGGAATTGAATCCTTTTTTTGCATCAGATAATACTGGAGTTTGTGAGTGTCCAGATTTTTTTCCTGTGTCCATCAATGGCACAAATGGGGTGGATACATCTGTCCACGATCAAAGTGTTAGACATGTCTTGAAGATAAGCTATCTACGCAGACACCAGGACTATTATTTTCTTGGTAAATACGCCTATGATGACGGAAACTTTATTCCTGATGTTAAATTCACAGGAACTAGTTTGGACTTAAAGTTT
Organism: Macrotyloma uniflorum; assembly: GCA_016859785.1. Taxonomy (NCBI): domain Eukaryota; kingdom Viridiplantae; phylum Streptophyta; class Magnoliopsida; order Fabales; family Fabaceae; genus Macrotyloma; species Macrotyloma uniflorum. The sequence continues at coordinate 758,996 of BDMB01000043.1, read as the reverse complement.
GACTATGGTAAATTTTATGCCTCAAAGTCATTTTTTGACCATGCTAAGAACAGAAGGATATTATGGGGGTGGGTGAACGAGTGTGACACTAGACATGATGACATTGAGAAAGGATGGGCTGGTCTTCAGGTTTTGCTTTAGCCTCATGTTAGACTTTTTCTTTTGGTTAAAATTTCTTTGGAGTTATAAATTCATATAATGTTGATGAGTTTTATTTGCTATGTACTATGCAGTGTATTCCAAGGCAAGTTTGGCTTGATGAAAGTGGGAACTGGTTGATGCAATGGCCAATTGAAGAGGTAGAAAAACTACGTGACAAACAAATCAGCATAATGGGAGAGAAACTGGTCAGTGGATCAATTCTTGAAATCTCAGGCATCACTGCATCGCAAGTAAGTAAATATGTTCTGTATTTTCTCAAATTCTATTTTTTTTTTTGGAAACCATGTTCAACATTAGTGATGATTTTTTAAAACTTTACTTTTCAAGGCTGATGTAGAAGTGTTGTTTGAGCTACCAGAAATAGAGAATGCAGAGTGGCTAGATGAAAGTGAAGTTGATCCTCACTTACTGTGTAGTGAAGAATATGCATCAAGAAGTGGAATAATAGGGCCATTTGGTTTGTTAGCTTTAGCATCAGAGGATCAAACAGAACACACTGCTATCTTCTTCAGAATATATAAAACCTCCAACAGATATGTATGTTTCATGTGCAGTGACCAGAGCAGGTTATTTCTGATACAATTCTCTCAATTTAATCTGTAAATTATGGTGCATATATTTTGCTTTTGCATGAAAAATAAACCTCAGCTAGTGATTTATGGTTGAGACTTGAGTTTTTGAGAGTTATGTGCACTTCACAGGTCTTCACTGAGGCAGGACCTTGATAAAACCACCTATGGAACTATCTTTGACATAGACCCCAATCAAAAAACAATTTCACTTAGAAGCTTGGTATGTTTATTGCTAATGATAAACATGACCCTTTTTATTTCATCATGTGTTTGCTAGTTTGATATATATAGATTCATATTATGCAGATTGATCGCTCCATTATTGAGAGTTTTGGGCTGAAAGGGAGAATTTGTATTACAAGTAGAGTTTATCCCTCTTTGGCTATTGACAAAGATGCTCATCTTTATGTATTTAATAATGGAAGGCAGAGTTTGGTGATTTCAGAACTGAATGCTTGGAGCATGAAGCATGCAGAATTTGGCCGAGAGGAAAACATCATTAAGCAGTAGCTTAGAAGGATTTGAATAATCATACAGCATTTCTAGACATTTTATTATACGGATTTTCTCTGTTTGTGATTGTTTTACAAGAGAATAATTTGTGAAATTTGAATTATGAAAGAGCTCCTTTTCCTCTATTTTTATTTTTTATGGAAAATTAAAAAAAAAAAAAAAAATTGTACTTCACGTATATACTCAATTTGTCACTTCTTACTTTAGTCATTACAAAACCTGCATTGAAGAGAACTCATAATGTAGTATGTGAGGTAATGAATCTACTAGCAAAAATAAAATAGAATTTTGGAAATGTGATAGAATTTTGAGAACTTTTTCACAAACACATTTTAAAAAATAAGATATCAAATTATTTATACAAAATTTATGTAAGGAGTGCTTAAAACTTTTAAAACAAGTTTGAATAAGAAGGATGAATTCAAGTGTGCAATAAATAAAAAAATATTTAATTTATACAGGTGGATTAAAACTTAATTACTTTTTATTCTCATAATTTCACTCCTCACAAATATAAATAAATATGTTCATTTTATAAAGGGGATTAAATAAAATTTAATACATTTATTTTTTTTAATACTAAATAGGTAATTTTAAAATATGTGAGACAATACAAATAAAATTAAGTAAAATTAAATTATACTAATTCATCCTAAATTCTTCTAGTTATGATGAGTATATTATATTACTCTTGATTATAATGACTATGCAAAGTTATTTAGTTATTTCATCTTAATCTATAGTAAGATATTTCTTACTAAAATTTTAATTTCACTAGGTGAAGATATAATAATTACCCTTTATCTTCTTCTTAACTTTTTAATAGATAAAACTTAACTGAGAAGCTTTAATAGTTGTATATTTTGGTTGTTATAGTAGTTGTTGTTTCTTTTACCTTTGTCATCCTCTACTTTTAAAAAACATAACTATTATAGAAAAATTTTCATGTTTGAAGAAGTAGGTTGACTCTAGAAGGAGGACATTGAATAAAGTCACCACATCTTGCTTTTTGTGTAGATATTATGTAGGTATTCTAAAGTATAAACAACCATACAAGTGAAGAAATAAGGTTATGAGAACTCGAGTTATACTGATTCATCCTAAACTCTTGAACTACGTCCAGTTCTCCTTTAAGAGGTTCCACTATTTAAAACGAGTATACAAATGTCACTCTTGGTTACAACGAATACACTATGTCAGTCTTGGCTACAACAAGTACATTAAGTTACTCTTGGCTACTATGAGTACATTAAACCACTCCTGACTATCTCGTTCTAATCTCCCCCTAAAACTAAGAACTACGAGTATTCTTAACTGTCACTTCTGGTTACAAAGAAAATAATGTTTGAGAAAAGACTATAAAAAAACTCTCACAGAAAAGATATACAATGAGATGTTCTTAACTAAGACTTTAATTTTACTATGAAAAAATATAACAAAGATTTTCTCTCTAAACTTTTTAACAGTTTGTGTATGATTATAATTGTTGTAATTGTTATGTTGTGTCTGTTCCTTTTTACCTTTGTCATCCAATACTTTTATAATCTTTCAAAAATATAATCTTTATAGAAAAATTTCAATTTTAATATTTTTTAAATGATAATGTTCTAATATATTTATTATTAAGTAATTTATTTAAAAAATAAATAAAAACTATGAATACAAAAATTATATTTTTTATTTTAATAATTTTTTATTATAAAATATTTATTAATTTTAAAAATATTAAATATGTAAAACATATTATATATAATTTATATTTTTTTACAAAATCAAATATAATATTACTTATTGATTTAAATTTGTATATAATTTCTTATGTAATTTATATTTATATATTATAATTTCCTCGTATTATTAAATAAATATTTGTATATAATTAATTAATTTATTGTAATATTATTCATTCAAAGTGAGCATTAAAAAATACAATGTAAACTCATTCCAAAATTATTTTATAAAAGTACAAAAATAACAACATGGCTAAATTTACTTAAGGGGTTGATTTTCTATAATTTTGCATCCTAAACTTGTTAAACAAATAGTAAAAAAAAAAAGAGAAATAAAATTTGTTTTGTATCTTCTTAAATATGTTTAAGTTTATTTTTCATTTTCGAATTTCTTTTAGTTTCAATTCTCATAAATTTTTTTAAAATTTTATAAATATTTTTTTATCAAAATTTATTAATAATACATTTAAACACATATTTACTATTGGAATTGAATTCATATAAAAAAAATTAAGAAATTCACAATTCTAAACCTTAATGTTGGTGTTATGTTGTTTTATGTATTAATTTGAGATTTAATCTTTCTACTATTTTTCTCTTTAAAATTGATCGATATTTATTTACCTGTCACTTTTAAGATGGTATATAATATTTAGTTAGATGTCACTTTAAAATTGTACACAATATATCATAAAAATAGTGAAATATAAAATATTATTCTAGTTTCAAAGAGAGAACATAACATACAATATAAAATAACTAGATAAAATAAAATGTTGAATGATTATCCAAATCCCTGTTAGCTACTGCTTATTTTATGCTTTCTTCTTGGCCAAATTCTGCTTGCTTCATGCTCCAAGCATTCAGTTCTGAGATCACCACACTCTCCCTACCATAGTTGAATACATGAAGATGTGCATCTTTGTCTATGGCCAGTGAGGGATAAACTCTACTGGTAATACAAATTCTCCCTTTCTCCCCAAAACTCTCAATAATAGAACGGTCAATCTGCATAATATGAACCTATATATACATCAAACTAGCAAGCACATGATGACTCAAATAGGGTAATATTTATCATTAGCAATGAACATACCAAGCTTCTGAGTGAAATTGTTTTTTGATCGGGGTCTATGTCAAAGATGGTTCCATATGAGGTTTTATCAAGGTTCTGCCGCAAGGAAGACCTGTGAAGCGTACACAACTGTCATATATACTCACTCAAGTCTCAACCATAAAACATAAGCACCATAATTTACAATTGAGAGTATCAGAAATAACCTGCTTTGGTCACTGCACATGAGGCATACAAATCTGTTGGGAGCTCTATATATTCTGAAGAAGATTGCAGTGTGTTCTTCTTGGTCCTCAGATGCTAAAGCTAACAAACCAAATGGCCCTATTATTCCACTTCTTGATACATATTCTTCACTACACAGTAAGAGATGATCAACTTCACTTTCATCTAGCAACTCTGCATTCTCTAGTTCTGGTAGCTCAAACAACACTTCTACATCGGCCTTGAAAAGTGAAGTTTTAAAAAAACCATCATGGATGTTGTACTTGGTTTTAAAATTCATCAAAAGGGAATTTGAGAAATACAGCACAAGTTTACTTACCTGTGATGCAGTGATACCTGAGACTTCAAGAATTGATCCACCAACCAGTTTCTTTCCCTTTATGCTAATTTGTTTGTCACGTAGTTTTTCTACCTCTTCAATTGGCCACTGCATCAACATCTTCCCACTTGTATCAAGCCAAACTTGCCTTGGAATACTCTACATTTCCAAACAACCACATCTTAAAATATCAAGATCACTTAATAAGAATATAGTTCTAAAACAGTTTTTAACATGGAGGGTGCTGAAATAAGAAAAAGAAAAGGTTCAACATGGAGCTAAAGTAAATACCTGTAGACCAGCCCATCCTTTCTCATAATCATCTTGTGTGGTGTCACACTCCTTTGACCATCCCCACAATATCCTTCTGTTTTTGGCATTGTCAAAAAATGACTTGGAAGCATAGAACATTCCATGGTCCAATATTAAGTTCAGACTAGGTCCTCCCAAATCAGCATCAGGAACAAACTTTTCCTGATCAAGGAAATAGTCACCTAGAAAATAGTATTCTAGTTGTTTGTTTTGATAGCTCATTTTCAGGACATGCTTAACACTGCTGTTTTGGACAGATGTATCCACCCCATTCTTTGTGCCACTGATGTACACTGGAAAAAAATCTGGACACTCAAACATCCCAGTATTTTCTGATGCGTACAAAGGATTGGGAAGTAGTTTCCAATTAACAAAATCCTCACTATGGTAGAGAAGAGCCTTCCCTTCATCACCATTTTTGGCTCCAATAATTACTCTCCATTTGCCATCACTTCCTTGCCAAGCAGTTGTAGGGTCCCTGAACCCATCCACTTCAACTCCACTTGGTGGAATCAAGATAGGGTTGTCAGGGTGTTTCTCCCATTCCCTTAAGAAGGGGTCTGATAGATTCTTCGGCATAGCCAAGTTCTGAATTTGATGTTTGTTAGAATCACTCCCTGTATACATAATGATAGGTTTTTCCCCAGGGAGGGTTGTGATTGAACCAGAATAGCAGCCATTAATGTCATAGGACTCACTTGGTTCAAGAGCATGATTTAGATGAATCCAATTGATGAGATCATGGGATACGGAATGGCCCCATACCATATGCTTACCAAAGGTTGGTGCATAAGGGTTGAATTGGTAGAAAAAGTGGTAAATTCCTTTGTAGTACATTGGTCCTATGTTACATTTAAATCAACACTTGTCATTAGATAAGAACTTTGATGTGTTTCATTGAATGAAGAGTTGAATACTAGATGAAATAGTAGTGCATTAACACCTATTTTAAAGAAGAAATCATTGTATAAATAAGATTTTTACATTCAAGATAAATCTTCAAGTAACATGTAGTCAAATTTTCTTTATTCCTTCTTCTAAATTGAAAACTTTGATTACATATCACACTTAAATATTAGATCAATCCGTGATGATAATTCTAAATTAGAAGTTAGAGACCATCTTATAAATTATATAATAAAAACTATCTGATAATTCATTCTATAGAGACTGATATAATATTTTAAACTGTCTAAAGATACTAAACAGTGAGATATGAAAATATGTTTATATAAAATATTTTTAAAGTTTGAGAGAAGTAAACAAGCATACCATTTGGATCTGCACGATGAAGACAACCATGTTCAATTTTCATCAGCAAAATATGCAGATGACAGAGAGAAAATAATTAGACATAGGCAGTGAATTAGAACACAAACATGTGTGGCAGAAGTAGATGAACAAATTAAGAAAGTGCTAAGGATAATACCATTCATCCAATTTTGTGGGGGCTGAAAGTGGTACCAGGTTCGGTAAGGCTGCTTTTCAGGTACCATGAACTTGTTTGAATTGATGTTGTAAGGAGATGCATTGGTCTCCATGATGATAGCACCAGAACAACAAGAAACAAATGGATAGTGGCTTAGTCTGATAAAATTTGAAATTATGCAGACTATGGATCTTTTTCTTTGTGGAAACAACAACTCAACTAAGTAACATGAATCATGAACACAAATCCATAACTTGTTAGGATTTAAATACAACCTAACTTGGAGAATCATGCAACTAGAAATTATATTTATTGATGACTTAATATTCAAAGTCTCCTCAAATTAGATTTTTTTATTTTTTAGTAAACTACTTGGTAAATACCAACTTTTTCTTCTTCTGTATGTACACATAATCGTGGTTAACACGCAAAAGACAAACTCAAATCTCAATCTCAGAATGTGTAAGTAACCCAAAATCCACTTATTTGTTTGATCATTATTATGATTATGTTAAGGAATTCTTAGTGGAAGAAACGAGGAAAGAAAAAAACAGAAGAGAGTTGTCGGTGGAGATTTTGCTAAGCAGATAAATCAAAGTTTATCTAATTTGTTTATATTTTAGAATATATAAACAAATTAAAGTATTTAAATTCATAATAAAGGGTACAAAGACTGAAGATAATCCTGGCCTTGCCCAAGATTGAGACACATAAAAACATTGTTTTTGAAAAATAAAAATAAAAGGTGATAATTTGAAGGTGACAAAGAGTCAAAGACCAGAAAAGCTTAATAGCTTTCAACATATCACTTCAATTTTTTATTGGACAAAGGATGAGCATTTGCTTTTAGGTTAGCTTTAGCCACCTACATCTTACAAAACAACATATTCTTCTGTCTTTCTGAAATTGACATCAAATATAATTGTGATGTAGCAAGAGCATGTTTCAAAGAAAAAAAAAATTTCAGATGTTTTCATAAAAAATAATTGGATGCTTGAAAAATATTCTAAAATTTAGCAAAAGAAAATCTGAAAAATAAATTGTTTTCAGGAATCTAATTAAGCAATTTTAACTCTTTCAATTTTTTTTATTTTTTTTTTTCATTTTAGTAAAGTTATTCAAATGAAAACTCAAATCTCCATTGATTTTTCATGCCAATTGGCACACATATGGCAGTTGTTTGTAGCCCAAATTTGCTTCTTTGTCTTCCAAAAAGTGCCCTCATGATCATGTTTGATCCTCAAAGTCTTGTATGTACTAAAAAGGCTACAAATGTGGGTCAAAATGGTTTTTTCACACTTGAAAACATCCAAGGTGGTATTATAATGAAATAACATAATAAGAAGAAGATTGGATTATGATTTAAAAAAAAATTATAAATACCAAACTATTCTTTAAATGACTCATCCGAAAAATATTTTAGAAGCAAAACAAGTAAAAAAAAAAAACTTTATATTAGTTTATTTAGGTAAATTTTTATAAAATTACATATTTAAGAAAATTAGGTTATAAAAACACAATTTCGCTATTTTAAGGTGAAATCTTATTTTCAAAATATAATTTTTTTAAAATAATTATTATTAATTTTTTAAAATATTAAAAATATGATAAATAGTTTTTTTTTAATATTAGAAATATAGTATAAAATTTAATTATTATTATTATTATTATTATTATTATTTGTAAATAAATAAATTTATAAATAATTATTATTAATTTTGATAGATATTAGAAATATAATCGATAATTTAAATATTTTATTATTATTATCATTATATTTTATTAATAAATAAATATTTATATGATTATATAATGTTTTTATATTAATGATTTCTTATTAGATGTGACGGTATATTATTTTATTATTATAAATTGTATAATTATTATAAATTGTATATAATATATTTATCTTATTCAATTATTAAATAATGTATATTTTATTAAAGTTCTACATGTTATTTTAAAATAATTTTAAAATAATTTTAATCAATCTTCTAGCATATACTTCAACTGAAAGAAATTATATATATAAAAAGAAAGAGAAATTTCTCAGATTTTATAAAAGAAAAAATTATCTTTATAAAAATACGTTTTGATATTCAATACCTTACATGATAAAAATACTAAAAAAGGTATATACCATATTAGATAAAGCAAAAATTACCATATATCTAAATAACTTTGACTTTTTTACCAACATTTCATGAAAGCTAACGATGTATTCTACGAAGTGATACTTGAAATTTTTTTTTAAAATTTTGATTCAAGTTCTCTATTAAAAATTCATAATGTGTGTTTAGAAACTTATTTTTGGAAAAACTTATTCACATGCTTTTTTTTTTTAAAGTTATTTTATTAAAAGAAAATATTATAATTTTTATATTCTTTTTATATAAATCTTTTATTAAATTTTTTATTAGTAATATTGTGTACTCATACGAGAAAGTTAAATATTTAATAAAAATAATATTATATGTTTAAATAAATTAAGATTAGTGAAATTTGTAAGAGTCAATTATTTAATTATTGAAATCTTTTCAAAATTGTTAAGAAAAGATAAAGATAATTCAATTAAAATAGAATTATATAAAAATAAATATTTATTTTTTATTATTCACTTGCATAATATTATTTTTTTTAAATAATCTTTATAGTGTAGAAAGTGATTATGAGTCTAACTCATCTCCAAAATCAGTTCACAAAGTAAAGTTTACATAAACCTCACTTATTTAGTTAATGTGGGATTTTCCCAAGTCCAACAATCTGCCAACAATCAAGGCTCTACACAGCGGCCCGTTAACAACTTTGTTCCATGTAGAAGGAGATGATAATCTATTAACAGGTGGCTCAATCTAGGCTCAATAACCTGTCAACCAAGGTTCAGCTGGCTTTAAAACTATGTAAAAAATGATTATGAACCTAATTCATCTTTAAAATCGGTTCAGAAGGTGAGGTTTACACCTTATTTATATACTATAATTCGACCTATTTTTAATTAATGTAAGATTTCCCGACCAAAGAGATAATGTACTTTGACGTTGTTGAGGTGGGAAGAGTTTAAACTTGCAGCATAATTAGGAAGAAGTGGTGGTTATGGGTGTGACAGTGTGTGTGTGTGTGAATGGAGAAGATAGAGAGGAAAAGCAGATTTGGCTTTTAGTTTTTAACGCTCTTTTACAACACATCCTGGACGTTAAAAGTTGATAATGAGCCACTCTTCCTCATCTTTCACTCTCTCACGAACCATTTATTTGATTCACTTTATCTCTACTTTTTAGGAGGAGAGAATGTTTGGCATGAATCATCAATCAATGTCTGACATCCACCATTTAACAAAACATCCACACACTGAATAATCTTTTCTTATGCCCTATTCGTCTAAACATTCTATCATATCTATCATTTTTCTCATCTATCACAGTAAAATAACACCATCAAGTATCAACTACTTTTTCTATTTGTATAAAATTTCACCAACTTAATACATTTCATGATCATTTTCAATTCAACGGTTCACATGGTCAATTTTATTTTCTACTTTCAATTAAAATTTATGAACATAAATTAAAATAAATTCCTATAGGGTACTTTTTTTGATAAGGTACTTTGAAGACAAGTTTTTAAAGTTTTTTTTTTTCTTTTTTATAACTTATTCTGATATTCTTCTGTCTATTAATGTATCGTTGTGTTTTCGATTAAAAAATTCTGAATATTTTTCGATTCACAGCAGGATGATACTTATGAAAGTGTTCTGATACTCAAGTTAATTATTTGTACACTGAAGATTAAAAGAAATCTAATCATATTCAAAATCTTTATTTCTTATTTCTATTTATATTAATCATCAACTAATTATCTAAATCTTATAAGGATGTCTTTTATTATTATTTGTGATTGGTAAAGAATTCCTCAACTAATTACCAATACATAAATAATTATATAGTTATAAATTTTATATTTGAATGATTAAATTGATAAAAAATTATTATTAAAAATTAATTGATACACGACAAGATATCATTAACATATCAAATTTGAATCTTAATTATAAATAAAAAATATGATTAAAAAATCACTAAAAATAATCAACGACAGGGATTAGTTAAAATCAATTAGGAACATGTTTATCGAATCAAGTTAATGCAAATCTATAATTCACATAAAATTTTTTTCAAAACTATTTTGAATATATTTTTTTATAGTATGGATCCAAAACTATAAACCACATACCAAACACATTCACTATACATAGAGTCATAAAAAAGTTGACCGACAGAAGAAAGAAATCATCAAGTTATCATGCAATATGCAATTATTGAGGAAGAAAAAAAAATGAATAGTGGAAGAAAATGATAATGTTATTATGCACTTCAATTATTGAGGAAGAAAATTCAAAAAAAGAAAAACTGGAGGTAGAGAAAAGAAAGGGGAAAAGACAGAAAGTGCACTTCAGAACAAGCCAGTTTGGCTTGTGCTTTGGTCTCTTGTACGTGCCACCTTCAAACACATCCTTTTCCTCATCCACATTCTTCCAACCTCTCCTCTTTCTCTTCCCTCACACACTCACAACTCAAGCTTCCTCAAGTAGCTACCCAGAATTAACTCATACACCTCACCATTCTCTTCTTTTCTTTTGGTTAACTCACAATATATTGGTCAGGAATTAAAGACTAATCCTTATTTGAGATGCTGAGAGTTATGTAAGAAATTGACTTATCTGATTACATGCTTTCTTCAGACTCTTGAACCATATATACCAGGTGATGCTAGATGCTAGTTACCAACAAGTTTTGGCTGTTTAAGAGATGATTAAAGTGAATAGCCATAGGTTTGAAGTCAATCCTTCTCGGGATCCATTCACCTTTCTCAGCTTTTTCCTCTTTCTGTCTCTCACTCTTGGTGGTGTTCTCAAGAATATCTGAAAAGTTTGAAGAAGAGAGAAAGCTATATAAGTAAGCAGGATCCATAAGCTGAAGATATCAGATCCATTAATTTCCCTATTATCCTTTTCAGTGTAAGCTGCAAGATCTCAGAAATTATTTTGGTGCAAATAAACTTTATTTCTTATGAACATGTACTGTATACAACCTCTTGCTGTTTTATATTGTGTGAATATATCTCACCTATGTGTAGTAGTTCTTTGGTTTCTTACCTGGTTTTACTTGTATATAGATTTGGTGGTGGAAGAAAACATGTCCAATTTGACGTCTGCATCGAGTGAAATAAGTGCTTCTTCAGGAATCAGAAATGAAAATGGTTTTCTCCATGCTCACCAATACTCCTCTACTTCAATAAATCAAGAACCACAACCAAAAAAGAAGAGAAGTCTTCCGGGCCACCCAGGTCATACATAAACTAACCAATACTACCATTTTCTTTTCTCTAATTTGATGCTCAATTTGCAGCCAAAATCAACATTTGATTTATACCCTTTAGTTGGTGTATATTTAATTCACTTCATAGTTTAATTTTCATACATTATGTAAGATATATGCGCACCACTTTTTATTTTATTAGTCAACAAAGTTATCATATACAATAATTTGTTATCTGATAACTCTTAAAACCCTTTATACATTTGGAATTTGGTTTCTGTAATACATGTACAGCATGTTTGATTTCATCATGTTTTGGAGATGACTTTTAATATTTAAAAATAAGCAGTTAAGATTTCTACACTAAAAACATGATTCCTCTCTTCTTAAGGTGTTTCTGAGATGCAAGTAAATTTATATTAAACGTTAACATAAGATAAGATTTCAAGTTTAATGGAAGCATAACATCAGCTAGATTTTAATTGTCCTACATTATGATTGCCAACAAGCACATGCTCTATTAATTGATTTGTTGTTTTACAATTGAGTTATGTTGGTTTCATTACTTTTCTTTTCACTTGGTTTGGTTCAGACCCTGATGCAGAAGTGATAGCATTGACTCCACAGACCCTATTGGCAACAAACAGGTTCGTTTGTGAGATTTGTCAGAAAGGGTTTCAAAGAGATCAGAATCTGCAGCTTCATAGAAGAGGTCACAATTTGCCATGGAAGCTAAAGAAGAAGAACAGCAAAGAGGTGAGAAAGAAAGTGTATGTGTGTCCAGAGGCAACCTGTGTTCACCATGACCCTTCAAGGGCCCTTGGGGACCTCACTGGAATCAAGAAACACTTTTTCAGGAAGCATGGGGAGAAGAAATGGAAGTGTGAGAAGTGCTCCAAACGCTACGCAGTTCAATCAGATTGGAAAGCCCACTCCAAAATCTGTGGCACCAGAGAATATAAATGTGACTGTGGTACCCTTTTCTCTAGGTAATTCAGTTTAAGAATCTGATTAATTAACTAATCAACTTTTAATTGATTTTAGATTCCAAATTCTCTAGTAGAATGTATATAATTAATTATATTTAAATTGGCATAATTATGAGTTTATGCTAAAAATTAGCTTAGAACATAATGATACAATGAATAGTTTTTACATTGTTTTTCTAATTGTGGAAATTTTAACTTTAATTTCTTATTAGTTTATAGTGTAAAAATATTTGCATAAATAGTGGATCAAAGTTTAAGTAATTTATTAGTATAAAAAGTTGATAACTAATATTATCACTATGTCATTATATACATTAGTAGTAGTATATATTTATTGCTAATGTATATCCACAATGATGAATAGTTTAAATTTTGTTAGAAAAAATGTATAATTAGCATGGGTTAATTAATCAAATGAAGAAATTAGTGAATATGAGTAAATATCTAAACTGAATAATTTTATTTTGTAAAAGTGAGTTGGAAAAATAACTCTTTTTATTTTTAATTCAAATTGAATTTCAAGGAAAATTTTTGTCTTGAGACAAATTTCAGTATTATAAGCAAACTTAATAGAAAAATAAGAAAAGATATCTTCAGTTTTACTTTTTAAATAGATTAAGAACCTCTCAACTCAACAAAAGGCTTTCCATGTAATATTAACTTTTAATTACACCATTCATTAATTACATTTTTTTTTTCATCTTTCTTCTTTTTACATGAATGTACATTTTTTCATAAAAATCTAAATTTTTCATATCAGACACATTTTTTTTCTCTCAAATTATGTAAAATCATTATAAAACCTAACATTAATTTCTGTATCAATTAGTGAGGGAGGGAAGAGACAGTTTCGTTTAACAAGTCCATAGAGATGAGAAGGAAAGTGAGTAAAACAGTAAAAACAACAAAAACTGTACTCTCTAGCTAGGAAGGAATCTGTGAGTATTTTTTTACATGAAAGAAAAGTTATATGAAATATCATATCTAGTGTAGATAATTACATTAAATATTTAGAGAGAGTTACATGAAACAAAACTGTCTCATGATGAATATAATTGTTATATGTAAAAAAAAATGTTAATATCAAATTTTTCATGCTGAAAAATTACTGATTTTATTGGTTTGCCTTTTTTGTGGTTGCAGGAGGGACAGCTTTATCACTCACAGAGCCTTCTGTGATGCCTTAGCACAGGAAACTGGTAGAGCAGTGAACCCTCACTCTCTACTATCATCACACTCCCAATTTCGAAGCCATGGCCTTCAACTTCAAGCACCATCATCACTAGTACTGAAAAGAGAACAAGAGTTTAACCTACTAGGTCAAGAAATTCCATCATGGTTAACTTCTCCAACAGTGTTAGAAGAATCAATGCACAGTCAAACACTAAGAACCACCTTAGACTTCTCCACACCAGAGTTATTCCCCACAAATGTCAATCACTCCTTATTCCACCATGATCAAAACCCTAACCCTACTTCTTCAACAACAGCTTCAAAAACCACTTTTCTTCCTTCTTTGAGTTCCTTCCATTATTCCACCACTTCTCCTCACATGTCAGCCACTGCTTTGTTGCAAAAAGCCTCACAAATCGGGGTAACAGTAAGTGCAGCCCCTTCACAAGCGATGATAGTGAGACCCCACTTGTTGCTGCAGCAGGTTCACGTGCCTGAATGTACAACTACTACTACTACTACTACAACAACAACAGGGTATAATAATATGGCTTCATCTTCAGCCGTTTCTGGAATGGTTATGGCTATGCCTTCACGTGAAGAAATAAGGACTCATGGATTTGCTCGTGGCTTGGCATCTTGAGGGAATAAAGCTGCAATTGTCTCTGATTACTTGGAAGAAGGTGCTGCTGCCAACGTTGCAGAAGCTAGCTAGTGCTGAATAATGCTGATATATATATATATATATGATCAAGCATCTTCTCTCTTTTCCATGATATGATTGATGGCTACGAGATAGTATAATAGTACTACTGTGTCCTCTGCTATGAGGAGCATGTCTATTAAACCAAAAGATAATGTATGTTAACTTTCAGGAACTTGTTTCAAAACCAACAGAATATCACAGTTTGCTCATAAAAACAACAAGGGTACTGCAGTAGCCACTATGTGCCAACCAATGTTTTGAATTGTAATTCTTTATACACATGATTTCACTTTATATGTGGCAGAAAATTGCAAAATGATGTTCAATTCAGATTCTTTTAGACTTAGAGGACCATTTTCCCAACCAGATCTTAATATGAATATATATACACATACAAAAAGTCATGTTAATGGAAAACTATTTTATTCATCATTCATATACATCACAATTGACATATACTTTAAATCAAAATTGATAAATGTATGCTTTAAAACAAAAAAAAATCTGACCATGAACAATTTGATTTTCTTCTTAATTGTTATTTTATTTTCACAATATATATATATATATATATATAAAATATGTGAATTTTAAAATAAAATAACTTAATTTAAACTAATTGTTATATCTTTTAATTAGTTAATTTTATTTCAAAACTAGCCTTTAAATTGAAATTTTTAAGAATATATTTTCAAAAAATTGAAAATAACATAAAATTATTAATATTTTGATACTTCAATATTAATATAATATAAAAATTATTTTATTATTGCTCAATAATTTTAAACAAGCAATTATAATAATATATAATTATAGATAATTAATAAAATTAGATTTAACTATATCTTTAAACCCTGAAATTTAGGACAATTTTGATTTTTTTTTTCTCCAAATTAAAAAAAAAAATATTATTTTAATATTTCAAAATTGATAAAATATAATTTTAAACCTTAGATGATAAAATTGAAAAATTAAAATAAAATTTTACAGATTTTTTTTAATTTTTTAAATTTAATATTTGGTTATTAAAATCAAATTTTATTAAATTTAAGATATTAAAATAATATTTTTTTAATTTGAGAGAATAAAATATATATATATATATATATATATATATATATATATATATCTTTTCAGGATTAAAAATATAATTGAATCATAAACGTATATCTTTAAAAAAATATATAATATTATAATGAATATAAATTACATTAATATAAACGTAAATATGGTAAGGTCTTTTGGATTCTGAATCATGGTAAGCAAAACATGCCCAAGTTTTGTCTTTTCTTCATGTAATTCATGGACATATGACAAGATAGTTGAACACTGCTTTAATCATCATTTTATAGATATAATGTATTTTCATTTTCTTTTATCAATTTATTGTATTTTTTAAATTATTTTTAAACTAATATATATTTTTATAAGTACGTATCTCTACTCATTATAGTAAGTATTATTTAAAATTAATATTGTAATTATTTTGTAAAATATTATTATTATTATATAAAATATCTTTGTAGACAAAATATATTTTCTTAATATGATTCACAAATAATATTATAATAAAATATCTTTATAAAAAATATATTTCATCAATAAAATATAACAAAATATTATTATAGTTTTATAAAATATTTTAGTAGAATAAATATATCTCTTTAATATTTTTAATGTATGATAATATAACTTTTTTATAAAATTTTATTATTATTTTATAGAAATATTTTTTGAAAGAAAGCATATCTCCTTATAACCGTATTAAAATAGTTAACTCTCTGCATTTATTTAATTATAACAGTAATAGTCTGAATTAATGAAAAGAAAAAAGATAACTCATTATACAAGAAAAAGTGGAGGACTATATATAGTATATATAAGGAAAGAAAATGAATTAATGAATTAAAAATGGTAAAAACAATCTTAACTCATCAATAATAAAAATAATTTTTCTTTTTCTATTCTATTAATATTCTCCTAAACTCTAATTCACATTAAATATTTCCAACTTTTAAATACATATAGGTAAATATAGATACTGAGAGAGTTTTAATTAATATACCCATAAGTTATATAATTGAAGATAGATAGAAGTTTTAACAAATCAATATTAATCTTTTTACGAATAATGTGATAATCAATTTTAATATATTTTGTTTATTCACGTAATATTTTGTAATACTTGATTAGAAGTAATTTGAACAGTAGATTAGTTGTTAAAATAAAGAAGCATAGATTGTATGTAGTGTATTTATAAATTATTGAAAAGATAAGTAAGTCATTATAATTCAAGAGTAATAGATACCAAAACTCTATATTTTACTTTTGAAGAGCTCTTAGACAAAGTGATTTATTTCTTAGATTTCCAAGATATAAGATAATTACCAAGATATATGATATAACTAGTCACAAACTTCCTTGTATCTATACTGCTGACCCAATACAAATCACTAAAGACTTTAAGTTGAGTTTCACTATTGGTAGTAAGAAATATGTCTTTTCTAAGTGTTTGTTTAAGATATCAAAGAATCCTTAAGACACATTGATGATAGAAAATAGTGAAAGTAAAAATGAATTAGCTAAGATGATGAATAACTTGAGTGATATTCGATGAGTCTTCTATAAGGTGAAGGATCAAAAGAGGTTCTCCAATAGTAGATGAGAATTTTATGGAATAATTCATGGAAGCGACCACAGGAGCACAATACACCATACCAACATCTTTAATCAAATACAGGGTATATTTATGTTGACTTAAATGAATACTTGTCTTGTTTCTAGCCACCTCTAGACCAAGAAAATATGTTAAGTCTCTAAGATTTTTAATCTTTGTTAAGCAAGTCAATCATTCTTATTATCTTAGTAATGTCATTTCCAAGAATGATATCATTAACATACACAATTATTATTGTGTTGGTGTTACTTGTAGAGCTCAGAAACAAAGAATGATCAAGTCATATAAAGATTTTTGTAACTTACATATTTGATGATGATTTGTGCATATCAAGAGGTATACACATGTATTCTTCCTCATGTAGTTCACTATAAAGGAAAATATTATAAATATTTAATTGTTTAAGATGTCAATTATTGATGGCAACAACATAAAGTAATAATCATGTTATCGTTAACTTGGTCATAGGTTAAAATGTGTCAAAAAAATCTAACCCTTCGAGTTGAGTATAACCTTTTGCAATGAGATGAGTTTTATATCTATCTATAAAATCATTAACCTTATGTTTAATTTTGTATATTCATCTACGTCCTACAACAATTTTATTCCAACACAAAGAAGTTATTGTCTAGATAATTTTTTTACAATGAGACAGAGAAGTTAATTTTATTCCAGGTCCTTGATACGAAATGAAGCATCAATGTCATATTTAATCCTTGAGATTTCCTATTTGTTATTGCCAGCCAAAATGATATCATCCACATACACAAGGAGAGTTGTGAAGGAGGTGCTATTAGACTTGATGAACAAAGAGTGGTCATGCATAATTGAATATATCCAGCATTAATAAGAAATTAAGAAAGCTTGGAAAATCACGCTCTGCTTTCTTGTTTTAGACCATATAGGGTCTTATTAAGCTTACACACTTGCATTGGCAAAACAAAACCTAGACTCGAGGGAGCTGTCATATATACTTCTTCCTTTAATTCTCCATGCAATGCATTATTGATGTCTAATTGCTGAAGTTCCCAGTTCAGAATTGAAGTAAGAGCAAGAATTAATCTCATAGTAGTAATTTTAATCATAGGTTAAAAGGTGTCTAAGTAGTCAATGCCCTCAACTTGAGTGTATCCTTTGACAATCAACTTGGCTTTGTGTCTCTTAATGGTTCCATCTAATATGTATGTAATCTCGAAAACCCATTTACATCCTATGAGAGTCTTCCCTTTTGGTAAATTAGTAACTGGCTCGGTGTTAGAAGACAAAGACAAAACATAAGAAGCATAAGTATGTGACAAATGATGATAAGATAAAATAGAAGAAATTGGATGAAGAATTTTAGAAGAAGAAGAAGATGGTGCAGTGCTGACATTGCAATAATAATCTTTAAGGTATCCAAGTGGCCTTCTATTTCTAACTTGGGGAGTGAGTGTGGTGGTTTGAGTTGGTTGTATGTTTGTAGTATGCACTGGTTGATTTTAGCTAGTGAACTAGTGTCATGAGGTTGGTGTAGTTGTTTCAGTATCAGTTAAATCATTATCTCTGGTTGTTTGGGGAACTAAATCAAAAATGAAAGGATTGATGCGATCAATTGGGTTAACACTGTTGTTAGTTGTATCTTTATTGTCTTTACACTAAGGAAATATATGTTCATAGAAAACCATACACTAAGAAAATATATGTTCATAGAAAATCATGTTTCTTTAAATAAACAACTCTCTAGTAGGAGAATATATCATTTTTATTCCTATTTTAAAACCTAGGAAAACACATTTGACTACTCTAGGGTCAAATTTTGTTCTATTTACGGGTAATGTACTAGTAAAACATAGACAACCAAAGACCCTTAGATGATTAAAATCAGGTTCATCTTCATAAAGAGTCTTATGTGGGCAAGAATTATTTAGAATAGGTGTAGGTAATAAGTTGATGATGTGAATAACATGCTGAACATTTGTTTATGATGATTCATTGCTTATGACATCTATACATTTGTTTAAAGGATGCCCTAAACGAAAGTGCCAAAGGTTGCTACTAGCAATAGAAGATAAACTAACAACAGTCATGGTATGGAGTGAAGGCTAATCATAAGATGAGGTTTGGATAGAAGACACCCTTAGAATGTAGAGACCATAATGAATGTCAATTGTGTTGGAATTTTCTTTTCAATTAATAATTATGCTTATTTAAATAAACCCAAAGTTAAAGCATAATTATGAATTATTCTTTACAAACCCATACTTCATTCAAGATGAAAGGAAAGCGGAAGCGTACCTGTATTTGCCGTCACTGGGAGAGTGAAACAATGATCGGTGACCGTGGGTGTGTGTGGTCTTTCAAAGGAAGAGAGTCGTATATGTTCCTTCTGTGTTTTTCTCATCTAATGGGGATGATAAGAAAAATAGAAAACCCTAATTCTTTTTTATTATCTCTCTTCCTTGGGGACCAAAACCCTACGTAACTTATTTGAGTTACATACCATAATTTTAATTATTCTGAATTTGACCCCTCATCAAAATCAGAATATTACTTAGGTATCCACATAATTATTTTTCATGACAATTATGCCCTTAACCATAAACTTAATATTAAGTAGACCACTTTATAATTTTGGCAAATTAAATAATGACCCTAACATATTTAAATAATAAATATGTGACCCAAAAATACTAACAAATTGTACCAATTATCTTCAACATATCTTCCCATTGTTTCCTCTCCCAGCGAAACCAGAATTTCCTTTAAAAGGGATTGCTCCTCAACCATAATTATTCTTGATGTATTCTTTTCCTCCAACCGCCATAATTTTAAGGTGTTCCACAACACTATCAAGCACTTGTCTCTCTTGCTAGACAACTAGAGAGAAAACACAATTGATGGGGGGTAAAGGATCCATAAGCATATCTAGAGAGAAAACCGTGGAGTAACTATCATTCAATCCTTTTAGGAATTTTATCACTTGATCCTGACTTTTGTATGTCTTGATATTTGTCAAGGCATTACAAGAACACTTAATAGCACAACAACAAATAGGTAAGGGTCGAAAAATCTTCAGTTCATCCCATAGGATTTTTAATTATGTGAAATATTTGGTTACAGATAACTCTCCTTGTCTGAGAATAGAAATGGTGAGAAGATCAGTTATACGAAATATATCACCTTATGAAAATCTTTCCTCAAGATCATCCCAAATGTTCGATATTGTGTCTCTCCACATAACACTCCTTGTTATGGAAGTTGAGACAAAACGAATAAGCCATGATACAATTATCATGTTGGCTCTCTCCCAAGCCGGATACAAAGAATGGGTTTGAGGAGGAGAAGAGATGCTACCATTGATGAATCCAAGCTTGTTTTTATAAACAAGACACATACAGAAGGATTGTGACTATTGATGATAGTTCAGTCCATCTAAGATAGTTGAAACAAGCACGAGAGATGAGTTTTCTAAAGGATGAAAATAATACAGTGATGTAGGATCTTGAGAAAGATCAACCTCCATAAGAATGTAGTTGTTACAGTTTTAAACTTTTTGTACCATACTAAGAATGGAACTAAGAGAAAGAAGAGATATATAGGCAGAGAAGAAGAATATTCTCTCTCATTTTTATATTTATATTGTAAGAAAAGTGTCATACATATAGGAGATGAAGAATATCATGTATATAGAATAGAAAACAAAAAGAAGGCAAAAACAAATTTGATAAAATTTACAAATAGTCAAAGTTTGTTAAAATATACTGATATGTTGATCCAACAATTTGACAATAATATAACACACAAAAGAGTCTCTCCTAGGCGAGATTTCTAAAAACATGAATTTGATATTTTGTTTAACAATTTCTTTCTCATTATCTTTATTTTTTTATTTTTCTTTAAGATTTTTTTTAAGTGAAAATCTCTTAAAAAAAAAATTTAATATTATTCATCAATCAAAGAAAAATATTTTAAAAAAAAATTAAATATGTTTATAGTATTTGTATTTTCACAAAGGTCTTTATATGTCTATATAAATCAATTCAGTTTTTAAACTTTTAAATTATTAATGATGATTTTTTAATATTTTTCATTATTTTTATTATTAATTTAATCCATATCTTTTTAAATTAATTTAATGTATATTTTTTTATTAAATAGCTAACACAACATTACTAATATCACCTTTTCAAATACCACAACTTTTTTTTATTAAATTCCTATATTTTATAGTCTATCATTTTTCTTTACTCACATAAATATCTAATAAATAAAATAAATAAAAACATTAAAAATAAACTACATAAAAAAATTAAAATAAAAGAACAAAGATATTATCATAACATATTTTTTATACAAAATTATTGTTCAGTGTATTACACCTACCAATAAAGTGTCTGTCCATTATATAATATAAATGACGAAATTTATATAAGTATAAAAACAATTAATCATTTATATATATATATATATATATATATATATATATATATTAAGTTCTTCATTCAAGTATCATTAAAAAGGCGATTAGCATTGTGGTTTGTAGAAATTGATTTTTTTTTTACATTTTTATAGTAATTTTTTACTTAAATAGGTAAAGTTTTAAAATATTTATATTTAAAAAGTTGTGCTTTTTAAATTACTAATAATTATTTTTAAATTTATATATTCCTCTCATATTTTTAATATTTTTAAAAATTAATAATTATTATTTATAAATTTATTTATTTACAAATAATAATAAATAATTCAATCAAAATAAAATATAAATATTAATAATAAAATAATAATAAAAATTTAAAACTATTTATCATACTTTTAATATTTATTATAATTAATAATAATTATTATTTATAAATTTATTTATCTATAAATAATCATAAATATCCTAATAAAAAATAATAATAAAAATAATAAATTATTTACTATATTTCGAATATTTATTAAAATTAATAATAATTATTTATAAATTTATTTATTTGCATAATACTAATACTTTTATCAAAATAAAATAAAATATAAATAATAATAATTAAATTATCTATCATATTTTTAATATTTTAAAAAATTAATAATAATTATTTTATTTTAAAAAATTAATAATAATTATTTATAAAATACTAAAAATTATGTTTTAAAAATATAATTTTATCTTAAACATATTTATCACAAATAAAATAGTGTCTTTATAGCACAATTTTTTAATATTTTAAAAATTTATCTATTTTAATAAATAAATAAAAATTTGATCACACTAAAAAAATAAAACTATTTACCTATAAAATTTTCCTACAAAATTATTTTTATGGAAAAAAAAGTTAATTATCTATTAAATATTTCTCAAAAATTTATTTTTATGAAAAAAAAAATAATTATCCATTGAACATTTTCCATAAATTTATTTTTATGAAAAAAATTAATTATCTATTAAATATTTCTCACAAATTTATTTTTATGGAAAACAAATAATTATCCATTAAATATTTCCCACAAATTTATTTTTATGGGAAAAAAAATAATTATCCATTAAATAATTCCTACAGATTTATTTTTAAAGAAGAAAAAATTAATTATCCATTGAATATTTTCCATAAATTTATTTTTATGGAAAAAAATTAATTATCCATTAAATATTTCCCAGAAAATTATTTTTATGGGAAAAAATTAATTATTTATTAAATATTTCCAACAAATTTATTTTTATAGTAAAAAAATTAAAAATATTTACTCATTAAATATTTTTCAAAATTTTATTTTTATAAATAATAATATATTTTTATGGTTTAGGATTATATATTTTTTTCAATAATTTTTTCTCTTCTAAAACAATATTTAAGATATTTATTTTATAAAATTATTACATCTTCTTAAAAAATCATATTTTTTGAAATATTATAATTTGAAATTCTTTAAAAAAATAAAGAATATAAAAAATTATTATCTAAACTATAAATAATAATAAAATTTAAAATTTAAATTTCTTTTAACCTCACATACTCATTCACTCTCTCTGTGCTATTTCATTTGCGCTCTTCCCTCTTGCTCTTCCTCCGTGCCTCTCCACATTCCACCGCGCGCAGCTTCGCACTCCACCGCGCTCCACCACGCACCTCTGCGCTCCACCGCCACCTCTGCGCTCACCGCGCCCCTCCGCGCTCACCGCGCCTCACCGCGCTTGCGCTCACCAGGTTCGTATCTCACGTGTTATTTCCTCTACGCTCTTCCCTCTTGCTCTTCCTCCGTGCTTCTCCACATTCCACTGCGCGCAGCTTCGCACTCCACTGCGCATCTTACCGCGCCCCTTGTGGAAAATTTCCCATGGATTTTCTCGTGGGAAAATTTCCCATGGATTTTTCGTGGGAAAATTTCCCATGGATTTTTCGTGAAAAAATTTCCCACAGATTTTTTCGTGGGAAAATTTCCCATGGATTTCTTCCAGGAAAAATTTCTTATGAATTTTTTTGTGGGAAATTTTCCATGGATTTATTTGTGGAAAATTTCTCATGAATTTTATTTGTAAAAAATATAAAAAATAATTTCCTACAAGCTTTTTACCCACAAATTTATGATTGTGGGAAGTTTATGGGAAAAACTTCATTTTCCACTAATTTTAAGCATTACCCACAAATATACTTTATGGGTAATATGAATTTTTTTTGTAGTGTCAAAAATGTAAAAAAACCTTTTGAAATCACGTATAATTTTATTCAAATTCTCAATTGAACGTGCCCTTGTTCAATGTTGGCTTGTTCATTTTCATACTCTTTTCTCCTTCATCCATTTTCATACTCTTTTCTCCTCCATCCATATTCTAGATTCTTTAATGGTTTCTTCTAGTAAAAGAAAATTTAAACCTTTCTGCTATTGTAGACCTTATAGCAAATTGTTGTTTCTGTGTTTTAAGTGTTTTTAGGAGCAGTTAAGATTGCATGCATATCGATTTCAGTCTGTTGGGTTTATATGTTTCTTTGTCTGCATGAAGTTTTCTGCATATCAACTTTGAACAACTGGTCTTTAACTTCGTGTTTGTTCATCTTATATTGTTTTTGTTAGTGGTCCACATTTTGGTAATCTGCAAAAAAAGAAAGAAAAGAAGGTGTAAGAGACTATGCAATGAAAAAGATTCACCTTTTGCTTTGTCCAAATTAATTTCACTATCTTATTTAAGATGACTCATTACCATATCATTACTCAACATAGTATAAGTGATCAAATCAACAATTTGAGATTTAATATTCTTAAATGCATTTGAGAACTTAATTAATAAAGCTAATTAAAATAATTATATAAAATCAGATAATAAAATATTTGAATGTTTGTTTATATTGGTGTTATTCTAGAAAATGTTGTATTCAATATTTAATGATCTCTATGTAGAATTATAAAAAATATTTTAAAATAAGAGAAAGATAATTTGAGACTAAATTATTTTTTAATTTACTTATTTTTTTTATTTTTGTATTATATTATAAAGACAAATAAATAATTTTTAAAATAATAATAAAGATTCATATAATAAATATTATTAAATATCTTTAAAAAATATTTAATTAACATTCAATCTCTATTACCTATATTTAACAACATATTATTTAACATTTATCAGTAAAATAAAATAAATATATAAAATCAGACAATAAAATATTTGAAGGTTGCTTTACATGAAATGCCTGTGATATAATAATAATAAAAAATACAAAAAATTTAATATTTTGTTAGGAAATTTAATAAGAAAAATTATCTCTAACTAATCCTTCACCAATTTACTAAAAAATATAAAGAAAAATTATCTCTATCTAAGCTTTCACCAGTTTACTAGAAAATAACAAGAAAAATTATCTCTAGCTAATTCTTCACCAATTTACTAAGAAATAACAAGAAAAATTATCTTTAAATAATCCTTCACCAATTTACTAGAAAATAACAAGAAAAATTATTTTTAACTAATCGTTCACCAATTTATTAGAAAATAACAAGAAAATAATATTTGTAAAAAATTTAAATCTAAACAACTACAATTTCATAATAAAATATATTTTAAAACAAAACAATTAAATTAATAAAGTAAAAAATATTAAATATTATTATATATATATATAATATTTTATTATATTTATATTATATTGTAAATTTTATTTAAATATATATATAATTAATTGTTTAAAGCTTTAATATAAAAATTAAATTGTATCCTAATAATATAGATATATATATAATTTTTATTTTTTATTATATTTATTTTTTAAATTATATTATTTTTTTATTATATAATTAAATTAATTATAAATTTTCTATTTTTTAATAAAATAAAAATATAAATTAACTGGAGCATGGCTTTGTTTGCTTTTAATAATGGTTGGAGTACTAAGCCCAGCGTCTCCAATACATAAGCCCAATATACACATAACTTAAGAGCTTCTTTTTACATTTTTCTCACTAAATCAAATTTTCGTTCTGGTGTTAGTTGTTCATCTTCTTCTTCCCACTTCAACGTTCTGGTGTTGTTCATCTTCTTCCTCCTACTTCAACGTTCTGGTGTTGTTCATCTTCTTCTTCCCGCTTCAACTTTCTGGTGTTGTGTCTGTTGTTGTTGTTGTTTATCTTCTTCTTCTTGAAATGGAAATTTCTTCCACAATACTGGTAAATTTTCTTATTATCAAAACTTGATTTGTGCTTTTTTAGATATCATATAGTAGTTTTGTTACTGATTTTATTATTGGTGAGTTGAACTGGTTGAAATAAAGAGAATCAGTTCGCCGATTAAAAATGGTGGTATGAAAGTGATGAGGAGTGGGGTTTTAGGAGCTTATTTCGGATTCCAAGAACTTATTTCGGGTTCCAGGAGCTTGTTTCATGAGAAACTTTCTCTCACCTTTTTTTAAATGCTTGACAACAAAAACATTGTAATTTTCAGCTAAAGTACAAAATCCACCTTGTGCAAATGAATTAAAAGATGTGGTTTAAGAAGCATATGGATGCATGTTGATATTTGATAATGTGGATTAATTAGGAATATTAAGATTTTATGATTCAAAATAATATGGAGATATAGATAAATAAGGAATGTTATATCTGCCCATATTTGTGGGACTAAGTTAAAAGGAATAAATTTGAATTAGATCAAATTTATTCTTTAGAAATATCAATTATTTTGTTTCCTTATTTGAAGGAGATTGCTTTCAGTTCATGAGTGATTTATTTTCCTTATTTTTAGCATATTTGATCTGTATAAATACAAGTTGTATCCTCTTTTATTGGTATCAGTTCAATAAGAAAATATTTTTCTATAAATAACACAGTAGAAGAAATAAAATAGTTAAACAGAATAAGGAACAATAATAGGTCTGAACATAATAAGTGTTTACTTCTTAGATTACATGACCAAGGGGTAAAATAGAGAAAATAAAGTTTTAGAATATGATCCTTTAAATTTTACTTTTGTTAGTTATAGACCTATCTCTTTATAAAAATTTCTTTCATTCAACTTACAAAAACTAAGATATATTAGTTAATTTTAACTTGTGGAGAAAATTAATGCATTTTACCTTCTTTTCTGTTAATTTTCTTGTAAGTAAGAAAAGTTTATCTATTTCAGGACCATAATACAACACTTACAATCTTAAGGTGACTTAACCTATCAAAATTTGGGGTTTGTTTGTCAAAGACTTGAAAAACTTCCTCCCTAGCACGTGCTTGCCAATTAGGGTACCTACTTAACAGCACCATTGTCCAAACAAGTAAAACTGAAGTGGTCTCTTGCCCTGCAAAGTAGAATAACTTACATTCTGCAATTACATCGTTGAGATTCATTCCAACCTTCTTATTGTTTCCACCTTCTTGGATTTCCTTGTGATTTGACTCCAAAAGCATTCATAACAAATCATCGGTAGTAGCTTCACCCATCTTTACACAATTGCAAGCCCAAACTAAAATACAAGCCCAAATAAAAGTACAAACAGAAATGCAAACACTTATGCAGCTACAAATGTAGGAGCAGATGCAATCTTTTAAGAAATATTTATTGTCTGCTTTAAAGAATCAAGAATGAAGATGTACTTCAATGAATTAAGTACTTTGTTTCTATTTTAATCTTCTTGATGACTTTTTAGTTGATGTAGTGTTTTTAAGTTCATATACTACTTTTTAATTGATGTAATGCTTTTAAGTTCATATACTACTTTTTAGTTGATGTAGTTCTTTTAAGTTGATATACTACTTTTTGGTTGAACATTATTTCAGTTATGTTATAAATGTTTGAACGATTACTGTTATTATGTTTGAACAAATATTTTGTTTATTGAAAGTTGATAAAATTTAGTATTTTTAAAATATTTTATTATTTCTTTTGCATAAAAATATGCAGGTTTTATAATTGTTTTAATAACAAACATGTGATATTAGAATTATAACAAAACAGTGAAGGATTTGCGACAAATTTGTTAAAAAATACATTCAACAATTTGCTACAGATTAGAGAGGGAATAACTACCATATAATGAAGATGATGAATTACCAAATGAATATTTACGAGAGATTAGCTACAAAGCAATGATAGTAAAGTTGAGAAGCATTAGCTAGGGATAATTTGCGATGAAATAACTATAAAATAGCTAGGACAATGTTGAGAGAATTTAACTATCAATTAGCGACAGAAAAATTGCGACAGAATAACTACAAAATAGCGAGGAAAAATTATAAGAATTTAATTTTAAGATAACAAGAAATTAGATAATCAATTAGTTAGGAAAATATAAATTTTTTTAACCAAAATTAACGAGATATTAGCGACAGATTGACGACTAAATTTGCTACAGAATAATGACTAAATATATTTTTCACTAATTAACTACCTGTATTTAGCAATGGAAAGTTTTTTAGCTAATCCGTAACTAATTTGTCGCAACAAATTTTAACGAAAAATTAGTGAAAAATTAGTTAAAAAATTTTCCGTAATTAATATATAAATTTCTTGTAGTGAAAGAAACTAATCTTTGATTGCTTTGTAGTAAAAAAATTGTCATTTTCAGAATTAATATCTTAAGCAAACTCATAATGTAATTATACTGAATGTATCCAATATGAAATATCAAATTAACTACTTATCGGAAATTTCATGGGATCATCATTGAAATTTTTTATAATAATCTTTTCAATATAGATTTTTTGTTAACTACTTATTAAGCTTTATACTGTTAGTCTATAATCTTTTTCAGGGATTATGAAGTTCAATTAATGTCCTGCACCATTAATCAGATAGATGAATAATCTTGTTTTTCTCTTTGATTAAATTTAGAATCAAGAATGTGATTCTTCCTTTGGCCTTTCAAGCTGTCCTTGGACAAGTTGAATTTTTTACGACTGCATGAACAAAATGATACAAGACAGAGAAATATTCAGCTGAAAAAATTGGCACTTGAATTAATACTTGTCTCAAAGGTGATATTGGTCTTACTGCATCAGCTGTTTGGATATTTATTTCTCTAGAATATTTTTTAGTCTATAAATTATGACCAGACGTGATATGAGTTTTCAAGCATGTCCAATACAGTGAGTGAGAAAAATGTATCTTTTTCAGTATTATCTGTTCATATTCTTCTTTTGTTGAATCTTAATTTTGCCGACATGTTCTCGTGTTTGTTTTTTCATATTTCCCAGGATTTATAAACCTAGAAAGCACAGAATCAAGCACAAAATTTAGTGATGTAAAAGGTGTTGACGAGGCATAGGCTGAGCTGGAAGAATTTGTTCATTACCTTCGAGATCCTAAGGTAGAATCTCTGGCATAAGTTCATGCTCCCTGTTGCATACATTTCAAGCACTGTGCACTAAAACTTGTATTGTATATGTAGATATAATACACTTTTTACAATTTAACCCATATTTATTATTGATACTTCATGTGATGGTTGATTTAATGCCACTTAAAAGTAATGTAACTCGTATAGTCTGTGGACTTGGGTATGCTGATGGAAATTCTTAACTTGTGGTTGTAATGTGACGGGTCTATCAATTCAAGTGAAAAAATAGAGAAACTTGTGAATAAATTGGATCTCTTTCTTTTGATGATAATGTATATAACTCAAATAACTTGGATGTAATACAGACTTAATAATTTGTTTCTTTTTTAAGATGCTTTTGTGTCACTTTCCAGTAGATACCTTGGTTCCTTAGCTTACAGTATTGTTATCAAAAAGCAATATATATAGCACAGTTTGTGCTGGAGCAAACAGGGTAACTGGATTTGGGTTTTTACTTCAGGATGATACCTACCACAATAGAGCCAGAGAATCTAAAATTGAGTGGCATATCCAAGAAAATTGCTTAAATGGGCTATTTGTTAGTCAGGTTCTATTATTGGTGCCTAGATAACCTAGATTCAGATTGGGAATTGTTTTTCACAACTTTGATAAAAGATTCAAAGATAGCTCTGATATCCACATCTTTGAAAGATTGCCTTCTATGAAGCAAGAAGAGCACAATGAATAAACTTGCAACAAAGATATGGAGACTTCCATAGTGTTCTTGAAAAATAGTACCTACACTTTAGAGCTGAAACACATGTTGCACAAGATATTAAATGAAAAGGGTGATCCACATTTGAGTGAGCAAGACAAAAATAGCATGGAGGGAAGTAGTCATAATGCATTGGAGCAGAGGCTGGTCCTTGGACAAGAATGGTGAAACTACCCACCTTTTATGGAAGAATAGGAGGGGAAACTGATTCAAAGAGTGGCAGTTTTGAGTGTGATGATGATCCATTGCAATTCTTGAAATAAAAAAGTAGAAATAAAAAATGTTGAAGAGTTGTATCTAATGCTTAATTTCATGTTGCAAATCACCCAAAAGATAATCCAAAAAATTGTTCTTTGGGTAAACGCCATACTTGAGAGAAACTCAAATTCTTCCATAATTCTTTCTGCATAACCCTCTTGTTTCAGTTCAGCCAGTCCTTGGAAAGCATTTTTGCATTGTTGCCCCCAAACCATATCACCATTTCCCTCTTCAACTTCTACCATTCCATGTTAGTCCATACTTATTTAATTTAGTTTCACTTCAGCACTAGTATTTGAACTTCCAAATAAATTCCATAAGTAATCCACCCAATAAGATCATCTCCATCTAAGGATGGCAGTTCCACCTTAACTGCAATTTGATTCATGTCATGGTTACTCAAACATAAACCTTCTTCTTCTCAATGTGATGAACTGCCTTGCTCATCTTCACACTTGCGGCTCATCCATTAATTTTCTTACTCAAACATACTCTTAGAATTTGCCTCTACCTGCCCTATATGCACAACCACTTTTGCCAATTTTTCATCCACACCGACCCTGCTCATGTCTGAATTCTAGCCCTTCTAGTTTCTCTTCCAAGTTATCCAGCCTCTGTTGCATGCATCATGATTTTACTTTTACCTGGTTACAGGAATTCCCTCCTATAAAATGATAGACCACTGAGTTCAAAAGCATAAAAATGTGATTAAATCACACCAGATTACAGAAATTATAGGAACTTCTAGCTGTCTCAGAGCTCAGGAACTTCTAGAGAGGTTATCTGCCCAGAAAATTACTAAACTTGACAACTTTCTGTCCCTCCCCCCACAAAAAAAAATTATTAAAAGCACAGAGACACAAATACAAACAAAACTACATATATTCCCTACAGAAACTATCAAATGTAAATTATTAAAACTAAGTCCTAACAATGCAGTTAATAAAACTGGTGTAATCATTAAAACTAAGGCCTATATTTCCTAGAATAGGCTTTGCAAATAATTGGTCTCTTTGGGTGGTCGGAGATCCATTATCAGAATGTATCTTATCTGTAGATAGGATTGAACAGCATGATTCCTTTTTTCAAGAGGTACATGGTCAGTGCTCTCATTATACTGGTACTAAACATTGCTGTTTTATGCTTTCTTCTTTGGGCTATAATTGGCTATCAATTGGATACTTATGTGTATGAGCTCACACCAAATTTATTTTGAAGTTTACATAAGGTTGCATTTATTATATCCATTACATGTATTACTATGATCAGCATTATCTACTTGTTTTTCTGGATTTTTGGCATGAGCAGTGAAGTAGAAGTAGTTACTCACAATTACACAGATAATGGCAGGAGCATGAGCTCAGAGACAAGGCTTCTCATTGAGAAAGAGGTAATCAACTCCTGGATAGGGCTTACACCAATGCAAAAACCATTCTGACCATTCACAAGAATGAGCTTAATGCACTTGCAGATGCTCTTTTGGAGCACGAGACCCTCACAGGAACTCAGATAAAGACATTGCTTGCTCAAGTTAGATCTCAGATGCAGCAGCAGCAGCCACACAGTTGAAGCTCAGAGCAGACAATACAACACGGTGCCTCCATCATCCAGCAACCCAGCATCTGCGGCTGCTGCCACGGCCGCAGCTACAGATACTGCTGCTATTGCCAAGGCTAAAAGTGCTCCGGTGGGTTCTTAGCAGAACAAGATGGTAGAGACATGCAACAAACAGAACTTCACGGCCAGATTTGTTCTTAAGAATCTAACTTTTCTACTTCTAATAATAAATGGTAGTTGTATATAATCATATCATATTTATTTACTTCTAATATTAACTTGTTGGACAAAGTTAGGATTTTTTTTAAAACAATTTCAATACATATTGTCGAATTATGTTGTCGAATTACGATACGACAAAATGATGAAAGGAAAACTTTTATTTTGTAGAGTAAAAATACGGTGTTTGAGTTTTTCAAATTGGGATTCAACTTACACTTTCTACGTAAAACCAACTCTGAAACAATTGAACAAATTTTTAACAATTGAGGAATAATAAGTTAAAAACCATCTTTCAAATTTAATACTTGAAACTGCCACATGATATTCTTTCATACGGTACATAAAAAAAACTCGATTGTGTAAAAAAAATATATAAGATGAAAAAATAAACTTATGTTGATTAAGTACGTTATATGTATATATTGATTATTAGAATGTGTTCATATTTTTTTTATTATCAATGAACTAAAATTTAATATTTATATATTTTTTAAATATATATATTATTTATTTAAATAATTAATTAATACTTGAAAATGATATCCATTCATAAGTTACATAAAAAAACTCGATTGTGTAAAAAAAAGTATAAGAAGGAAATATGAAAAAATTTACGTTGATTAAGTACGTTATATGTATTATTGATTATTAGAATGTGTTCTTATTTTTTTATTTCCAATGAATTAAAATTTAAAATTTATATATATATATATATATATTATTTAAATAAATAATTAATAATCGTTGAAACTAAGATGATTTTTTTATAATATTTATTTAAATGATTATTTTAAATAATTAAATGGTTACTTAATTAGTTATTAATTTATATTTTAATTAAATAATTGATTTTTTATATAATAAAAAATAAAAGAATCTTATTAAAAATGAAAAGGTATATAATTATAAAAGAAAAAAAAATTCTTATACAGATAGTTAGGTTTTTTTCTCACGGTTTGCAATCCTACAGTCCGTAGATTTAACTTTTGACCACGTCAATATATAAAAAGAATTATCATTTTTTTCTCTCAAAATACTCCATATATTCAAATCATATTCAATTTTAATCTGACACTTACTTCGCGAGCATGGCTTTGAGGATTTTGTTATCGCAGGTAAGTTGATTCCTGTTAATCAATCGAATACGTCCTTCTTCAAAGTTTTCCTTGTATTTTTTGGTGTTCCTGCAACCCTAATTTTGACCTTACATAGGATTGGCTTGTTGATTACCATACCCTTTTCTGCTTCATCCCTTTTCTAGATTTTTTTTAGTTTAATGGTTAATCGGTTTCTTCTGGTACTGATTCAGATAAGAAAATTTGAACCTTTCTGCTACAGGATGAAAAAGCATAATTTTTTTCCCAAGTATTGTAGGCCTTATAGCAAATGGTTGTCTCTGTGTTTTGAGAGTTTTTAGGAGCAGTGAAGATTGCATCCATATCGATTTCAGCCTGTAGGGTTATATGGTTATTTGTGTGTATGGAGTTTTTTAGTCTGTGACTTATGAATGAATATCCTGTGGAGGCTTCAAGTATTAGGTTTGAACAGCTGGTCTTTAACTTATTATTGTTCATCTTATATTGTTTTTATTAGTGGTCGAAATTTTGGTAATTTGCATGAGGTACTAGGTTCAAACCTCACCATCACCAAAAAAAGGTGTAAGACACTAGGGAGAACTTGAACTTGTGTTCGTCAAGCAGTTTGTATGTATTATGGATTGTGTTGCTAGTATTTACATAATCCTAGTTGGCATATATGGTCTATATTTGGTTTTCTGCTGTGATTTAATTACTTTTATAATTTACTTTTACAGGTTGCCAGACGACAATCCAGATTTGGACAGATTCAAAGTGTTTTTGCTACAAGTTATTTTTCTGTCAACAAGTTTGGAGATCCTACAGGTATAAATCCCTTTCTCTTAATGCATGATTGTTATAGCTAACTTTATGTTATTTGCCTAGATAAGTTAAAAGTTTTGCTTTTCTTATTATAGCTATATCTTTTTCCCAAATTATGTTAGTTTGAGAATTAACAACAATTCTTTATGTTATGAATTTTTTTATCTCTCTTTTTATTTTCTTGGGAGGTGGGGGTGGATTGGTTTCTTTGTGAAATTATTCATGCCTGTTTTTTTTTTTTTTTTCTTTCAATATATGCTCAAGCTCAAATTACCTAGATATTGTGTTCCCTTTGGCATTTAACTCTTTTTTTGCAATTTCAAAATTATGTAGGGAATAGGCTTTTGGGTGCCCAGAGATTTCAGTCAAGCTACCTTGGCAGTATAGCTCGCCGAGCACGTGATGCAGATGAAGCCGCTGAAGTTGCTTATCTCAAAGAACTTTTCCATCAGAATGATCCTGAGGCTGTGATTAGAGTATTTGAAAGCCAGCCATCTCTGCATAATAGTCCCTCAGCTCTTGCAGAATACGTAAAAGCCTTGGTGAAAGTTGATAGGCTTGATGAAAGTGAATTACTGAAGACATTGAGGAGAGGTGCTTATTTGGATTGAACTGCTCAGTTTTGTGTGCTTGATTACATTTGTCAATGCTTGTGATCTGGTCTGTTTGACCCTTATTTCTAATCAAGATTTGTTTACTGACCTGCTAATCTTATTCATTATTCAATTATATAAGGTCTTTGCCAAGCAAGCAACCATATCTGGTTTTTGTGCTTTTGCTTTCTTTCCAGGGTTTTATGTTTTACCTAGGGGCATGGAAATGGTCGAATTGTGTCTGCTAGAATTCACTGACCAAGAAGTTTTTTTCCTGACTTCAGATATTTTACTAACAAAGTGTTAATATTTTGATTAGAAAGCTGGGTGACCCACTATTCTGTGGAAAGGAAGTATTTTTTCCTGGTTGTACATTAAGGAAAAAGTCCCAAGGCAATGATTTTATATCCATTTCTTTTTAGAACTCTTCATTTGCTGACTGCTAATATTTGATGGTAAGACACACGCATTCTGTGTAGTCTCCTCCTCCTTCACAGACACATGCACTCTTTTTTAAAGGTGTACTTTGATATCTTATCTCATTTATCTGTGATTCTTGAGTGACTTTAGTTGTGAGGAAAATCAGTAAAGTATTGATATATTATTGAAATAATGGAACCAGTTGGTTAAACCTTCTGTACTTATTTGCTTCTCTCAAGCCAGCAAATAAGTCTTAGTGTAAAATAGTATTTTTAGTCAATTCTTTTGTACTTATCTATGCTTTGTGCCTGTTAGAAATATAAGATAATATCTCTTCTTATATTTCCACAGTGCCAATAATCCATTTGTCCGGTTGTAATGTTAGCCAGTAATCCTTTCCTGAGATTATGAAGTTCAATAATGTCTTGCCCCCATTAATCAGATTGATAAATGTTGAAGGCCTACATCAACTAAAGATATGACCAAATTATATTATTTAAGTGAAGAACAATCCTCATCTTATAAGCCGGTTTACAAGGGTTGAGTTAGACTCATATCTACTTTCTAATGATAAAGAATCTTGTTTTTCTCAGTTATTAAAATAATCAGGAATGTGATGCCTCTTTTGGCCTTTCATGCAGTCCTTAGACATGTTTGATTTTATATGACTGCATGAACAAAATGATGGAAAGACAGAAAATATATTCAGCTGAGAAAATTGGCACTTGAATTAATACTTATCTCAAAAGTGATATTCTGCATCAGCTGTTTGAATATTTATTTCTCTAGCATATATTTTGGACTTTAAATTATGACCTGAGGTGATATGCATTTTCAGGCATGTCCAATTCAGTGAGTGAGGAAGAAACTGTAGCTGGTCTTTCTGCTTTAAGAAATTTAGGAAAATCGACAAAAGACAATACTATTGGCACTGCTAGTAATCCAATCCACATGGTGGCTAGAGAAGGTGCGAATATAAAAGATCAGCTATGGCGTACACTTAGGTCCATTGCCGTGGTCTTTTTCTTGGTTTCTGGTGTAGGAGCACTCGCTGAAGATAAAGGAATTAGTAAAGGTATCCTTTTCAGTATTATCTATTCATTTTCTTCTTCTTTTTTTTATTGAATCTGAATTTAGCAGACATGTTCTCTGGTTTGTTTTTTCATATATCCCAGGACTTGGTATAAATGAAGAAGTGCAACCCAGCATAGAATCAAGCACAAAATTTAGTGATGTAAAAGGTGTTGATGAGGCAAAGGATGAGCTGGAAGAAATTGTTCAGTACCTGCGAGATCCTAAGGTAGAATCTCTGGCATAAATTCATGCTCCCTGATGCATATATTTCAAGCACTGTGTGCACCCATGATTTTGAGCACTGAAACTTGTATTGCATATGTAGATATAATATACATTTTTAACAATTTAACCCATATTCATTGATCCATGTCTTGGGTATTGTGGTTTTGATTACTTCATGTGATTGTTGATATAATGCCACATAAAGTAATGTAACTCCTTGTCTGTGGACTTGGGGAAGGTGATGGAAATTCTTGATTTGTAGTTGTAAATGGACAGGTCATTCAATTAAAGTAAAAATTAAGAGAAACTTGTGCATAAATTGGATCTCTTTCTTTGGATAAAAATGTCTAAAACTCAAATAACTTGAATATAATACGCACTTCTAATATGTTTCTTTTTTAAGATGCTTTTGTGTCACTATTCAGTAGGTACCTTGGTTCATAAGTTTACAATATGCTTGTCAAACATCAATATATATAGCGTTTTGTGCTGGAGCAAAGTGGGTACTGGATTTGGGTTCTTACTTCAGAATTATAGCTACCAAACATCAATAAAACCTTACTCTTTTTACATATTCTTATTATTTGTTTCTACATCCACTGGAGGTGATGAACTGATGATTTCATCTGATAATCTAGAATTGGGTAACATAACCAAGATAATTGCTTAAAAGGGCTATTTGTAGTCAGTACGTCAATTATGTTTGATTCTTCTTGATGTCACTTCCCTTTTAAATACTCTTTTGTTATATTTTATATTCTTCTTTCCTGACCACATATACCAGCCTGTACATTTCCTTATCATCTTTGTAATTGTTAAAATAATATTATATTTATTCTGTGTATGAGTGTTCTCTTTAGGGTTAGGATTAGAGACCCCCTTTATTTTGTATTCTTCTATATATAAATATAGCATTTTCAGTGGTGTGAACCACACCTGACTTTTCATTCTTATATTCAAGTGTAATTATGTCCCTTGTGACAGCGTTTTACTCGGCTTGGTGGTAAGCTCCCAAAAGGAGTTTTGCTTATTGGTCCACCTGGTACTGGAAAAACAATGTTGGCTAGAGCTATTGCTGGTGAAGCTGGGGTTCCATTCTTCTCCTGCAGTGGAAGTGAATTTGAAGAGATGTATGTTGGTGTTGGAGCACGAAGGATGAGGGATCTTTTTTCTGCTGCAAGGAAGCGAGCACCTTCTATAATATTCATTGATGAGATAGATGCTATTGGAGGAAGACGACATGCAAAGGACCAAATGCACATGAGGATGACATTAAATCAGTTACTGGTTGAGCTAGATGGATTTAAGCAAAATGAGGGCATAATTGTTATTAGTGCGACTAATTTTCCAGAATCATTGGATAAGGCATTGGTGAGACCTGGGCGGTTTGACCGCCATGTTGTTGTTCCCAATCCGGATGTAAAAGGAAGACAGCAGATTTTGGAATCACACATGTCAAAGGTATGGTTATATCTCTTGCAAAGAATGTTATAGAACTCCAATTTGAAAAGGATAAAAATAGGGTTGCATCAATTTCTTTCTGTCTCAGTGTTGAGAAACTCATTCAGAGGTTGTCTCTGTTCAGAAAACTACCAAGCACATAACTGTCCCTTAACACCCCCCACCCCCTAATTCCCTACAGAAACTGCACATTGATTTGGGATATAAGGTTGATTTGGTGGTAAAAGTTGAAGGTATGAGTTCCATTCCACCACTGACAAAAAAATAATATATATTAACAACTGACATTTGATGAACAAACAAAAAACTGCATGTTTTTTACAACTGATTCCTATATTTCCTAGTAGACTTTCCAAATAATTTGTCTCTTGGTAGTCTGGTGCCTTATCATCACCTTCCTTCAGTGATCTCTATGCCTTGGGAGTTTAGTTACATGGCTTTTGGCTGTGAGGATATCTTGCTTTCAGCAAAGAAAAAAGAGTTGAAAACTGCTGCTGCAAAACCAACTGGTTTTCCCAAGTAGCATTCTTTATAGCTAAACCTTTGCATGCACTAAATATTAGCTGATTTCTTCCTTTCTCCATCACTTCTCTGCTGTCTAAAATTTGTTCTTGCTTCAATTTCTTCTGTTGGTTGGATCTCCAAATCAAGTTGCAATTCTGGTTCAAGAAGATCCAATTGTCTTAACTTGAATTTGGGAAAATGGGAAGCCAGATGTATCTCTGAAGTAGGAGAAAGTTGCAGCTTTTAAGAAACCTCTCTATACTTATCTATAATTTAATTTGAAATGGTCCATAGAAATTAGGAGCTAACTTTTGGTTTATCCGGTTAGCATTGATTGCTGTTTATGTGGCTATCAATAAAACCCAGTCACCATGGAAATTACCATAATTACTGTAATTATTTGATATATAAATCATACTATATCTCATGCAAATTGATTTACTCATAAATAATATTTCTTATCATGTCATTTTGATAGGATTGTCCTCTCTTACAAATAGCCACTTTGATGACCTTGAAACACTGCCAGAAGACCCTGTTTTCTCACTCCTACCTGCACTCCTTATTATATATAAACAAGTACATTTCTTTCTACCTCTATATGCGCGCAAGCTGCATGGCTTGAATTCTCGTTTTGGGTTGAAGAGTTGCATTTAAGGGTGCAAACCGCCCAAAAGATAATCCAAAAAATTGTCCTTTGGGTAAAGACCGAACTTGTGATGAGACAAACTCAAATTCTTTTATTAATTCTTCCACATAACCCTCTTGTTTCATTTCAGCCTGTTCTTGGAAAGTATTTTCATACTGTTTCCCCCCAAACTATATCACCTTTTCCCTCTTCAACTTCTACCATCCCACGTTAGCCCATACTTATCTAATTTTGTTTCAGTTCTTCACTAGTATTTAAACTTCAAAATAAATACCTGCCTTAGTAATCCACCCAATAGGGTCATCTCTGTCGAAGGATCACGGTTACCACCTTAAAAGGAGTATGATACTCATCGATGTCATGGTTGCTTGAACATGATCATTTCCCTTCTCAATGTGATGAACTGCCTTGCTCATCCTCAGACTTGTGGCTCAAACATAATCTTCTCAGAATTTGCCTCCACCTGCCCTATTCACAACCATTTGTGCCAATTTTTCATCCAAGTCGCCCCTACTCAAGTTTGGCTTCTGACCCTTCTAATTTATCTTCGAAGTTATCCAGCCTCTGTTGCATGTATCATGATTTTACATTTTCCTGCTTACAGGAGTTTGCTCTTTAAAATGACAAAACACTGACTTGAAAAGCATAAAAAGGTGATTA
Source organism: Macrotyloma uniflorum (assembly GCA_016859785.1). Classification (NCBI taxonomy): domain Eukaryota; kingdom Viridiplantae; phylum Streptophyta; class Magnoliopsida; order Fabales; family Fabaceae; genus Macrotyloma; species Macrotyloma uniflorum. The sequence goes on along the minus strand of BDMB01000043.1, from coordinate 719,789 downwards.
AATCATAGCGGATTACAGAAATTATAGGAATTTCTTGCTGTCCCAGAGCTCAGGAACTCCTTAGGAGGTTATCTGTCCAGAAAATTACCTAACATGACAACCCCCCCTTCCAAAAAAAGGAAAATTAAAGAACAGAGATACAAACAAAACATACATATATTCCCTACAGAAAGTGTCAATTGTAAATGATTAAAACTAAGTCCTAACAATGCAGTTATTAAAACTAAGGCCTATATTTCCTACAATAGGCATTCCAAATAATTGGTCACTTTGGGTGGTCCGAGATCCCTTCTCAGAATGTATCTTATTAGGTACATGGTTAGTGCTCGCATTGTAATGGTTCTAAACGTTGATGTTTTATGTTTTCTTCTTTGGGCTATGATTAGCTACAGTTGGATACTTGTCTGTATTTGCTCACACCCACTTTTTTTGAAGTTTACGTAAGATTACATTTATTATATCAATTACATGAATAAATATGATCAGCATTATCTACTTGTTTTTCTGGATTTTTGTCTCCAATCAAATACAGGTTTTGAAGGCTGATGATGTTGATCTAATGATCATTGCTCGAGCAACTCCTGGGTTCTCTGGTGCTGACCTTGCAAACGTGATTAACATGGCTGCTATCAAGGCTGCAATGGACGGTGCTAAAGCTGTGACCATGACTGATTTAGAGTATGCAATAGACAAGGTGTTAATGGGCAGTGAACGCAAGTCAGCTCTCATATCTGATGAGTCGCGGAAGATGACTGCTTTCCATGAGGGTGGTCATGCCCTTGTTGCCATTCATACTGATGGGGCCGTCCCTGTTCACAAGGCAACTATTGTTCCCCGTGGTTCGGCTCTTGGCATGGTTACTCAATTGCCCGATAAGGATCAGACCAGCATTTCCCGTAAACAGATGCTTGCGCGGCTTGATGTTTGCATGGGAGGCCGGGTTGCCGAGGAGCTAATTTTTGGAGAAAACGAGGTCACTTCTGGTGCCTCCTCAGATCTCAGGCAAGCAACTAAGTTAGCAAGGGAGATGGTTACCAAATATGGCATGGGTAATGAAGTTGGACTAGTTTCTCACGATTACAAAGATGATGGGAGGAGCATGAGCTCAGAGACAAGGCTTCTCATTGAGAAAGAGGTGAAGCAACTCCTGGATAGGGCTTACACCAATGCAAAAACCATTCTGACCACTCACAACAAGGAGCTTAATGCACTTGCAAACGCTCTTTTGGAGCACGAGACCCTCACAGGAACTCAGATAAAGACATTGCTTGCTCAAGTTAGATCTCAGATGCAGCAGCAGCAGCCACAGACAGTAGAAGCTCAGAGCAGTTCACAATCCAACACGGTGCCTCCATCATCCAGCAACCCAGCATCTGCCGCTGCTGCAGCAGCTGCAGCAGCTGCTGCTGCCACTGCCACTGCGGCAGCTACAGCTACTGCTGCTGCTGCCAAGGCTAAGAATGCTCCAATATGATCTTAGCAGAACAAGAAGCTCATGCAGCAAACAGAACTTGTTCGGCCAGATTGAAAATGTTATAGTAATTTTTTCAGGTTTTTTCCGTGGAGGAACTCAGCTCATGCACCTCGGAGTCTAGTTGACATAAAAGTATATACATTTTCTTTTCTCATTGTTTTATTGTGTACAACGAAAAAACTTGGAGATTATCAGTTGCCTTCAACTCAATCTGGCATGGCCTTTTTCAGACTACAAATTATAACATAGTACCCTGTTCAATTTCCTCTCTGTTCTCTTCACCCTGGGATCAACCTTGTTCTGAAAGGCCCTGTAAACTCAACTGCATTGTACTTTTCTAAATTTAAATTAGTAATTATTACATTAGTTGTTCTGCTACTACTTATCTTTAAATAATTTGTTTTCCTATAGCTAAAATGAAGTATTAATTTTAATTTTCAAGAGAGATCAATTTGGTTTGATGACAATAAATTAAGGTACTTCTATAATTTTAAAGTTGACATATCATTTGAACATGAACATAAATGTTTATTTTGGTCTTCTAAACTATTCTTTTGTTTGTTTTCTAAACTACTTTTATTAAAAAATAAAAATATAAAATTGACCTTGAATAAAGAAATGAGATAGATTTGTGAAATGATGGGAAACTCTTGTAATATAAAATGAAAAGAAAGTTTAAATATGAAAACATTATATTTAATTAAATAAATATTTATATGATTAATGATATTGTTTATAAGGATAAATATTATGTTTTATTTATAAATACATTAATAATAACAGAATATCTTATTATTATAAAATAATATTATTTGAATTATCATATATTCATTATTATATGATAAAATATTTCATATAAATATACAAATAAATTTATTAGATTATAAAATTATAGATATGTTTGATTTATAAAAATGTAAGAAACAGTAAAACACAATTATTTATTACATGTTTGATTTTACAATTAATAAAGAAGTTTTATATAAAAACACAAAAAAAAAAAAAAACATGCTTTTGAAGTATCCAACAAAGTGCTTCAAATATACCAGTCACACTTCTCATCTAATTAATTAGGGTATGCTCCCGGAATTTCACCTTGCTCTAACCTCTGTTCATCCAATGTTCCATCATAAAATCTAGGGAATCGAAAGTCATCTTGGAAGACGCTACGTGTTGCGTGATTCGTAACAGTATTTATAATTGAATAATGACCGACAATAGTTGTGTTGAAAGGAGAGTTACCATACGAAACCACCATGGCGAGAATCTCGTGGGGATCTTGCATGATTCGGCTTCAATTTCGCTTGTTATCGTGTGCCATGGCTTTCAATCTTCCAAGGTTGTTGCTTTTCACAATTTTAGTGCGAATATTAATAAACTTAGCATGTTTAGTTTTAAGTTATAGAATACTTCTGAATTCCAATGCAAAAGTGTGCCTTTCAATGCATGAATTGATAAGGAAATTTTTGTTGTTTAAGAGAAAAAGTACTGCAGAACTATTCCAACTTTAATCTAATCATCCTCTTTCTTGAGATCAAGGTCTTTGCAGAGAACAAGAAAAAATTATGCACTCAAAGTCTTTTGCATAAAATACTTTTCTATTTGTTAGGAGAAGGAAATGAATTAAATAAAGGATATTTAAAAAAAATTGTTGATATTATATATCTATCTATATATATAAGTATCTTATTATTCCATGAGGAAGATTTACATACTTACTATAATACCATTTGTTTTTCTAATCCAATATTGTACAAGGATATAAAAGTTAATTTTATCTTTACAAAGAAGTTTAAGCATACATGACCTTAACTTTCATCATTGGATATTTGGTGAAACTGGTAGCTTTGAAGTTTGAACTAAAGGGTCCAATGGTTTTATCTATAGGAAAGGATTCCCATGGTGAATCTTGCTGCTGCTCTGGAAAAAGATGGAATCAATGCTTTCCGCTTTGACTTTGCGGGAAATGGGTAAGCTACTGGGCAAAGGAAAATGAACCATAAATTAGTGAATTTGAATTTGTTTAAGGAATATAAACATTTGGGGAGGGGGTTGATTTGTTTGTATATGATTTGGGTTGTCTATTTAATGATTTTATTTTCTTAAGAGAAATGCTAACAGTATTATCCAATAATATCACATTCTTTTAAACACACTCTGAATTATTGGTTGAAACTTATTGGGAATTACCTACATTCTTTTGTGGGTCTAGCACTCCCTTTTTTTTATCTGCATGGTGCTGAATATTTAGTAAACTTGAGTTTAAAACTTTTAGGCATGTGCATAGGAATATGAATCTTGGAATTCTCTTTTTCGTAAAAGAAGAATTCTATAAAACAAAGAGAAGAAGCTTTGAAGAATTGGGAGGATAAGGGATCCTCCTTGACTATAATGTACAATACTGTCGTAGATAAATGTTCATGCATGGCTTTAGTACTTATCACATCTCTAACAAACAAGAGAGAAAAATAAATCTTCAATGGAACTGAGCTGCCAAATCTCTCAACAAATACCTGTTAGTATGTACTGGTTGATTCATAGGACCGTGGGGAGGGGAGGGAAAATATAATCTCTCCAATGTTCTAGGGGGCTGATTTTGATCCTCTAGTTTTCTCTCCCTTCTTCTCCATTCCTGCACGCAACCCAATACTATGCTAGAAAAATCTTAAATAGATCACAAATATGCCTAATCTTGTCCCAAATTAGCGTCTGTGTCAAAGAAACCTCCTTAAAGATTGCACTTTGCCATCAGCCATAATATTCTGTTTTAATATCATAACACAAACTATATATTTTCTAAGATAAACAAAAATCTTCTGAAGCCACATTCAAACGGAATAAGTCTACTATAAACATGACTGTAATAGAAATTCTACCTTGTAAGTAACCTTAGGGTGTACTGTGTACATATTGTTCTAATTCTAATACTAAAGAAAAATAGTTTATTTAATTGTAATTATGTTTGCTAACAACTCATGTCGTCCTTTAGGGAAAGTGAAGGTTCATTTCAGTATGGTAACTACTACAGAGAGGTTGAAGATCTGCGAGCTGTGGTTCAACACTTCCGTCAGCAGAAATATGTAATTACAGCAATTGTTGGTCACAGTAAAGGTCAGATTACAATTATCCTTATGATATGTAACTGAAGTTATTAGTGGACTGAACAGACAACATAGGAATTCTTCAGTGGCAGTTTGAAATTGTTTTCTCCAGCCTGGTGTAACAGTTTTTTTTTTATATTGTCAGAAGTATTTCTTTTAGTGCATAGAATAGATATAAGACTGACGGCTTACAGAATAAAGATAATTATTTCAAGGTAATTTTTTGAAACTGTTTGCTGAGATCTGTGGAAAATGCAAGGAGAGAAAGGTTTAAATCTTTTTTTGGTTTTTCATTTCTGTGGAGAAAGCGAATGATGACATTGTTCAGGTTGTAATATGATCTTCTTCTAATCATAAATAGATATCTTTTAAGTGTTGAGTGTTTTATGTTACAAGAAAGAAGTTATACAAGGAAAATATTTATCAGAGTTAGGTGTAGCTTTTTGATCTATTAGTAAGATGAGGGATTGTCCAATAAATGCTTTTGTAAAGGTACGATTTAGAGGTGAAAATGTTTGATAAAGATTAGGAACTGTTGTATAAAACATGGACCTAGCTCATATTGGTTAAACTGAAGATATAGTTGGACTGTTCTGATGGAGAATATAATTTTCTGTAAGGTTTGATGCTAAACTGAAACTTAAGTTCTATGTGAATGTTAAAGAATTTTCTGTATAAGTCTTTCACCATTCTCAATTCCTTTTGTTAAGTCCCTGACTATTATGGTTTCTTCAGGGGGTAATGTGGTGCTCTTTTATGCCTCAAAATATAAGGATGTTCGTATTGTTGTCAATATATCTGGCCGGTTCAATCTAGCAAGAGGCATGGAAGGTCGTTTGGGCAAAAATTTTATACAAAGGATCAAACAAGATGGATATATAGATGTAAAAAATAAAAGAGGTGAACAACAAATGCAAATAATCTTTCTGATCTATTTGTTTATCATTTGTGGTTTTTTTTCTTGTATTAGTTAATTTTATCCGTACTTCCTTATTTATTTTTTTTGTTGCTGTTAAAAATTTTATATTGACTAAAAATATGACCAAATTATAATATATAATCGGGATACAAATTTCACCTTACAAGATAGTTTTTTAGGGTTGAGTTCGGTCAAAATCCACTTTCTAATTTAGTATCAAATCCTATCATAACAAAATTTGTTGAACTTATTGTATCATCCGCAATTGGATTACTCATAGAAATCTAGTTTCATGTTTTTGAGATGTTCAATTTTTTGTGTGAGGAAGTGTATTTAAGATCTCATATCAACTAAAGATATAACCAAATAAATTATAATATAGCAGTGAGGTGTAAAACTCACTTTATAAAGTGATTTTGTAAGATCTATCCTAATAAATTTTGTTAGGCCTATTGTGTCACTTGCTATTATAATGCTATCAATGATATATTAATGAGATGTAAATCTCATCTTATTAGCTATTTTTGTAAGGTTGAATTAAGTCTAAATCTATTTTTTAATAATGTGTTGTTGGAATCACATTTTTTCATTTGATGCCATGGTCATCAGCCTTTCTAGTTTCCACTTGATGTTACATCATAGTGGCTTCCAAAAGCTACATAAAGCATTGTCTTTGAACAATACTTGTTGATTAATTGTTGTCCATTTATTTAAGCAGTCTGATTTACATGCTCCTTTTCTTATGATAGGGAAGATTATGTATCGTGTTACTGAAGAAAGTTTGATGGACCGCCTTTCTACTATAACCCATCTTGACTGCCTATTGATTCCCCAAGATTGCAGGTAGGGTATGTTATTTCATCTAACAACTTGCATCATTGAAAATGTCGCAAAATCAGTTGCTTCTCATGTTTAACTGTTGTCATTCATTTCTAATCACTTCATCAATGTTGAGACAGAGTATTGACAATTCATGGATCCATGGATGAAATCGTACCTGCAGAAGATGCTTTAGAGTTCGCTAAATTCATATCTAATCATGAATTATGTATCATAGAAGGAGCTGATCATGAATATTCTTCTCATCAAATTGAGTTGAGCAGCTTAGTTTTGGAATTCATCAAGACTCATGCGGATAAAGACAAAGATACATCTAAGCAGACAAAGATTCATTCCCGGTTCTAGTTCTTGCTAAATATGGGGATCCAGTACTTCTCTTGAAACCATTTTTCTTACAAATGAAGACACATTATTGATAAATAGATTAACAAGAAAGATGGAGAAATCTCGTCCCATTTCTAACATCCCATTCCTTGCCAGCCAATAATTAGCATTTGTCATAGTTAAGGAAGATTGACAAATGCTGCACAAGTTTCTCATTTTTGGACCTCAATAGATACATACATCTGACATATAGCTACATGCCAGGTTGCAGGTTGTCAATTTAAGCTCTTCTCTTATCACTGATGTTAGAAGTTTATGCTCTTACAACAACGGATGAGTGGTGAAATGGATAATTTGACATATCAAGCACGAACCTGACTCATCTGCTGGGTATATGGAGCACAGATTATTAAATTAAAGGGCATCTATCAAAACAATTGGTCTTGGAGGTTGACCACTGCGTTTGTAATTACAGATTACAGAATACATACTGCCGAGTACAGATTTACTTTTGGCCATAACATTACATTCATATTTCTTGTATGTCCACCATAATTCTTTCCTTTCATTAACTCTACTCTTTTGGGATAAAACATGAACTCAACCCGATATCATATATTCGGAAATGAGTTGAGAAAAGACTATAAAAGTGCAACTATGGTACAGGTTTTAACTTGCTTTTTGTATGCTTCTGCAAATTTGATCTATATACATCAGAATTTCAAATTTAATACTAATCTTTTATATCAAATTGGATGGTTATTATCTTTGGTTATATGGTCTTCCAAAAGGTTGAATTTTATGAGTGTTAACTCTTTTTTTAAGTTTTATTGACATCTTTTGACCCCACATTAAAATGTTTGAATATATTTATGTAGAATGTTTAAGGGTTATGGAGTTCGGTCACTGAAGGGGAGAATGAACACTTTTAAAAAGTATATATTTATAATTTAATATTTTTTAAATATAAGAGATTAACATAACTTAAAATCCTAATATACGTTTATTTTTGTAAGTGTTATTATTTTATTTGAGAGAAAAAGAAAGGAGTTATTTATTCTACTTATTCACATAATAAAAAGAAAAAGAAAAACTTCTAAAATAAAGAGAAATGTTTATTTCATTAGATTTATTTTACCTTTTATGAAAAGTTAAATAATATTTTGCATCATAAAATGCTACATAACTTTTTGTCAAAAAATATTAAGAATATAATAAAATCAGTTTTGAGTTTAATTTTTTTTAATTACTATTAAAATCTTCTTCATATAATCTATTTTTTTACGTCTATTCTTCCATACAGTAGGAAAAAAAATTCATTTTTTCGTTAATTTAAAAAATATTATTTTACTTCTATCTTGATTTTATTCTAATCCAAACATATTTTTAGATTTTGTCAGCATACCTAGCATTGAGTATGTTACATTTTCTCAACCTATATAAAATAAATATTCTTATTTTTTTTAATTTCTTAAAAATTTAAGATTATAGTATTATAATTTTTCAATTATATCCTTCTTTTGACTTAATTTTTACACATTTTATACATATATTCTAAGTATAAGAGAAATAAAAGTAAAAAGCATCTTAAAGTTTAATTAATAAGATAGATAATAGAGTCCATACTATAAAATTTTAAAAATAATATTCAAAAAATATTACTTACATTTTTAATTGTCATAACCTTAAAATAATAAATAAATAAATAATAAAAAAGAATAGCCAAAATTGAATGGAGGAAATATAAACATGTAAGATAATTGTAAGGATACCAAACAACACATAAGGGTGGTCCATCTATTGTGAGATATTTCTTAGTATTTCGTCTACTCCCTTACACAATCTTATTTATGTTCTTCATATATTAATTCATTTCATGTCTTTTATTATTATTATTTTCTTACTATTTATTTCTCCAATTATATTGATTGAAGGGTATTTTGTGAGAAGTGTCATATTAGCTATATAGCTCATTAATATATTTTATAGCATGTGAAGACTCAAGAATAATGAAACCATATGTCTTAACATATATAAGAATTATTCTTGACCTAATTCATTTATTAAAATATTTAATTTAAAATTTCTACCCAAAAAAAATATAGATATACTCTTTTAAAATTGTATACATCTTGATAATATTATTTTTTTAATATTATTTTATTTAAATACGTATTTTTTGGACATGAATTTTATTAAAAAATATATTAAACATATATTTTAAAGGGTGTTAGTGGATATTTCAAAAAATTTAAATATATATCTATTATCCTTCTAAAAAATTTGTGTTATAAAAAAAACCTATTAACTTATCCAACATGTTTATATACATATTTAATGTAGTATTATGTTATATGTATATAAAATTATATATAATATACATATTTTCAAATTTGATTCTTTCTAATGAAGGTCAAATTTAGGCCTATCAAGAACCACCTTCATTCGCCTTGGTTCTGGCACTTTTGTAATATATTTCTAGTAATTAAGGAATAAAATAAAACATATTATAAATTATTCACTAATAAAAGATATAATTATAGTTATTATGTAAAAAATTTTGAAATTTTTAATATAAGAGAACATTCCATGATTTTTTTTCTACTGAAAATGATTAAAGCAAACACAATTTCAAGATTTTTTTTATATAGAAAACAAAAAAAAAAATCAAATCTAATAAGCCTTCTAATCTTAAAATTGTGAAATTGAAAAATTAGAAATTAGATAAAATATGAAATCATAATAAATACATTAAAAAATAACTAAACTCTAATAAGTTATATATTTATAAAAAAAATAAAAATAAAAAATCTAACACTCAAAGACTTTGGTCAGTATATATGCTAACATCTATTTTTATTGAAAGATATTAAAACATAATAATGAATTTTCAATGACCCAAATATGGATTCTCCAGAGTATCTCTCAAAACACTAACAACAAAAACAATGTTAGGATAAATGCAAAATTTAATATACATTACACTGAAAACATGAACATTCTTGCATGTTAATCACATCAAATATTATTTTGAAGCTAATGATTTTAAAGAATTTGTAGAAAACGATTTTTAATATAAGTTATTTTTTATATATAATATTGATTCTCTAATTGATATAAATATTATTGATATAAAAAGTTTTCTATTTTTTATACTAATTATCAATTAGAATTATTATGTGATTATATATATATATATATATATATATTAAATATAGTATTTTTTTAATTATTTATAAAAATATTATTATGTGTTTCAATATAGAAAAGATATAATATATATATATATATATATATATCAAATTAATCAATAAAAACATTTAGTAACAGTAGGGAGTAATAGTGGAAGATATTCACCAGTAAATAATAAACAATAATTATATAGAGAATATAAATTCATTTCTTATCCAAAATTTTAATATTAAGGTTTTGTGTGTTTTTTTTTCATTTATATGTTATTCAACATTCTCATTTCTATCCAATTTTTATCCAACTTAAGATTTCAACTTACTTTAAACTTTAACAAAAACTAATATTAATGCATAAAAATCAATATTAAATTATAATCTATAACTATAAAGTTTTAAGTATTAAAAAAAAAATTATCCCCTCTTTTTCATATTTCTTCATGGATGTATCTAATAACTTTTTGACGGTATATACATATAGGTGTTATTTTGTATTTTTTGAAACTACAACAAAATGATTGGAGAAATTTAAATACATTTTACTTGATCCCAATAATCAATAATCATTATATAAAATGATGAAATATTGAAATTTAAAAATAAAGATGAAGGATATCTTAAAAAGATTGCAAGAAACATGTTTAGACAAGACACCATATCTCTTTTGCATCTACTTCTTTATTTATTAGTTCTTTTATTTCTTAATTTAATTATTAAATCTATTTTATTTGTGTTAATGAAGGATGATGAAACCATGAAGCTCAAAAAGGTGAATAAGGATATCTTCGGAGAATCACTAGAAAGCTGCTACATCCTATTATTTTCCTTTCTAGGTGCATATTGGGTTTCCAAGAGACACACAAGTGGTACTTCTCTCATGAGTTAGAAGTTAGTCACACTTTTGACACTCCTTCATTTACAGATTTGTAACACCCTTATACCAAAAAACTTTTTAATTAATAAATAGAAATTTTCGAAGAATGAAAGTAAAAGATTCCAAATATATTCACTTCATAAATAATATTTACAAAACAAGGGAATAAAATTTGAAAATAAAACTCTTACTATGAGTCATATTGCCTACTAAAACAACAGCGGTAGACCGTGAATCGGTACACCCAGTAAGTTCCCAGGAAAGAGAGGTGGGTCACTAACGGACACTCTTAAATACTAAGTCTTTCCTAGCCAGAACTTTCCTAGGCATGCACTCTCACATTACACGCTATTTATCCAGTAACCGTAATAACTCTTTTCAGAGGTGGAAAATCGAATAAAATATTATTAGGCATTAAAATAGTCTTTATAAGTTCTTAACTATAAAACTTTAAATTAATTTCTTCAAGGTAAGAAAAATTTCTTTATGTCCCGACATCACACCTAATCAGAGCATCCCAAAAATCAAGGCATAGAAAATTTAGGCTTCATCAGTCAACTCCTATTTGTCCTCATCACCGACATGTTCACCTATAAGAACATTTAACCCAAACAAAACATCGACCACACAAATAGAAGAGTGAGGAATATATTTCACATATGTTAGGTACATATAAGAAAATAGGTAGAACTAATCACACACAAAACGCATCACATACATCAATACACACTCAGTCACAAACTCAATTAACTCAAATGTTTTAATGCTCTTATGCTCTTATCTTTAAATGCATGTGGTACCATCGCAACGCAAATGCAAATGAGTAGTCTAGGAGGACATGGACCAGATCTAAGGACCCTATCAATCCACTCTCACTAGAACGAGTCTAACAGGAGCCAGTCGGGATAGTATAGCCGGCCGTGGTGGCCCCTCATTTCAACTCTCAAATGAGAGGTTCCTTGCTCTAAAATCCCCAAAGTCAAGGTAAAAGACCATAAAGATCCACCTTCATAGATCGCATCTATCCCCAACAAAAATATGAATGAATGAATGAGATATGATCACACAAATGCAATACTCAAATGCATAACACATCTCGAATGACCAAGCATAACTTGGATTTTAAGGTTGTTAAGCCTCTGCTTAGACTTCACAAATGATCAAGAATAACTTGGATTTTCACGCTGCTAAGCCTATGCTTAGACTTCTCAAATGACCAAGCTAACTTGGATTTCACACGGCTAAGCCTCTACTTAGACTTCTCATACCAATAACCGCAAACAACTCAAGAACTCATGAGTCTCTCAACACTCTATTGAAATTTTCACAATATCTCATTCCTATAATAACTTGAAATAATTCCTCATAACTTGTAATAATTCGTCATCACTTGTAATAATTTAGAAAAACAACAATTTTCGTAAATATAGTATAAAATTTATCAATACCCTAAAACACCATGAAAGCATAATCCACCCAAAATTATTTGAGAACTTATGGTTGCCTCAAAATAAATAATCTCCTAATGAGGTTTAGGGGTTACCTCTATACCCAAAATTCTCATAAGTATTCCATATGTAAGACATTCCCCACTCCCCCTCTTACCTCGAATAAGGACGTCTTGTATGTTAGGTCCCGCGATGCCTAGAGATGCTACGCTCCGCAATGTACTACGTGACGCCTCGAGACGCTATGCTCCTAATTCCTCACGTATCGCCCCTAGTTGTCTCCTCTGATATTTTTCCTAAAGGTTAGAAAAATTTGGAATGAAAAATAGAGAGGGTTTGACGCCTATTTATACCCGTAGAGTTGGGCTTTTGTTAGTAACTAATTCACAGAAAAATCCCCCACATAATATTTTCTGTTTATATTATTTCTCTAAATCGAATAAAATATTTTATTTAATCAAATAATTAAATTACACAATATATATATATATATTCGCCTATTATATTATTGTTATTATTATTTTCTAAAAAAATCAGGATGTTACAGATTCTAGTCACGTTATTAGCACTCCTTCATGTGCAGATCCTAGTCACACTAAGAAGCATGTACAACAAGGAGTTGAAGAAACTTGCATCTAGGAAAGAAAGAAAGAGACGCCTTCTTTTGTGTGTGAGCTAGACATATTTTTGACACCATCATGTGTAATAGCCATGTGCATAAGGAAGTGAAATAGATACCTTTGTAGCATTTAATTTGTCTTGTATTTCAGCTTCATTTAAGTTTTATTTGTGGGTCATCAAATCTTATAAATAGGACCTCAATGCTACATGTTAGACTTTTGAAAATAAAAAATATCAATATATTGGTAGTTTTTATAACCTTGTGTTTGAGTGTTTTCTATCTTCTTGGTGTCTTATCTTGAATTTTGATTCAAGTGGCGACACACATCAATCATATTAAGATCCTTCCTCAAGTGATATGTCTTTTTAATATCTTCTCCTATATTTTAAGTTTTTTTTTCAATCCATTACTACTTCATTATCTTCTTCATATATATATATATATTATATATATATATAAATATATTACTTGCAATTTATCATATTATTTTTATCTTTTTTTTTCTCTTTTAAATTTTTTATAAGTAAACTTTTACACTTAGAATAATTTCTCTTGTTATTTTTTAGTTAAATAAAAATCTTATCTAAATTCTTTTCTTAATAATTCATTAATAATAAATTAAAAATTAATTTATATAAAATAAGACATTTATCATTTTTCAAATATATGATGTAGTATCTATACTCAAAATTTTCGTATGATTTATTTTATTATATAATTTTGATTAAGTTAAGTTTTTAAATACATATAATTATTACTATTATTATTATTATAAATAATTTTAAATACTTCATAATAAATTCAATGAAAATTTTGTGACGACAAAAATAAATTTATCTTCTAAAATATTACACACATCTATATCACTAACGTAATGAATAATTTATAATATTACAATAACGTGATGGAATAAAAAAATTAATTAAAATTTAATTGAATCATACCTTTATATTAAATATTTGAATTTTGTATTTTACTTTTTATATAATAAAAAAATCATATAATATATATATATATATATTACATACTAATATAAATATTATATAATTATCAATAGGCATATTTAAGTAAATATATATATTACTTTTTTTTTATAAACTTCATCACAAATAGAACTTTATTTTGGAATGACATAAATTTCTTTTGAGCATATAAGCCTTAATTAAAAAGAAGATATAAAATGTTGATGAAATATTTAAATAAATGATGTCCAAATATTTGTCTTAAAAGTAAAGGATCCTATGTTCTTGGGGGTTGCATGGAGGGAGGGATGAAGAAGAAAACAAAAGAAAAAATAGAAGAGAAAAGCATCCTATGAAAGTGTGACATATAATGAATGAAGATATTTTGGTAAGCATATGCATGTGGCATATTCTCAAAGCTTGTTAGATACTTCATTCATTTCATTCATTCATGGATTCATTCATTTCATAGTTTTGGGAGTACCTTTGCAACTGACTCAACAAACTTGTGGGGTACCCTCCTTCCAACTTTTTATCCTTTCCCTCTCCACCACCAATCAACCCTCTTCCTATTTCTTTTCCATCTAATATTGAAAAGTGAGATAAATTTTATATTCAAAATTGAATTATATTTTTTATTATTTATTAATAAAATATTCATACCTAACACCTTCTCTTTCCTTAACCACCATTCAATCTCACTTTCTCTTATCATCAACAAAAATTATTTTACTTTCACAAATTTTATTATTATTTTTCAATGACAGCCTGTTATTACAGCTAATCATTTTCTCCTCTGACAGTTGTAGTTTATGTACTATCTACACATTCTTCTTCTCTCTCCTAATCTTCCCTTCTTCTTTCAATTTTTCTTTTTCTCTTTTTATTTTTACTTTGGCAAAAACTTAATACATATATATATTAACATAATGAAATATTTAGATAACACTTTGAGAATTAAAAGTAGCACATTTAAAAAAATTTAACATAACGAAATAAAAGTAAATTTCATATATTTTAAGTGAATAAAACATTTTTTTCCTTATGTTTAATTTTTTTGGTTTTAAATAAGTTATTAAGTTTTATTTAGTTCTTCATAAATTATTAATTTTTCATAATTTATCTTTATTTTTAAGTTTTGTTATCTTGATATTAATGTAAAGATTGTTAAAAATTGAATAAAAAAATATTGAAGAATCAACCTAAAAGTTTTGTTAGAATCACAAACAAAAGACCGAACAAAATTATCAATAAAAATACTATTTTAGAATCTCTTTACAACAACAAAACCAAATTTATAAAACCATATATTAAGATGTTTTATCTAAAAAAAATATATTTTATGTAATAACTTATTATTTATTATAAATATTTTGACATAATCTATTCTATTATTATGAAGTAATTTTTTTTCTTAGATAATATATATTATAGTATATATTTCATTAAAATAAATACAAAAATTATAATTTTGATTTAAAAAATCCTATATTTAATAACATTCATAGGTTTTTTAAAAAAAAAAAATTATTTATGAAAAATGAAAAGAATTACGAGAAATCAAACAAAATTAATAAATTTATTAAGAATCAAAATATTATTTAGGAAAAAATATATAATCAAATACGTAAAAAATTATATTAATATCTAAACCTATCTATCAGAATCAAATAAAAAAAATTATTAAAAAGTAATAAAGTGAAAAAATTATGAGCCACCAAATTAGTAAATTTATGAGAATAAAAATATATTTAGAGTTTGATTTATTTAAATAATTTCGCATGAATGACACAAGACGCTAATATGGCGCCCTCCTGTTACGTCCTCTAAATGCTTCAATAACACCAATTCTCACGTGCCAATTCAAAATACTACTTAGTGTTCTCAAATTATTCATAATCAAGTTCACAACTAAAAAAATAAATTCCCTTTATAATTTTATATAATTCGTGTAATTGCAAAATATTAAAGATATAATTAAATTAATATATATTAAGTACTGTAAATTTTATCTCATTAAATCGATTTTATAATTATGAACTATATTTAAAATTCACTTTTAATATAATATCATAATATAAGAACTTATCTTAATAAAATTTTTAAATTTATCGTTTTAAATTTATCGGATTACTTATTATTAAATTATTATCAGATCACTTATTTTTTTACATTTGAGTTTAAAGAGTTTTGATACGAAGAATTGTATTAAAGATCTTAAATTATTTAAAAATAATATTAAATTAACATATACTAATATAAATATATTAATGGATGTACACTTGACCAATTATATAAAAATAAATTAAATTTAAATCTATTACTAATTTAAAATTTATTCTAACAAATTTTTAAAATATTATTAAATTATTCATAAATTACTTCTTTACGGCAGAGAAGATATTGATAAGAAATTTCAAAAAAGAGAATATGTGAGTCATCATAGTTATCTAATACCGAAAAAATCTCATTAAGATCACCAATTTTTGTAAATTGTTTTCCAGCAACAATTTATAGTAAATACTATTTTTTTTATTGTGTAGTTTTGTTAAACTACATGGGTTTGCACACTTTGAGTGGCATGGGTTGCATGGAGAGATGTGAATTTAAACTTTGTGAGATCTACATGCAAAACTATCTCTTTTTATAGTTTTTTTTCTGTAATTTTTATTTTTGTTCACCTATTCCTCACAAATTTCAACAACTTCTATATAAAGTCCAAACTCTTCATTTTATTGTGTTGATTTGTGGTTGTGGCTGAACCTGCTTTTCGAGAAAAAAGAATCTTTTTCTTAGCTGCAAAGAGCCCACTCTGCCAAACACGTCCTTTTCAAATGGGTCTCTACCACCATGAATAATCTATTATCAAGGCACACATCCTTATATTATTTATCAATTTTCTTTTAAAATCTATCTTTAAATTTAAATATTATATTTTCTATGTGTAAATAATTTTATATTCATAAAGTTAACATAGTATATTTTCAAAATGTATAAAAAGAATCTTTTTTGTATATACATATAATATAACTATTTAATTTTTATTAAATGTAACACAAAGTAATTACAATTTAATGGTTACATTAATGTTTTGCCACCATTACGAGAACAACCTAATGCACTATTCACATGTGATATTGCCTAATACATTATCTAATTAATTTTTATTATATTGTATCATGTCATGTTTGTGTATAAAAAGAAATAAACAATATATTTAATCCAACATAATCAATATAGGATTAAATAAATATTACTTATTTTGGATATATGATTATGTAGGAGCTTATTGTTTCACAATAAATATATATATATATATATATTTAAATAATTATTTATTATCAATATGATTTATATATTGTTTGTAGGATAATTATGAGATATAAGATAATGTTTGGATCAAAATTTGATCATCATCCTATTTTATTTGGTATTAATGTTTTAATACAGCACTAAAAAGGCTCAATTAATATTTTAGATTTCATAACAGTTATTACCTTTTTAAAATATATTTGTGATCTATTTATTTTATTTTATTTAATTTTCTATAAGAATGTTGTAAGAAAACAGAAATAAATAACTTTCCTGAAACGTCAAAGAACATAATACAAAAGGAGGAAGATTCGTAATTACAGATAAGAGAGTTTGAGAAAAAAGAGAATATATTTAATTATTTAAAATTTGAAAAATAATAAAGAATTAAAATGAAGTAAGGTTTTGTGCAGTTTCCTTCGCGGGACACGACGAAGAAGAGAGTGTTACAAAAAGCGAACTTTCTCTACTTTTCACGTTCACTCACTCACTCTGCTCACACCAAAACAACACTACGCTCCATTCACTTCCGATGGAGCCTCCCGCATCCTACATTTCCTCCTCCGAGCTCCGCAACCACAACACGCCCCACGACGCGTGGATCTCAATCCACGGCAAAATCTACGACGTCACCTCCTGGCTCCACCGCCACCCCGGCGGCACTCTCCCCCTCCTCACCGTCGCCGGCACCGACGCCACTGACGCCTTCCTCGCCTTCCATCCCGCATCCGCCGCTCTCCTCCTCCCCACCTTCTCCACCGGCCTCTGCCTCTCCGACTACTCCGTCTCCTCCGCCTCCTCCGACTACCGCCAGCTCTTCTCCCACCTCTCCGCCCTCAACCTCTTCGAACGCAAGGGCCACACCACCCTCATCTTGCTCTCCCTCATTCTCACTCTCCTTCCTCTCTGCGTCTGCGGCGTCGTCTTCTCCGACAGCACGTTCGTGCACTTGCTCTCCGGGGCCTTGATAGGCTTCCTCTGGATTCAGAGTGGCTGGATTGGCCATGACTCCGGCCACTACAACGTCATGCTCAACCGCCGCTTCAACCGCGTCGCGCAGATCCTCTCCGGGAACGTCCTCGCCGGAATCAGCATTGCCTGGTGGAAGTGGAACCACAACGCGCACCACATTGCGTGCAACAGTCTCGACTTCGACCCCGATCTTCAGCACCTCCCCTTCTTCGTCGTCTCCTCTAGGTTTTTCAACTCCCTCACTTCCAAATTCTACGATAGAAAGCTCAAGTTCGATTGCTTCGCTAGGTTTTTGGTTAGTTACCAGCATTGGACTTTCTACCCTGTCATGTGCTTCGCCAGGGTTAACCTTTTTGCTCAGTCTTTTTTCCTTTTGTTGTCCAAGAGAAAGGTGGAGAACAGAGGAATTGAGCTTTTAGGGTTGCTTGCGTTCTGGGTTTGGTACCCTTTGTTGGTCTCCTTCTTGCCAAATTGGTGGGAGAGGGTTTTGTTCGTTGTGTTAAGTTTTTCTGTGACTGGTATTCAGCATGTACAGTTTTGCTTAAACCATTTCTCTTCCAAAGTTTACCTTGGTCCTCCAAGTGGTGATGATTGGTTTGAAAAGCAGACTAATGGGACTCTTGATGTGAACTGTTCTGCTTGGATGGATTGGTTTCATGGTGGCCTGCAGTTTCAGGTGGAGCATCATTTGTTTCCCCGGCTGCCACGCTGCCATCTGAGAAAGATCGCGCCCTTGGTTAAGGATCTGTGCAAGAAGCATAACCTTCCTTACAATTGTGTGTCGTTTTGGAAGGCCAATGTGCTGACGATTCAGACACTTCGAAATGCGGCATTGCAGGCCAGAGATGGTTCTGGGCCGGCTCCCAAGAATTTGGTTTGGGAGGCTGTTAATACCCATGGATGAATGTGAGGACTTGAGTGGAGCTTCGTGTGATTTTGCTGTCGTTGATGGTTTGGTTGATGAAGGTGCGGTGGTAGATAAGGACAAGGCTTAGATATAGTTTGCATAGAGGCTTCTGGAGTTGTTTTCTATTCAGAATTGGAGTTTTACTTTGGTAATCTGCGAAACAATGGGTTGCGTTAAAGTTTGACATAGATTACTGAGATAGAATTTCAATTTTTGATTGGAGAACAGTACTAAAAGAACTTGATAAACTGTATTTAGGTTTTGTTTGGTTGGTAATCCTTGGATCTGAAGAGAGAATAATTGATTTGCAAATTGCTTAGATGCTTCGGATACTCATTGTCTTGGTAGCGGGTTTGGCTAGTCTCCTTTTGAAAATAGTTAAGAAAGAAACGAGTGATACTGGTCATTTGTGGTTTAAGTATAGTACTCATTCTTGTTATGTTCAGCACTTCATGCTTGAGAATGAGATGTAAGCACTGTTATTCTTTGTTTGCTTTGGTCTTTGGCAGTTTTATTTCATTATGTGCCCAATGGTCCCTCTACCACTACATAACCATTTGTGTTATGCCTTGGAATACGTTATCTTTTGGAGCAAGAAATGTACTGTATGTTAATTTTCTGAATGTCATTTCCTGCTTCTTGTTTAATTCTCCTATCTGTTTAGGAGAAATTCTTAGTTATACAATCCGATAGTTCTCTCCCTTCCTCTCCATTCTCTGCATCCAAATAATATGTTGGAGACACCCTCTTAAATAGATCACAAGCTTCCCAATATGCCTAATCTTATCCCAAATCAGCTGCTGTGTCAAAGAAACCTCCTTAAATATGCAAGTGTTCTCCTACTGCCGTATGCACCGAATAATAGCATAAATTGCACTCTACCATAATCCTCTGTTTTTATCTCCTATTACACAGACAATATATTTTCTTCCATTCATAGTTTTATTTTTCTAAAATAAACTAAGACTGAAACATATGAAGCCACATTCAAAAGGAATCAGACTATTATAAACACGAATGTAAAAGCAATTCTACCTTGTAGGTGACCATAGGGTGTACTGGTTACATATTGTTCTAATCCTAAAGACAAAAAGTTTATTGAAGTGTAATTATTTTGCTAACAACTCATGTCGTTGTCTTCTAGGGAAAGTGAAGTTTCATTTCAGTATGGTAACTACTACAGATAGGTTGAAGACCTGGGAGCTGTAGTTCTACTCCTCCGTGAGCAGACATATATAATTACAGCAATTGTTGTTGGCCACAGTAAAGGTCAGATTACAGTTATCCTTTTTATATCTAAGCTGAAGTTATTTGGGGACTGAACATACAACGTATATGGAATTCTTCAGCAATATGATCTTTTAATAATAAGCAGTGTAGTGTTGACTGTTTAATGTTTACGAGAAAGAAGTCAGAAAGAAAATATCTATCGGAGATAGGTGTAGCTTTGATCAATTGATAAGATGAAGGAAAATGGTTCAATAAATGGTTTTGGAGATGGACGATTTAGAGGTGAAAATGTTTGATATTGAGTATAAAAAATGGTCCTAGCTCACATTGGTTAAACTGAAGAAATAGTTGTACAGTTTTGGTGGAGAATGTAGTCTTCTAGAGAGTTTTGATGGTAAATTGTAACTTACGCTCTCCGTTAATATTGTAGAATTTTCTGTATATGCAAGTCTTTCACAATCCACAATTCCTCTCGTAAGACACTGACTATTATGGATGGTTTCTGCAGGGGATAATGTTGTGCTCTTTTATGCCTCAAACTTTATATAAAAGATCCAGCAAGATATAGATGTAAAAGATGAAAAAGGTGAACAACAAAACGTGAATATATATATATATATCTCTTGTTCAATTTGTCGTCTATCATTTGTGATTTTTATTCTTGTTTTGGTCCATTTTTTCATACTTTGTCCATTTGTAGTCAAGAACACTCGAATTCACGTTAAAAGTATCATAGTTGAGCTATCAGATGTGACTGCTTCTGTGGTTCCTGTGGTTCTAATAATAGAAAAAAAAATTGTTATTTATAATGATATTTTTTTAACTTGAGCAGAAATATTTTTATGAGAGAATATATACGGTTTCGTAAACAATATGCTTATATTTAGGGTTGATCTCAATTTTTAAAATTTAGTACGTGATTATATTTGCTTTGAAACATCATTTTACTTTTGAAAAAAAAAAATAGAACATATTTTATCATTTAATCTTTATTTAGATTAGAGCATCAAAAGTGAGGAATAAAAAAATAAGAAAAATAAAGTGAAAAGAGGGGAAAGATATAAAAAATGAGTAAAAAATTTATAATTGATATGAAAGAATAAAAAATATATAGGAATAAAATTAATGAATAATCAAAATATGCTGGTTAAAAATTGAAGATTATTAAATAAAAATTAATATAAATGAATATTTAATATTTTTTTGTAAACTTAAAAAATTATTTAAAATTAAGACTTAAATATAATTTTAGTTTTCTAATTTGAAAGTAATTTTTCTTTTAATCCTCTCATTAAAAAAATCACATAAAGATGAAATCTTCATTACATATCAACAATATACTCTTATCCACCCTCTTTCATATTTTGCAATTCATTCTGGAACCATAATTATTTCCAAAACAAAAACTGGTAAGTGATGTTTTCTTATCTTTTGTTTTCATCTTATCTTTCAATTTCAACTCACTTTTGAACCTTGCACTACTCTTCAATATCAGGAAGAGTAACATTATTGAACTAGATTTTAAAGATTAAATACTTTCTGAAAGTGAAAATCACACACATTCTATGTGAGTTTATCTCACCTAATGAAGTTGTGGGAAGGAGGAATCTATATTATTTAAATGCAGATGGTGTAGAAATAAGAAAAGGGGTATAAATGAAGAAAGAAGAAATGAAGTTGGAAATTGAGAGTGAGGAAGTAAATAGTTAGGTTAAGGTTAAGGTTAAAAGAGATGGAAGTGTTAAGCAAAAGGGTTGTGATTGAGATTGATGGAAATGAGAGTTTTGTTGTTAAAAGAGAAGTGTGAAGAAGAGAAGAAAAGGTGTATGATTGTGGTGAAGATGAAGGAAAGTAGAGTTCAAAACTAGATAAATGATTCTGATAATCCTTTTCATAAACCCTATCCATCCAAGTGAAACCAACATCATAGCTTCCATGCCCCAAGGATATTATTATTATTATTATTATTTCTTGAATCTATGGTTGAAACTTTAGATCCGTAATATTATGAAGATGTTTTGTTTTCCTCAACAATCACCTATTATTGTATTGCTTGTCACTGATGTGACGATGATGCATCATTTAAAGTTGAGACTTGGATGCCAAATTCAAGATTTTAGAATAGTACTTAGTATTCAAAAATAATAAATAAAATAATTTTTCTTATGTGATATCTCACCACCCCTTCACTCTATCTCTGAAAAATTTGATTTTGATGTGCAAATACAAAAAGTTAAATTATCTTTTGACTTTTAAACAATATTATATAAGCCCATGCAATGTATAAGTATATAATTCATTGCTTAAAAATAATAAATTTTAATTTTTTAAAGATCTTTCTTTGTTTATTTTTTTACTTTCCTCTAATGATAAATTATCATCTAACTATAAGTTATTTATTTAAATAATTTTTAATTTAAAATTCATATTAAAAAAATTAATTGTTTTAATATAATACAAGAAAAGTCATTGTCCTACAAATTAATTAAGAAATATTTTATAAATACTTGGCCAATGGGCCCCCAAAGCTAGGGCATCTTACTGGGCCTTGACTGCAATTGGTCATCTACTTTTGGTACCCATCAAAACAATAATATTCATAAAATTCTAATTTATAAATAAAAAATAATAACTGAATGGAATGCTACTTAAGCCATATTATTAACTTTTTATTAATATATTGTGAATATTATGTATTTAATAAATAATACTATTTGATTTCTTCATATACAAAAACTCGTTGTACACAAATAACAGTAAAAAAATATTAGGAAAGAAATTAGTTAATCATGTAATCAATTGGAAAAAAAATTATGTCATTGAAAAAAAAATTAAAAATACAATTCAATTTTTTAACAAATACTTAAGCACATTTTTAATATTAAAAAATATTAAAAATAGCTTATGAAACATTTTAAATTATCTAAACATTAAATATGGAATAATCTTTGCATTTTTCGAATGTTCATTTTTTTTCCTCAATTATTACTTTTTATCCTCGTTTGCTTTCTCGTTAACAATTTTTTCATATTCTATTAAAAATAAAAGTATAAAAAATAAGTGCAAAAAATATCTTACAAAATTTAAAGTGATAATTTTTCATTGAACAAGTAAGAATATTAACAAAAAATAATTAATAATTGTTCTATTTCTATTTTTTTGAGGAGCTAATTCTAATTATTAAAAAAAATGTAAATATAATATTATATTTTAAAAATAATAAATGTTCAGTTTAATAACTTATTTTCATTTTTAATTTGTTAAAGAATTTTAAAAATAATTTAAATCAACTTATTTCTCTTAATTTTTTGTTTACTAAATTGAAACAAGATTAATTTTCTGTTCATCCAAATGTGATTAGGACTGACAATATTAATAAATTTATTATATTTTGTCTCATTTTATATTTGATTTAAAAAAGTAAAACGAGATGGACGGATTAATATAAGATTCGTGAATTGAATCTCTTAATTTATTTTATATATAAATTATTCAGCTTATTTATTGATTAAAAAATAAAATAGTTATGTCTCATTTTCTTTATTAATATTTTTTCGTATAAATAATTTTGAATTTAAAAAATTTAATGAAGAAAAAATATTAACTAAAATTATTTAGGTTGAAATGGAGGTAGTATAGAATTGATAAAAATAATAGTTTTTATCTCTATTTTTTTTCTTTTTGAATTCTTTTCATTTTTAATATTATAAACTTTTAAAAATTATCTCTTAAATTATTATTCATCTACATGATTCAAGAAATATTTCTAAAGGAATATTAATATAAAAAAAGGGTTTTTTTTAACCAATTTATGCCCTTTTAATTTTATACAAACTATTATTTTTTTCTAGATTTTATTAAAATATTTAATTAACTATATTTACTAATATAAAAATTCTAATCATATTTTTCTCATTTATAAGACTCAAGCAAATATGAAATTTATGAAGAATGATGATCATTTTCGATAAATACGTATAAATTTGACCCCTTAAACTCAAGGGCTTAATCTGCCAATTGAGAAACTTTAAATTACAACGCTTTATACAAAAAAAAAATTACATAACGGTTAAGTGTTGGAGATCCTACCTCGCCTAGAATTAAGGTCAAATTAGAATATATTAACGGGTGCAAACTTCATCTCATTGAGCTGGTTTTGTAGGGTTGAGTCAGGTTTAAAGTCCATTTTTAATATGATATCAAAGTCTATCTTAGTAAGATTCTTGGACCTATAGGGTCATCCCCTATCGGGTTCCTATCGGACCATCCATAAATTTGTAGTCCACATTCAAATTTGAAGAGTTTCGACGAAAATTCACTTCTAATAATAAATAACCAAAATGAAAAACAATTTTCTTTAATTTGGTTGTTTTTAGTTTGATAAATTTTAATTTGATTGGTTTTAGTTAAATTAATTTTTTTCAATCAAGATTTCTCAAACCATGGAAAATGTAAAATGGATCATAATTTAATATAGATTTAACTATAAAAAGTGTTTATGATACCTAACTCATCCTTAAAACCAATTTAAAAGGTAAAGTTTAATCCTCACTTATATATTATAATTAGATCTCATTTTTAATTATTGTGGGATCTTCCCAACATTATAGTATATAAGTAATGAGTAAACTTCACTTTCTGAAATAGTTTTATAAGGGTGACTTTGGCTTAAAGTCCACTTATAATATGATATCAAAACCTATCCTAATAAAGTTGTTGAGTCTATTGGATTACCCGCTATCGGATCACTCATAAATGTCTAGTCCCACATTCGAGTCGAGGGGGTCTCGACTTGTGGGAATCCCAACGTGAGAGGAGGTTGTTGGATATCTCACATCGCCTAGAGATAATCAAATTAAAGTAAGTTAAATAGGTGCAAACCTCATCTCACAAACCGTTTTGTGAGAATTAGTTAAATTTAAAGTTCAGTCAAATATAAAATTAATTTATTTATTTGTGAAATTTTATAAATCAAATACAAACCTAAAAAATATTATATTTTCAGACAACTAACTTATCCAACCTGTTTAAAACGTTAACTCTGCGAATCGAGTCTTAATCAAACTAAACTAATATGTTTATCTAATCATGGATAATTTATCTACTATTTCTTAGACCAATAATTTTAAAAAATTATTTAGTTTTAATTGATTTATTATTTGTAAAATTTTATTATTATTTATATGATTTTCAAAATTATTTTAATTTAAGAAATATTAAAATAAAACATAATCTACAAAACCATTTGAATCATGATTAATTCTTAAAAATAAGATTTTCACCACCAAAGAAAAAAGAGTGCTAAAAAATTATATGCAATAATAATGTATTACAAGCTTAAGATAAACATATTCTAAATTATCCATACTCATCTTAATTATATATTATGAAAATTGACAATGATATAGTTAAAATTTATATCATAGTAAGAATCTAAATAAAATAGTTTCGTGAGATGAGGACGTTTTAATTTAGGAAGGATAAAGGAGTTTAGTTAAATTTTAAAAGGGACTATAAGTGAAACTCAGGCTTTTCATTTCCTTGCAAAAACATTCTACCATCTCTCTAAACCTTTTCTCCTTAGGTCTTTTGTCTTCTTTTTACTATTCCTCACCCATTCTTCATCTTCTTTTATAGTCAAGATCGTCATTGGAGAGCTCCTAAGGAGAGAAAACTTCCCACCGATTGAAAGCTTGTTCGGGGTAAGTATTTGGTACCAAATTTTTTTCTTTTCTCTAGGATTTGAGGTGTTTAGTGGGGGTTCCTTCATCTCTGTATTTGGATCGGGTAAGAACTAGTAGTGACATGTTTAAACTCGTAATTTAGGTACTTGAAGGACTAGTGGAACCAAGGTCATAAATATGTATTGTAGAGGAAGAATATAGTTGAGTTTTGAGTAAGGTAAGGGAAACCAATGATTTTAAGTTCTTTTGGTGAAATCTATGTTTGAATGGTTGAAATGCATGTTGTAATTATTGTGATTTGGATGCTTGAAATGAGTGACATTGGTGTTAAAATCATGTTTTCGCAGAACCCATGTTCTACATAATCCGCTGAGCGTAGGACTCCTACACTGAGCGAATTTGCTCTAAGGACTTTCGGGTTCAAATCCGCTAAGCACCAAGACCTGCGCTGAGCAGATTCTGTCTCAGGTGCAAGGTTACTCTTAGGTCCAAATCTGCATAGATTTGGACCCCACTGAGAGAATCTCTATCTGCTGAGTGGATTGCACCTACAACAAAATGTATGGTTAAATTGATTTGAAATGCGAGGGATTGACATGTAATCATGGGGTCTTTAAAGAATGGTGTGACTGAATGGCATGAGGCTTGTGTTACTCCTAGTGAGATGATTTTTTGCTTTTGTGCTATTAAAATGTGAACATTGATAGTTTAGTGTGTATGGATTTAGGGATATCTATGGGATATCCAAATCTTAGTGATATTTAAAGTAATGTAAACTAGAACCTCATGTGGTGAAGGTTGATGGATGCTCACTAATTATTCTGAAAGGACAATAGGTGATACTACCCTAAGGTGGTATATTGGTTGTGAGGTATTGTGGGATGACCTAGGGTGAAAAAGATTCAGAAGATCGATCATTTGAGAAGACCGTTGGTCCTTGATTATACCCCAAGTATTAGCCCCTAATATCTAAAATTCATATAGTCTTTCAGAAATCGTTAGTTTAATGTGTGATTTTATTTGTGTGTAAAGTTTTCAGTAAGTCCTTATACTTACTTTTTAACTTATATTGTTGAATTGATTATTATATTTTCTTTAACATGAAAATATTCAATAATTTGCTTGTTATAATTGTCTTCATGTATTCTTGTTATAATTGTATACTTTATATAAAGTAGATCTTTTGAAAGAATGAAAATAAGAAGTAGATTAAATTTTATTTATGAATTGTAATAGATTTGAGAATGAAAAATTATAGTTTTAATAGGTATTTTAAATAGATTTTCATTTATGAATAAATGAAGTAGTGATAATGATTATTCTTTAGTAATAGGAAATTAGTAAAATATATAATTTTGGGTATATTGCATTACAATTACATATTATTAAATTTTTTATAAATTTTTTTCTCTTCTATTAGTCTTGACAAAAAAATTGTTTGTATTGATCTCTAATAATTTTTCTAATTCTATGTTTTTGTCTGTTATTATTGTTTTTGTTATTGATTCTTATTAAAAAAAAGTTGTATTTGATTGTTAAATATATTATTTGTAAAAAAATAAAAATTATTTCATAATACTAAAATATATTTTTTTATTATTTTGTGTCTAAAAATAATATTTATAATTAGTATTAATAGTCAAATTACTTTGAATTTTTTATTAATGATTATATGTACTGAATTGGTAAGTGCGATGATTTTTCAGTTTACTTGATAATATATTTTTTTTTATATTTTAGTTTCTGTCAACCTTAACCTTAAGATATTAAAATAACAAAATTTAATATCAGGAATCAAATAAAAGAATTACAAAAAATAATAGAAAATAAAATGTTTATCAGAATCTAAATATAAAATTAATAAATATATTTACAATAATTTTTTTTTTAAATAACACGTTAACAATATAAATGATAATATAAAAAATTAACACATAAAAAGCACTAAAATAAAGGAAACTAAGCTAATAGTGGAGAAGAAAAGATATTGTTAAAAAGGAAGCTAAACTAATAACAGGCAAGAAAAAGGTATTTAAGAAAAATGAATAACAAATTTCATAAAAATATCATTTTTTTTCAAATTAAAAAGAAAAGGAAAAAACAATTACTTTTATAAATGTAAATATTCATTTAAAATTTTTAAAACATTCCATTAACACCTTTAAAAATATATATTTAATATTTTTTAATAAAATTGAAGTTATAAAAAATATATATATTCAAACAAAATAATATTAAACCATAAATATTATTGAAATGGAAAAATGTACATCTATCATTTAAAATAAAAAACATATACTTTTTATATTTACAAAATATAAGATATTGATGAGTCACAAATTAGGTTAAAAGTTATTTATTTATTAATTTTACTATAATATGTAGAATAATTTGTAATTTATTGACCTGTTTGCATGAAATTAAATTGGTAACTACATTGAGAAATGAATGAGAATTTTGTGGCGGCAAAATTATTTAAAAAGACAAATGCAGGTAAGAAAAAAAAAAAGATGGCACGTGAAAAACACCATAAAACCCTAAATATAGCACCATTTCAGACTTCCACATTCCATTAATGCCCTCAATTAAATACTATATGATTTCCCTCTGCAACCTAACTGGCACTACTTTTGTTTCTCTCTGTTCTGTCTTTTAATACTTTCAACTTTGATTGAATAACTATGCGCTTAGTTTTATGTTTGAACTCTCCATTTATTAAAAGAATTATTAAAAATTAAATTTATATATTTTATATATATAATAATTTAATCGTGTTTTTAATTAAATGAAATTCCAAACATTCACATTGAATATGAAAAATAGAATTTATTTAAATCAATATTTAATAAGTAAAGAAATGTGTGTTTGATGTATACAATTAACATCTCACGTGAAAAGAAATGATTAAGAGTCCATTTATTTTTATTTTTATAGGTATATTTTGACAAAATAAATTAATTATTTATTTTATAAATTGTGTAACTTTTTAATAATATAAATTTATTTCAGTTTTATTTTTTACATTTTTGTGTGTAAAAGACTATAAAATGGTTAATGTTTATTCTCATAAATAGATTAATTATTTTTTAAAAATATTTTAAGTTTCAATATTTGGTATCAAAGCTCTATAACGGGCCTGATCCGGAGTGAAAAGTGTGGTGAATCTACAAACAAAAATATCAGAAAGATTCGTACAACCAGTTATTTCAAAATTTGATAGTCATTATGACTATTGGTCAATGATGATGGAAAACTTTATGAGAAAAGAGTTGTGGAGTCTTGTAAACGAAAGAGATACCGTTGCTAGCAACTGAAACCACATCAATGAGTGATGCACAGAAACAAAAAAAAAAGTGGAGGAAGCCAAACTCAAGGATTTGATGGTTAAGAATTTCTTATTTTAGGCTATTGATAGAGAAATTCTGGAGACAATTCTTGACAAAGGGACTTCGAAGGCAACTCTAAGAAGAGAGTTTGAACTGCTTTCTATGAAAGAAGGAGAGAAGATGGACACCTTTCTAGGAAGAACCCTTAGTGTGGTGAATAAGATGAAATCAAATGGTGAAAACATAGAGCAAAGTATGGTGGTCAGTAAGATACTTAGATCATTAACTTCTAAATTCAATTATGTTATATGTTCGATAAAGGAGTCAAATAATTTAAGCATCTTAACCCTTGATGAACTCCATGGAAGTCTTCTTATTCATGAACAAAGGATGCAAGAACATCAAGTGGAGGAACAAGTGTTGAAAGTTGTTCATGGTGACAGTTTTGGACAAGGAAGAGGAGGAAGAGTCTTCTTTAGAGGTGGCAAAGGAAGAGGATGTGGAAGATGGTCCTTAAAAAAAGAAATTATTGAATGCTTTAAGTGTCATAAGCTTGGACATTTTCAATATGAATGTCTAGAATGGGAGAAAAATGAAAACCATGCAGAGATGGAAGAAGAAGAGGAACTCTTGTTGATGTCACACATGGATCTACACCAAACCGGGAAAAAGGAGGTCTAGTTTTGGATTCAGGATGTAGCAACCACATGACAGGTAACAAAGCCTGATTTTCTAATTTAGAAGGTCTTTGTCAAACTGTGAAATTAGGGAATGACATGATAATGGATGTGGTAGCAAAAGAAAGTGTAAGAATGCAAGTTAATGGTGTTACTTAGTAATTCCAGATGTTTATTATGTTCCTTAACTTAAAGATAATCTACTTAGCTTAGGATAATTTCAAGAAAAAAGATTGACAATCTTGATTCAGAATGGAACATGTAAAGTATTTCATTCTAGGAAGGGATTAATCATGCAAACTAATATGAGTAGAAATAGAATGTTTTATGTATTGGTCACTACAACAATAAAGGAAATCATGTGTTTACAAACAGAATTGGAGATGGCAAAAGAAGCTCACCTGTGGCACTGTCGGTTTGGACACCTTAATCACAAAGGACTCAATAGAAGATCAATCACAAAAAGTACATGAAGATTCTCAAAGAAACTACAACTCGGGCATGCTAACATATGTGGTCTTCTCAAGCCTTCCTCAAACAGCAACAAGAGCGTTGAAAAAGAAGTTGGTGAACACATTTCTTACTTGAGAACAGATGGAGGAGGTGAATTCACCTCACATGTGTTTGAAGAAGAGAGAAGTTAGGATTTGGGTAGAACCAATGAAGAAAGGAAAGTTGATGTGTTAGTGTATAAAGATGAAGAAGACAATTTTAAAGAAGAAGTTGAGCAAGAAGAAAATAAAGATAATAGTAGCAACTTAAGTGGAATTAGATCACCCACAGGTGAAGACATTGATAAAGAAAGTTCAGTTCAAGGGAGGGCTACAAGAGTTAGAAGAAAACCAATATGAATGATAGATTATGTGACAGGAGTTGATTTGGCTGCAGAAGAAAAAAAAATCTCATGATACTGATGATTGAAAGCGAAAATGATTCATTCTCTTTCGAAGAAACATATAGAAGCATAAAATTGCAAGAGACAATGAAAGTTGAAATGAAAAACCTGAAATGTATCTGCCTTAGGAAAATCTTGGAACAACTTGAAGCTGTAGAAAAGGAAAGTACAAAAATTCTTTTTGACAATAACTCTACAACTCAGTTGTCCAAATATTATGTTTTCCATTGACAAAACAACCACATTAGAATAAGATTTCATCTTCTTAAAAACTTTATAAATAATAGAGCTGTGAAGCTGAATTTTTGTAACTCTAAAGAACATATTGTAGACATAATGACAAAACCTATTAGATTGAAAAAATTTATGAAACTCTGTAAAATACAGAAAATAATTGATGCAACTGAAATTTAAACTCAATACTAGGATGATAGTAAAAATAAATTAATTATTTATTTTATAAACAAACCTTATGAGTTTGAGTTTTCAATTATGTAAATTAGTGTAACTTATCCGTACGTATAAAAAAAAGACTAATAATTTCTTATAAATATTTCTTTTAAGTCTCCATATATTTCTATTCGATGATATCAATGTCAATAAAAAAATTATATTAACAAGTGAAAATATCACTATTTTTTTATTTGATTGATTTAATTTCTGATAAAAAAAATAGCTAATGAAAAAAAAATATTATATAAAAATTCTTTTATATATTATTATAAAAAATAGAATCTAAACTTACATTTTTAAGATATAAATTTAATATTCATTAACTGAACAGACTCTGCTTTTGTTATAAGATAGATCAACTTTTTAATTTCACTTTCTTAGCACAAACTCCACTAAGCACAAAGTTACGAGGCTAATCAAAATTTCCCTTCCACCTTCTCATATCCTAATTATTAAGTAAATGATGGGTACACTCTATGAACAATAATTTAATCTAAAAATTCAGTTTTATAAAAGACAAAAGTTGAGCATTTTTGTAAAATATGCTTTATCACCCTAAATTTGCAAGTTTTTTTTATAGAAAATTAAATGAAAAGAACACCAAAAATTCACCCTAAACCACACAAAATCTTCAATATCAGCATAATTTTTACATTTTAAGGGAGGTAATTGAATTTTTTATCTCTAAATCAAATATGCAATATAATTTAAGATACACTTTTCAACCTAACACAAAAGCTAGGTTGAACCCAAAGTTTCAAAACAAAATCAATATTTTCTAATAATATCCAAACATCTAACATGTGTTTGTACTAAAACCAAGTTTGTCTGAGGCAAAATCGATTCTCAAAGTTCTCACATGTCCATATTATTATTTATTAGTCTCAGCTCGATTCTCAACAAATAATTGAACCAAGTCAAAGATGCAACTATCAACCCAATCACCCAAATCTAGTGGAACAACAACAACATGTTACAAATTACAACGTTATATGCAAAGAAAAAGAAACATAAAGAACTCATTCATTCATCAACATAAAGCAGTAATAAGTTACATTACAAGTACTCTCAACATCCAAAAGGCTGAAAATGAACATAACCAATTCAAAAAAATGAAAAGAAAAACTTACTAATTTTACAAAAAAGAAAAGACCTAATGAAAAATTAACAAAAAAATATTACTAACCAAATTAAAATTACTATTATAATGATTAATAATAATTGTTAATTATTTGGCAGATCCTCTACCAATAATTTCCTTGTACCTCATGATGGAATCCAGCCTCTGCAGTTTGAGCTGCTGCTTGAACTTGTTGATGAAGTCGTCGGCCTTCGCGTCCACCTCGTCGTCGACCACGGCGGCGCCGCTCACCTTCGCCTCTTTTACGGTGGCCGGCCGGCGGGTCTCCACGATGTCTTCTTCCTTGAAGTGCGAGAACGCTGACTTGCTGCTTGCCGACTTCTTCATCTTCCGCGGCAGCTTCACCGGAACCTCGCCGGAAGAAGGCTTAGTGTCGGAATGCGTCCTTGCGAAATGACCATCTTGCCCCTTCTGCTGCAATTTGCTGTAAATCTCGTCCAAGGAAGACCCCTCTTCGCGGTCCCCGAGGTTGTAGCCGTAATTGTCGTTTTCGACAGGAAAGTCGTCGTCTTCCTCTTTTTCTTCGTCGGTTTCGACCACTTGGGGTGGTTGCACGTGCGGCCTGTCCGGCACGTGGGAGAGAGTGGTGGTGTGCGGAGTGAGTCTGGAAGTGAAGGGTTCGGTGGGGAGGTAAGTGTAGAGGTTGATTGATTTGAGTCTTTGAAGGAGTGAGGGAGATCTAGCAAGTTGGGAGTGTTCATTTTCATGGGTGTGTGTTTGTGTTTGAGATTCATGAAAATGGGGGTATGGGGGGTCTTGGGAGGGATAGAAGTTGATGGATTTGAGTCTTTGCAAGAGGGAAGGGGATCTAGGGAGGTGGGGCTGTGGAAAGTCATGTGCTTGATGATGTTGGCCATGAGGGTCTTGGTGTTGGTGGTTATGGTGTTTGTGGGAGTTAGCAAGGTTGGAGATGATGAAGATGGTTCCAATGACAAGTTGGAGGAGGAGGAAGAAGACAGTGGGGGTGAACCAGCTGTAGATGGTGGCGAAGAATGTTGGGGAGGATGAGACTGTTTCCTCAAGCATGGTTGTGGTTTGAAGGTTTGAAGGTTTGGAAGTGAAGAATGGTGAAGGATTTGCAGGGAAAGAAAAAGAGGTTTTGGTTTGGTTTGGTTATGTGGAGACTGTGTACTTATTGTTTGGTTTGGTTTATATATTGGATCAATTGGGTGTTCTTTAGGGGTGAAATAGTAAATTAGGTGTTTTGGTACTGTTTATTTACCTTTTAGTCTTCATTTATCTCTTTCAATTCTTACTCATATAGTCTTCATTTAATATTTTGATGAAGATAATAATTAGAAAATAATATTAAAATTAATAATAATAATTTATTTATTTTAATGTGAAGATGTGAACTGAAAAGATTGATTTATTGATGATTGAGGGGGTGTTAAAGAGTAGGTATGGTGGTGGATTATGGAGTTATAATTTGGGGGGAAGAGGAGTGGCATCTCGAGAAACACGTGGTGGGATATGATGGGTGTGCAGCAAAAGACAAAATAGGAGGGTAGATTTGTGTAAGATGTTCAATTTGGGATATTCATTTCATTCTTCACTTCAATAAACACACACTTCTCAATTCAATTTCAACCCATCTTCTTCTCTATGTAATGGAATGGCCCTTATGTGCTCTTCTTAATTTTTCTTTTTTCTTTTTATTTTCGTTTCATCAAAATAAACATCATGAAAATAAATCATAATTGTTTCCACCTCAATGTCTCTAGTATACATGTTTATTTTACAATCCATTATTTTATTCTTAAAAATCTTATTAATAAATTTAAAAATTAATATAAATTATTTTTTATTTTCACTCTAAATAACAAGACTTTTAGATAAGAACTACAAAATTAAAGTGATTTTAACTAATGTTTTATCCTCAAATATTTTAAAATGATATCATTAATTTTTTATTTAAAATAATATATTATTTTATTATGTCTGATAGTTTATCAGGTAAAGTATTATTTAACTTATAAATATTTTTTTATTTTATAAAATAAAGTGACTGGATTATTAAATATATTTTTTATAATATCTGAGATATGGTAAAAAATTTGGGATGTGATAGATTATTCTTAAAGTTATTGTAAGAATAAAGCGTATTTAATGTATTAGAATTTTAAGAAATTATTCAAAATTTTTGTGGAAGGATAAGATATTTTGTTAATCAGTATAATTTCTAATTCTTTAAAATATTCTGATTAATTTAAAAAATTATAAAAAAACAAGAGAATATATAATTTTCCAAATTTTAAGTTTGATGAAAAAATTAACACTCTTTAATCGAGATAATATTTATGATCGATTTAATATTAATTATAAAGAAATGAAAGATTATACAATTATTCAATTTCAAGTCTTAAAAACGAAAACACTTATCAGTTATCCGATATCAATTCCGAATCAATCCTATCATAATAAAGATTAATAAAAATAATAAATATTAAAATGAATCACATTCAAAAGATGAAAAGATGTAATGTTAAAAAATTTAAAAATAATCCAAGAAAATTAGGATCTAAAATGCCACAATATGAAGCGTCATAACTTATGTATCACATGTTAAAGTATCACTTAGAGTATTTTATATATGTAGTTTTGCAAAACTTTGTGTCTTTAAATGTCTTCCCATCTCCTATATAACACATTATTACCTTTTTAATTTCTTTCTTTGTTTTACACTCCACTTTTTTCCTAGTATGACAAGTGCATGTTAAACTTCATTTTTTTCTCCTTGGTTGTTTTCATCAAAGATATAATAAAATTTTTATCTTTGTTTTTTCCCTAACTTTGACTCTTCATGGTCTTTTATTTGTTTTTTGTTTGAAGTAATGTGTTTTGGGTTTCTTTTTGTGTTGGATAGATTCATATTCTTGGTATATTTTGAGTGTATTATAGGGTTTATGGATATTTGTTAGGACATCAAGTGTAAGATATATATTTCTTAATATTGTTTTTAAGAATACTCAAATTAAATTAGAGGAATTTTTGGTGTTCACAAAGGCATCTTTAAACATAGCTTAGTTAGGTTGAGACGTCTTTATTGTGATGTCACAAATCTTCATAGGTATTTTTTTAAAGGCCTTTTTTTTTTTTTTTTTCTGTTTGACATCTAAGAAATCACTCAACTTTGAACACTTAGTGTTCGTTTGGATATGCAAATGGAAAGTTACAAATGAGAGATTTGTGAAGAAAGTTATAAAATCAAGAGATAAAATCACAGATTTCGAACAAATTTGTTTCAATTTCCTTTCTTTGCATGGATGCGAAGAAATGCGATGAAAGTCGTCTCTCTCTTCCATAATCCATTATATATATATATATATAT